>OZ010605.1:6894401-6896901 GCA_963932145.1 Acanthosepion lycidas
CTTTCTTTCCTTCGTTTCTTTCTTCTTTCCTTTCTTATCTTTCTTTTTTCTTCTATAGTTTTTTATTTATTACGTCTTTCTTTTATCGCTTCTTTTATTCTTTCTTTCTATTTTTTCACCGTTTCTTTCTTTTTATCGCTTCCTTTTTCTTTCTTTCTTTGTTTTCTTCACTTTTTCTTTTTATTGCCGTTTCTTTTTTCCGTCTTTCTTTCTTTCTATTTTTATCACTTCTTTTACTTCTTTCTATTTTTTCACCGTTTCTTTCTTTTTATCGCTTCCTTTTTCTTTCTTTCTTTGTTTTCTTCACTTTTTCTTTTTATTGCCGTTTCTTTTTTCCGTCTTTCTTTCTTTCTATTTTTATCAACTTCTTTTACTTCTTTCTATTTTTTCACCGTTTCTTTCTTTTTATCGCTTCCTTTTTCTTTCTTTCTTTGTTTTCTTCACTTTTTCTTTTTATTGCCGTTTCTTTTTTCCGTCTTTCTTTCTTTCTATTTTTATCACTTCTTTTACTTCTTTCTATTTTTTCACCGTTTCTTTCTTTTTATCGCTTCCTTTTTCTTTCTTTCTTTGTTTTCTTCACTTTTTCTTTTTATTGCCGTTTCTTTTTTCCGTCTTTCTTTCTTTCTATTTTCATCGCTTCTTTTTCTGTCTGTCTGTCTCCCCCCACGTTTCATTTTCATCTATCTTTCTTCTTTCATCGCTTCATTTTTCTTTCTTTTTTCTTTCTTTTCTCTTTCTTCCTTTCTTTCTCTGTTAATTTGTTTGTTTGTTTCTTATTTTCTTTCTCACCGTTTCTTTATCCTTCCTTCTTCCTCACATTCTTTGCTTTACATTTTAGATTTTGTCATTCTTTCTTTTTCATCTGTTTCTCTTTTTCATTTCTAAGACCCCTTTTCTATACTTTTCTATCGTATTTCCTACATCCTTTGAAAATGTTTAAAATTTATTCCCATTTCTCCTATAATTTTTCCGTTTGTTTGGATTTTCTTTTTTCATTTCCTTTGTTCACACAATCATTTCTTTCTTTCTTTCTTTCTTTCTTTCTTTCTTTCTTTCTTCTAATTCATAATAAAACATCTTTGTTCATTTGTTTTTTTCTTGCGTTTTTATTCTATCTTTCTTTCTTTCGTTCTTTTTCCTTTCTTTCTTTCTTTTTTTTCTTTCTTTCTTTCGGTAATTTGTAAGGAAATCGTCTTTCTTTCCTTCGTTCCTTTCTTCTTTCCTTTCTATCTTTCTTTTTTCTTCTATCGTTTTTTATTTAATTCTTTCTCTAATTTGTAATGAAAACGTCTTTCTTTCTTGCTTTCTTTCTTTCCTTTCTTCTAATTCATAATAAAACATCTTTGTTTGTTCCTTTGTTTGTTTGTTGCGTTTTTATTCTATCTTTCTTTCTATCTTTCTTTCTGTAATTTGTAATGAAAACGTCTTTCTTGCTTTCTTTCTTTCCTTTCTTTCTTTCTTCTTTAATTCATTCTTTCTGTAATTTTTAATGAAAACGTCTTTCTTCCACCTTTATTTCTTTCTTTCCTTCCTTTCTTTCCTTCCTTTCTTTCTATTCTTTTATTTATAATAAAAAACGTTTTCCTTTCCTTCCTTTCTGTCGTTCTTTCTTCGAATTTTAATGTAAATTTTCTTCTTTAGAATTTCCTGATTTTTCTTTTACTTTTCTTTCCATATTTCTATAAATCTTTACACATCTTCACGCGCCACATTTTCCACTATCAGTATTTTTCACTTCTCCTTTCTTGTGAAATATACTCGTATACTTTCTATTTGGCGAGGCTTAACTTGAAGTCAAGTCACCAATCTCATACCCTCCTCCATGAGAGAAAAAAAAAAAATTCGCGCATCACCATAAAATAACCTTAGTGCAAGAATCACACTGTGATTAAACCGCCAAAGGCGAATTCCTACCATCAACAATAACCCAAAGACAGTGCGAAGTGTAAAACAAACCAATAGAGAGACATCGAAAAAACAAAAGATACGTCTGAGCATGCGCATTAATAATAGCTTCTATCTTTGGGCGTAGAATTTTTCAGACTGAAAAAAATACTGAAGTATTTAAATGCTCGTGGTAAAATATAATAAAAAGAAATAATAGTCCGAGAGAAATTGGTTATTGGTGGCAAATAAGAAATCAGCCAATAGAAAACGAAAAAAAAAAGTGGGATTCCAGTGAAATTTATAGACCGACAAGACAGACGTATTAGAGAGAATGAGATAGGCGTTCTATTAGTTGTTAAAATAGCAGCAAAAGCCTTCTTAAGCATTGTCTTATTCGCATTTAAGCCAACATTCTACGGCCGATTTATTCGTATTAGCCTCACAGCGAGAAGCAGGTGCGTTGAAATAACTAACTCAGTAGAGGGAGGCAAGCGAAAACGCATGCGAGCTTCTTGTTTTGTTATTAGCAAGTGTAGTTTTCCATTTCTATGTGCCACGTTCCACCAGGACGTGGGAAATCATGGTTCTCAATGATTTCCTAGCATTTTTGGCT
>OZ010605.1:6901901-6934401 GCA_963932145.1 Acanthosepion lycidas
AAACCTCGAGAGAGACATAAAAATGAGATCAGTAGATAGAGTGAGAGTGAGTGAGATAGAGAAAGGGAGAAAAGGTGAAATCAGAAGAAAAGAAGATGAAAGAAAGATCGAAATCAGGAGAGACAAAGAGTGAGAGAGATATTTGGAGGCAGTAATTAGGAGATCTTGAGAGAAAAGGCGAGAGTTCAGATCAGAAGAGGAAAGAATGAGCGAAACAGGAGAGAAGGACGACGTAAATAGGGAGTGTGAGAAAGAGATCATCAGAAAGTGAGTGAAAACAAAGTGAAAAACGAGGGTGGTCAGAAGAGAAAAAAAGATAGCCATCAAGAGAAAGGAAGACAGAGAATGTGAGTGGTTAGATAAAAAGATAAAAAGAAACAGAGAAATCGGGAGAATCGATGGAAGGAAACGAATGACCAGAAGGAAAGAGAAAGAAAGAGATATATCATGAGATATATAAAAAGGAAAGTAAATTAGAAACAGAAAGAAAGCGAGAGAACAAGAGAAAAATCAAGGAACACAAGGATGTGGCGGTCAGAAGAAAGAAACAGTGAAGAAAAAAAAATATGTTGATTAGATGAAAGACAAAATGAGAAGAAAAGAAATCAAAAGAAAAGAAAATGAGAGAAAGCGATAGACAGAACAAGCGTCAATGAAAAGAAAAAGAAAGAACGAGGGACCAGAAGAAAGGTTAGAAGTGAATAATGAAACTATGAATTTAAAGGTTGTAAGGGCAAATCACGCCGAACTTAACAATGTGACTTGATAGCGTTTCGTTTAAAAGTTTCTGGCGGAATAATCAAGAGTTTAAGGTTGCAAAATGGCGACGTCAAAGATAATGTTTGATCGTGACGACAAACAGCTGTTTCAGATTTCCGATTTGACATGGTCGATTTTTCTTTTTCTGTTTCCTTATCCATTTTTTTCTTTAGAAGTTTTCAGTTTGTCTCAATGAGCAGGAGAATTTCTCCAGTCTTTGAACCATTTAAGAAAAGGATCAAAGAATTTAAATTCGAGGAAAAGACATTTCTGCTGACAGAGTCACTAAGGAAAATAAAAATAACTCTGTCTCACGTATAAAATAAACTTGAAGGTTCCTTTTAGTCTCCGGGAGAAAAAGCAAGGCAACATAGTTTCAATAAACAAATAAATCAGCGTATAAGCAAAGCTATGGGGATCTCCTTAGTAGGCCTAGCATAGAAATAAATACAATTTGTGAGCCGCTAATAAAAAAAGAAAATGACAGTAAATCTTCAACAGCAGCAGCAGTCAAACCATGGAAAGCAGCAAGTGCAGTTGCAGCCTAAATCAGCAGCAAGATTAGGTTTATTGCTCCGCTTTCACTACAGAACAATGGCCTGCTGGATTAAAGCGTTGCTTCGAGAATTTGGTGACATAGTGTTTGTGAGTTCAATCCTTGGACTCAGAGAAAACGTGCGAGCAATCGGTGGAGTAATGGATAGCGCCTCGGATTGAGGAATCGGAGAGCCGATTTCGAAATCCAGTTGAGTTCATTATATTCCTTTACGTGCTAATAACCTTGGAAAAGATATGAATCCACTTTTTCTTATTCCATCTATGGATAAATAGCAGGACCGACCGTCTTTTATAGCCTTTCGACGGCTACTGATCTACCGCAGAAAAAAAAACGGCATCCTACTGCGGAGAAAAAAAATTGCCTCGTCTGTTGTGTATCGAAAGATACATGATAGCCTAAGCATATATCACGCATTGCACATAAGTGAATATCCCTAGACATGTGCATTGGAGCAAGAACAGTCTTAACCCGTAATATTTTATCATACAAAAAATGAATAAAAATAAATTTCTCAAGAGTTTATATTCTGAAGAATTTCAAATATTTTGTTGTAAACCGCATTTTTAATATCACCCAACCCCTCCAATAGAACACTAGAGCTGTGATATCGGAGACCTCGGTGTTTCTGCTCCCCCATGTCTTGTTTCGAATAACGTCTTTACAGATTCCTCTTTACAGAAACCTGATCCTTACGAAGATTCTCTTTACAGAAACATGAATTATGTGCAGCTCTACGGTCCTTCTGAAAGGTCATTAACTGCAATCTCATTCTGTAGAATTTTGTAATGAAAATAAAAAAAGGAATATTCCAGTATGTTGAAGTAGTTTTTACATGTAATATTACCATCTTGCCGGTGAGAAATTTTACGCTTGATACACATTTAACGATTATTTCTGGAGATGGTTCACGGCCACATCAAAAAATTGTTCATTAATATTTATTTGTTAATTGTAAAGAGAAACAGGAGAACGTTTAAAGATTTAGTGAAATTTTATTCTCTGCAGTTTGACTACTGCCCATAATTGAGTTTCAACCATTTATTTAGAAGTTGTTCAAGGGGGAGATAAATCTGGTTTCATTCCACTGCATTAGTAAAACTTTCTTTTCTTGGTTAATTATGAATTTATTTTATTTTTAATTACAAATATACCTCTTCTTCTGCTGGTTCTTCTTATCATCATCATTATCATCATTATCATTATCATCATCATCATCATCATCATTTCTACTTTTTCTTCTCCTCCTCCTCCTACTCATTCTTCTCATCATCATCATCATCATCATCATCATCATCATCATCATCAGGATCCTTCGTTTTCTTCGTCTTCTTCTTCACGTCATCATCATCATTCTTCTTCTCATCATCATCATGAGTATTGTTCTGCATATTCTTCTCCTCCTTCTGCTCCTACTCATTTTTCTTATTATTATCATCATCATCATTCTTATTATAATTCTTATTTTTCATCTTCTCCTCCTCCTCATCATCATCACTTTTTCTTCATCTTCTGCTTCTTCTCCTCCTCCTCCTCATCATCATCATCATCCTTCTTCCTCTTCTTCTTCTTCTTCTTCTTCTTCTTCTTCTTCTCAGCATCATTGTCATCGCTATCATTTCTTCTTTTTCTTGTCCTTCTCCTCCTCCTCCTCATTCATCTTCTTATCATCATCATCATCATCATCATCATCCTTCTTTTTCTTCATCTTCTTCTTCACATCATCATCATTCTTCTACTTCTCCATTTCCTCCTCATCATCATCATCATTCTTCTTCTTCTCATCATCATCATGATTATTTTTCTGCTTATTCTACTTCTCCTCCTCCTCCTCATTCTTCTTATTATTATCATCATCATTCTTATTATAATTTTTATTTTTCTTCTCCTCCTCCTTCTCCTCTTCCTCCTTCTCCTCCTCCTCCTCATCATCATCATCATTCTTTTTCTTCATCTTCTGCTTCTTCTTCTCCTCCTCCTCCTCATCCTCATCATCATCATCATCCTTCTCCTTCTTCTTCGTTCCAATAACTTCCATTTCTTTCCACTCTTCTTAGCAATGTTTTTTGCTATCCCTTTTAATCACGGTTCTGCCACCCATTTACACATACGTGTTAGGGGTACCTTTTATTCACCGCTTTCCTCTGTCCCACTTGCCTTCAGCATATCTTGTGAGTGCTAAATTTCCGGATCCTACTTTCGCCATTCAGTGACCTAGAAATTTCAAATCTCTCTCTCTCTCTCTCTCTGATGTGTCCATTTTGTTTTCATTTTCTCTAAATCTTCGTCTTCCTCATGTAAGGAAGACGATATTTTCAGCATCTTTATGTAGAACCGAATTTCTGTTGCCTCACTTGTCTTCTTCATCTGAGAGTATATACTGTATTTGCAACTTAATATTCAAACTAGAATATGCTTCCATATACTATGTACTTGCGACATTATACGTGGTGTATCAAAAATACTTTTACCAGCTTTGGAGTAGATTCCTCTCACCAAAAAAATGTCCATAGAAATGTAAATCCGCAAATCATTCGTTTATGAGTTATTAAGTTTAAAGTTTACTGTAGACGCTGTTAAATGTAGAATCGATGGTCCTCGCTCTATAGTTTGTGGAGCCATGGATACTGTCTCAGCAACGCGACGATAAACAGTAGCAAAGTTTGGATGAATCGGCTGCCTTCGGTTTGGAAACACAATCTTATGCAGCCGTGCAGCCTCACGTCCATTACAATTCACGCGGCCGTATGTAAAAATCATATCTGCCTGCTCAGGATATGAATAGACTGCTATTGTTAAACGGAACACTTCTTGGTTAAATCAAACCGCACACGCTAAATGCCGAACACACAATAGCCACAAATGAAAACGATACCAACAAACCTGTATCTACTGTAAATCTTTAAACTAAGTAAATCAAAAACAAAGTTTTGTGGACATAGGTTTATATGGATTTTTATCCCTGTTTTGGTGCGAGTAACCCACCCCAAAGTTTGTTTTTAGTGTGGTTTGTTTTGTTTTACGGCATATCAATCTCAATGTATTATTTAATGCCGAAAAAGTTTTTATTGCTGGTAATATGTTTTTCTTCAAAAATCTATTTCTGAGAATATTTTTCCTTGAAGAAATCTATAGCTGGTAATATTTTTTTCAAAGAACGTATAGCTGTTTGTATTGCTAGTACGTTTTTTTTTAAGTATTGCTGATAATCTTTCCTTCAAAAATTATTGCTGGTAACATTTTTTATTACACAGTATTTCTGGTATTAAAACGTATTTTTACATAAATTTGGGTGTCAACAATTTGCCCATAGCTGGGACCCTAAAGGGTGCTACCACCCCGGGTCAGGGTGGACTTAGGAACATCAGCAATTAAGAGGTGCTTTCACGCTCCTCAAAATCTCCTGATCATGTAGTTTATCGTCTTACCCAGGTTGGTCAAAGTTTATATAAGTATTATTTTATACAACCTATAGATATATATATATATGCGTATGTGTGAAGCATGCATTTCAGTGGGTGTATGTGTTGGCGTGTGTGCGATTCATCTAGTCTTTTAGCGAATATAAATTGCTTTTGTGACTTATATACAAAGTAGAAGTAAAGCAAAATAATATACTTGCTTCAGCAAAATCGATCTTCGACTATTTTGAGAACCTCTCATTGTTAAGTTGGATCTTTTATTGGTTCACTCACGCATGTCTGTCACTTTATGGGTGAATAAGCTAGTTACATGAGAAGCGAAAAATAAAAATAACACGACTTTAAATCTAATGGCCATTCAGATCAATGTGAAGTGTTTTATCTAATTGAAAACAAATACAAATATACAGATTTCCAAATGCAAAAACTATGAATATGAAAAAGGCAATAATCTTAAAGAACCATATACGTTCAAAATATCTTAGTACGCTCAATCTAAATGATAATTAAAGAATGTTTTTTTTTGGTAATGTTCACATTATACTAGACACAAGAGCCACTCAAAGTCGACAGTTAATAAACATGGTTGTTGTGTAAGCGGTCAGAATAAGGTAGTTAGTTTATGTGAAAGATAACTGTTAATTCTGTTACTGAAACCAGTTGTTGTTAGCGAGGAGCTATTCGAATGGAACTTCCTCCGTACTAAATGAATACAAAGAAATGGGGGGTGGTTTGCGTAAATATCCGCGTCGTAGCGAGTCTTTGCAGGGAGGGTTAGATTTTGGGGGAATCTTTTCGGATATATTCCATAGAAATAACGGTAGATTAGAAAGAGGCGTGTCGCGTTTCGCCTGTGGGTATGGGTCAAGAAGTTGAAAAATAATTCATTGCCGACAAAGCCACGAAGACACTAAAACGTAAAAAGAATGAGATTTTATTAAAAATCAAGAAAAAGTCAAGTAAATGGATCCTATAGTCAGCTGATACTATAATTGATCCTATAATTGATCCTATAATTGATCCTACTGTTAGTTGAATTATCCCCAAATCCCTGCCCACCTTGTCTGCACAACTTTGTTATTTCTTACTGTTTAAACGAATCTTTTTCAACTACCGGAAGTAGTATTCCGGAGTTCTGTTGTCTGATGTGATCTTCCAATATATTACTGATTGATTCGTTTTCTACGGCTGAGCAGCTCTTTACTGGTTGTAATAGCAAAAGTACGCGGGTGTAGGCTTCAAGAAAGCTGTTTTTAGATTTAGATTGGTATTTTAAAAGAGTTTTTGCCTTACCTGGACTTTCTGCAGACCGTTGATAAAAGCATCCAGAATATGCTGGTCTCGAATTTCTTCAGCATTCATTGTCCGGAAATTACAGCCCTTACTTAGGGTTCATAATTCTTTTCAGTAATTTTCAGGCGATTTGCCATTTATTCATAACATGGGTTACTTAAATTCAGAGAATATTTTTAGATTGTAATAATTTCTAAATAAGGATTTAGTTATACAATCTTACTAATTAACCCATATCTAAGGCGAGAAGAGAATTCATATCTTCCCCAAGGATATTTGCTCATTTCTTTCTATTTTTTGTATATATACTGAATTCCTTTTCTATCAGTAGAAAGACAGTTTGCGCGTAGTATACCTTCTGGTTAATTGCAATTTTTTTCCAAAATAAATCAAGCTTATCTAGATCAAACAGTACTTTCTGTTGCATTTTACAGAGTGTTCTGTAAAAGATAATATAAAAAAGTTTAAAAAATGGATACGGTTAATTTTCGGATCAGGTGAACCAATCTGCGATGGGTAAATTGTCGCCATTTTTATTTTCGCGGCGGTTAGCATCAGTCGTGTTGATGGAAATTTTAAATCTATATATCTTTAAATTTCAGTTATATTGTTTTTTGGGGAATATACTGATTTGAAACGAGGCAAATATTCTAAAAAGAAATGGCTACAGAATTCAAAAATATATCCAACGAAAAAATAAAAATAAAAATAAACAGAAATTTCAATACAGTAAAAGCCACACATATATATATATATATATATATATATATATATATATATATATATATATATATATATATATATATATTATATATATATATATATATATATATATATATATATATATATTTATATATGTATGTATATAAAACGCTCCTAATTTTATTATGCAAAAAGAAGCAAGAAGATATTTGCAGACAGTGATACACATCACACGCAAAATAATTTTAAAATAAATTACTAATGTCCGATGACTTTTGTAAGGATTTTTTTCTTCTAAAAATCGAAGATTATGGAAGAAAACTGAAAGAAAATAAAATCCGTATCTCTCGTATTGGATAAAATTCCTATTCTTATTCGATTTATTTGTGGAAGGAATCGAAAACAAGTAAGCAAGAAATTCATGTTTACAACTATCGTCTGCTTTGTTTGAATTCATCCACTTAATTTTGTTTTTAAAATTGACTCTTTTGTTACATTCAATGTTCGTTTATTTTTGCTTTTGGTTAAGTTTTTGCTCGTTCCGCTAAAAATTAATTATTGTCTAACGATTCATTACGGCTTAACCAAAGGTGAAGGGGAATTATTAGTATTTCTTCCTTGAGTTTTTTTTTTTTTTTTTTTTTTTATATATTTGGTTTTGGTGTTAAGATATTTTAGTTGGCGGCGGCGGCCATTTTTAAAAATAATTCGATTTCAGCTTTTATTAACGTTTCTTTTTATTATCAAATTCTTAATTATAATTCGAATAAAATTATTGAAAAGGCTTATTTTGAAGCCTACCAATTCCCTTCTGAATCACTGGCATTTAAATGCAGCTACACACATGTTTCTGATTCAATTTTTTGCTATTTCTTTATTTATTGGAAAATGCCTCGTAGTAAAATCATATCAATTATTGATCTATTTACAAAATTTTATGTTACTTTTCGTTTTTATCTCATAATAAATTTTATCTGGCCATTTTCTGCATATATCCTTTTATACTGGGCTTCTTCTCATGGTAGAACGGTTTACCACAATCTAATAATATACGTCAGTGTGTCTGTCTATATATATATATATATATATATATATATATAGATAGATAGATAGATAGAGAGAGAGAGAGAGAGAGAGATAATATTTTCTTGCATTTATCGCTTTCTACACATCTTTCAACGGCTTTTTCTTTTCTCACACGATCTCTGTTTCAAATATTTACATTTCTACAAAAACGCTTTCCTTTTTTTAACGCTTTCTTCTTTTTTAC
The DNA here is from genome assembly GCA_963932145.1 of Acanthosepion lycidas. Classification (NCBI taxonomy): domain Eukaryota; kingdom Metazoa; phylum Mollusca; class Cephalopoda; order Sepiida; family Sepiidae; genus Acanthosepion; species Acanthosepion lycidas. The sequence continues at coordinate 6,909,904 of OZ010605.1, forward strand.
CTACATTTTCCTTCTTTCTTTCTTTCTTCCTTCCTTCATTGCATTTTTCTTTCTTTCGTTCTTTCTTTGCCCTTCATATTTTTCTTTTTTGTTTCCTTCTTTCTTTCTTCATTATTTATTTATCTCGTTCTTTCTTTCTTTTTTTTTCTTTCTTTCTTTCTTTGCCCATCATATTTTTTCTCTTTTGTTTCCTCCTTACCTTCTTCATTATTAATTCTTTCTTTCTTTCTTTTCATTTCTTTCTTTCTTTTCATTCATTACTCATTCATTTTTTGATTTTTAAACATATTTCGATATCACTATTGCTATATTTTATAAGATATATATTAATTATAATTCGAATAAATTTACTCCCTTACATGGTGCGAAGCCGCTGCTGATATGCTTTGCTATAATTATTGTATAAGATGCTTATGGCACAATGTAAACTGATATACGCATCATTTTCACAACCTGAGCTCTTTGCTGTAAAGTTCTGTAAGAGAAGTCATTCGAATCCAGTAAGAAAATACGTTTAGTGCCACTATGAGAAAAGTGAAGCTCATTAATTAGAATGACTTAATATAAATAGCTTGTTAACCATCACGCAATGTCCTAAAACATTCACTAAGCTTAATTCTGGTTCAAGGTCAAAAGGACTAGCGCATTAATGAAGATTGTTGATATTAAATTAGCAATGATCAAGTAAAATAAATTAGCTCACATCTACTCCTGGCCAGATATTCCTCATTAAATTGCAATTCGTGAATCGTGTATTTATCTAGAAAAATACAGTATATTGCATTTTTTAATCGAATTCACCCCACGTAAGGGGAGAAAGCCACTAAGACATAAAGGATTACTGAGAGTGAAAAAAATGAAAATAGAAACATTACTAAGGAGTGTAAACAGCAGAAGAGTAAACAGGAGGGCAATAGATAACGCTAGATTTAAATTTTTGAAGGTCAAAGTTGCCGTAAGCGAGAAACGAGAGAAAATAAATTGTTAGCATAGAAGTTACGGTTATGTCAAGTCAATTCAGCTGTGAATTGGTGAGACCTTTCCGCCAACCTAGTACTGCGCTTAAAGTCTACGTGACATGACAAAGAACTCATCTTAATAATTATCATGTAAACATTTATAGAAGAGGCACAGAGAAGCAACTTTAAGGGGGCGAGAGAGTGGGGAAAGCTGAGACACCAGGTCAGGACCAATATGGTTCAAAATGGGTCTCCATAAATATGGTTAGAGGTACAAATTGCTAGCTACCTGGAGCTTTTACTCTAGTGCAGTGGAAAAGTGCTGCCTCAGATTTTGGTTCTTCAAGAACCAGGCACGCTTTATTTATGTCGTCAAGACAAAACCGATTTATGACTGGTCTCCAACAAAAGAACATGAAAATGATCATTGTTCCCCTGCTCTTAGTTACCATGACAATTAGTATCTATTTAATATTATTATAATTAGCAATTAAGTAAAAATCTTTTCGATAGGAGTGAATTCGTAAACTTATCAGTTCTGTATTATTTATTTTTTGTTTTTATTGATTCTAAAATAATTCTCTTACATCTTAGTACTTTGATTCAGTCAGTCTTTTAATGAGCCATGCATGATACACGTTTAGACGATCATGTATCTTTCGATGCATGACTGACGAGGCAGATATTTCTCGCAGAAGGTTGCCATTTCTTTCTGCAGGAGACCAGTTGCTATCCAAGGCTATAAAAGATAGTCTGTTCTGCTATTTACCTATAGCTGGGGGAGAAGAAGAGGATTCATACTTTTTTCCAAGGGTATTAGCACGTAAGTGAATGTAATGTATTCTTCCGAAAAATCAGTCAATCACTTATGTGTCATGCGTGATACACGCTTACACGATCATGTATCTTTCGAGACATAACTGACGAGGTAGATTTTTTCCCGCAGTAGGTTGTCATTTCTTTCTGCTGTAGACCAGTTGCCATCCAAGGCTATAGAACCTGTTCTGTCCTGCTATTTACCCTTAGCTGTGGGGAGAATGCATTCATACCTTTCTCCCACTTCGTTTGGAACTTAGTTTCTAGAAAAAAAATTTTCGATAAACTTCTACGTCTTTGTATATTTATGTGATATTTTCAATCGTTACTTGAGTTTCTTTATCTGTTTGATTTTTACGTCCCCAATATGTAGCGCATGCTTTGAACCATCTCTTGTACCGACGGGTAAAAATTACGTTTTATAGCTCTTTTTTTCTTGCTTTCTGTTAGTTTGTATAAGATTCATTTCAGTTTTCTTTCTTTGTCTGTGACTAACACAAATGAGTCGATGGCTAATCTATAGACTCATAATGCAGACATCTTTAACTGTCAAGCCATAGAACTACTCATATAACGGGCTGTAGTTTATAATGTAAGCAAAAGGCAGAGCCGCCGGTGATATGCTTTGCTATAATTATTGTATAAGATACTTACGGCACGCAAGAAACCCAGAGACTGATATCTAATAATTATGCAGTATTATGATTTCTAAGGTCAACGAGCAATATGAGACACGTACAGTTGAGTGCGTCCTTCCCTTCCGGTGACGCATGCGTACACAGGGAAAAATATTTGTGTTATAATCTTCAAGAGGTGAATGTCCAATAAAGTAGAGATGTGAATAAGCAATCATCAACGCGATGCAATCAGTCTTTGAGGCATTTTTTTTATATATATGAGCTATTGTTGCTTATATCGTATTAATTTCCAAGGGTCGTCTTCGTAATGAAACCTTAAGTGTTATTATTTACATATTTCTTCGGTGTTATTAATAAAAAAAAAAAAAATTATTCGTCCGCTTGCTCATTGAATTCTTCTCGGAATCATTGTTATCGTTTATTCTGTTTATACACGGAATATTTTCCCATTTTTTATGCATTTTATAAAGCTATCCGGTATCGCCCAGATAATATTATTTTTAACTGCCATATTTATTATAGATCGCCGAGTGTGGATTTATAATTAAGGTCTTATACAGCGCGGCCTCTCTAGTACTGGATATATGTAATATGTTTGAAAATATATTTAGTTACATATAGAACTAAATTTACATTTTTCGGACTATTGTCTTTATCTTTGACGACATGTTTATCACAACGTTTCGGCCGTTGTACGCCCCGGCTTTAATCAAGTGGTTGGAATGTCAAGGACACATGTCACATTGGATAAAGGCTTTAGTTAGATCCAGTGACAGGACCCAAAAAGTGTGAGTTCAATACCTGGTTAAGGCAGTGGAGAAATTTCAGAGGTGAATTAACAGGAGATAACTGACATCCATTAGACACGGCACGTGGAACTAGAACAGTCTACCCCAGTGATCAAAATAAAGGGTTCGATTCGACATTCCAACCACCTGCAGAAAGCCGGAGCGTACAACGGCCGAAACGTTGAGATAAACGTGGCGACAGAGATGAGGAGAATAGCCCGAGTAATGTATATAGTGTACATGACAGCTCATCTTAGAAATATAGACAGATATAGAACCATGTTCAAATGTTTTTGATGTTAGTTACTTGTGCGATATTATTGAGTCAGATGTGAATTTAGATTTTTTTCATGTTATATCAGTCTTTTTTTTTTAATTATTGAATACCAAATTATGTTGTACATATAACTGGCGTGGGAGATATTTAAATTTTTCTCGTTTTTTTTTTTTTTTGTATGTTTTGGTTAAAAGAAAAAAACGAAAAGAAAAATTAATCCGATGAAAACGTTTACCACTTTGCCATACATCTTTACCCCCAAATTATTCTTGATATATAAAATGTACATATTGTTATCATATATATATATATATATATATATATATATATATATATATATATATATATATATATATATAGTCATCCACTGACAGACTGTTTCATTGTATCACAGCTTTTCAGTGTGTCTAGACGTGCGATTGCTTCATACCCATCTTTAAAAAAAAAGTTCTTATAAACCTGAACCTTTCGGCGAGTAACTCCGCCTGTCCATTGACACGTCCATGCACACTTAAAATCAAGATTGATTAGCAATAAGTTCAAACCTACTCTGTATCCTTAATAGATTTATTTTACTTGTATGTAATCATGAGATTTTTCATAACTTTTCTTGATATCTGACATTTTTATAATCCATTATCTTTTTTTTTTCCTTGTGTATTTTTTCTCTCTTCGTTTTCTACGCCACTTCCTTTAATTTTTCTAGTATACATTAAACATCAATATATCTTTTTCTTCTTCATCTTCTTCTTCTTCTTCTGTTTTTATTTTTTCTTCTCCTTTCTTCTTCTTCTTCTTCTTCTTCTTCTGATTTTATTTTTTCTTCTCCTTTCTTCTTCTTCTTCTTCTTCTTCTCCTTTCTTCTTCTTCTTTTTCTGTTTTTATTTTTTTTCATCTTTCTTCTCCTTCTTCGTCTTATTTTTTATTTTTTCTTCTTCTGTTTTTATTTTTTCTTCTCCTTTCTTCTTCTTCTTTTCTTTCTTCTTCCTCCTCTTCTACTTTTTCTGTTTTTATTTTTTCTTCTCCTTTCTTCTTCTTCTTTTCCTTTCTTCTTCTTCTTCTACTTCTTCTTCTTCTTCTTCTTCTTCTTCTTTATTTTTTTCCTCTCCTTTCACCTTCTTCTTCTTCTTCTTCTGTTTTTATTTTTCTTCTCCTTTCTTCTTCTTTTTTTCCTTTCTTCTTCTTTTTCTGTTTTTATTTTTTTTCTTCTTTTTTCTTCTTCTTCTTCTTCTTCTTCTGTTTTAATTTTTTTTCTTCTCCTTTCTGTCCTCTTTCTTTTACTACATATTCCTACACTTTCCCTCATTCATATTTCTATCCCGCCTTTTTTTTTTTTTTTACTTCTGCTTTGTTCTTCTCAGTTCATTTTTTCCTTTTCCAGATCTTCCTATTCTCATGACACATTTTTCTTTTTTCTCCTCTCCTTTCTTCTTCATCTTCCAATTATTGCTCAAGCTTCAATTTATTCTTCAACTTTTTCTATTTCTTCTTCTTTTCCTTTCCCTTCCCTCCCCCTCCCTTCCCACCTTACCCTCCCACTCCCCCTCCTTCTTCTTCTTCAAACATCAAATGCTCCTATTTCTCCATTAGCTTTCATCCTTACTCGCTATCAAATTCTTATCTGCCAGTCTCCTTCGGTGATTCTGGCGCTGTGCTCTGCCACGCAACTAAATCTGGGCATCTCTCCAGTGTGCCGTTCTTGTTTTCCATCGTTTGACTTACTGGAACTGTGTCATAGATTGTCTATTAACATCCCATTGCTGTAATCTGTAAAGACGGACGCCTGGTGATGTTGGTTCACTCTCGTCTGATCTTTTATATGTAGAAGGTGCTCAGGCAGGTGGACGTGCCTTTCAACTTACCACTTTGTCCGTGGATGACTCAAAGTTTGTATCTTCTGATTATATTATACTGACGTACATCTTTTATCGCTTCTGATCTTGTCTTCCTCCATTGCTTCCTTCTCTTCGTTCTTTCGTTCTGGCACATTGATACGTTCTGCTGTTTCCTTTCTTCATCTGACTCATTTGTTTTCACTTTTCATTGCATCTTACTTGATGTTTATCATTTCACTGGTCTTTCGTCAGTTTTCTTTTTAAGCTTCTTTCCTTTAGAGAGAAATTGATGTAACGAAAACGACTAGCAGCTGAGACATGTTTAAGCAAGTTAATATTGGGATCTTTAAGAAGATTTCATCTGACCTCAGCAGATGCAAGATTTTTTTTTGAATTTTCACTTATTCCTTGATTCTCTTCGTCATTCTTTCAAGTTATTTTTTTGTTTTGTTTTGAATGTTTTTGTAACATTCAGTCTCTCTTTTTATCAGTGCCTTTCTTTCTATTGTTTTCTTTGCATTAATCTTTCTTTCTTCTGGAGTCACCTTTTCATTGCATACTATTAAGAATACCTTTTTACCCTTTTCTATCTGTCTATATCTTTTAGCAGCGTCTAATGTTCAATCACTTCTTTTTTTTTCTGTCTATTTTTCTTTCTTTCTTTCTTTCTTTATTTCTTTTTTTTATTTCTTTCTTTCTTTCTTTCTTTCTTTTCTGGGTAACCTTTTCATTCGATACTATTAGGAATACCTTTTTACCCTTTTCTGTCTGTCTATATTTTTACTAGCCACTTTCTCTCAATCACTTCTTTTCTTTCTTTCTTTCTTTCTTTCTTTCTTTCTTTCTTCAGTAACCTTTTCATTCCATACTATTAGGAATACCTCTTTACCCATTTTTCTCCGTCTCTATCTTTTTGCAGCGTCTTATTTTCAAACACTTCTTATCTTTCTTTTTCTACATCTTTCTTTCTTTCTTTCTTTCTTGAGGCAGCTTCTCATTCCATACTATTAGGAATATCTCTACTTTTTTTGTCTGCTTCTATATGTTAGCAGCGCCATACTTTCAATCACTTCTTTTCTTTCTTTCTTTCTTTCTTTCCTACGCTTTTTCTTTCTTTCTTTCTTTCTTTCTTTCTTTCTTTTTTGTATTGTATATATATATATATATATATATATATATATATATATATATATATATATATATATATATATATATATATACTATATTTATATTATAAAAAAACAAAACCATTGATGAAACCACCGGGCATCTTTCCAACAATTTAAAATCCTTATCCAGATAAAGTATCAAACAAAAACGGCAAGACTCTAAAAGAAAACGACCTAAAGGCAAACCTACATACTTACCAAAATGTTCAACACATAGATAGTTCTTAGATACAGCAAAAATCACTTGAAAACGTTAATCCCTATAAAATTTTGGCCCTAGTCGTAACCCCAGTTTCACGCTCACGCGATCTTCAGAAAAGTGTAAATTTCAAGTCGGATGAAGATCACGTAAGCGTAAAACTCAGGTTAAGACAAGGGCCATCCACTCATATATATATATATATATATATATATATATATATATATATATATATATATATATATATATATATATATTCAGTTTTATGGATATGAGTTTGTGATCCTGGGTTTCATGCTTTTGTGATCATCACACAAACTGTTTCTTTTTTTTAATTGAATTTGTATAGGCTTGTTTGACTACTTATGATGGTGGGAGAGGGAATTTCTTTCTGTACGCATTCGGGTTGACATCCTCACACACACTTACGTCCAAACAAATTCCACATATACTCACACACACACACATATGTACACAAAAGCGTGAAATACAGGGTCAGAAACTCATATCTATACAAGTGAATATGTTAGATCTATCACTGATATTGAGCGATTTCCTCTAAATACTGTACATACAAAATAATATATATATATATATATATATATATATATATATATATATATATATATATATATATATATATATATATCACGTTAACATATCGTGTTTTACATTATTTAGGCCCCATTTATAATTATTATGGAGTATTCAAACTTATACAAGTATCAATATGTATGATTAAATTGTACCAAGTTATTTATATTACTGAAATCAAGTGGATAATTTTGATGGATAATCTATACATCTTTATCTGAGTCCTTCACACCCATAATATATTGCTTTTCTCTCTGTTTGACTGACAATATTCAACCAGGCGTCTTCTCTCTTAGCTTTTTACAAATTAAGCTATGTAATAATCTTCCCTTTATTCAAAGCTAAGAATACCCTCCACCCAGCATACACATTTCTCTTTCTTTTTCTCTTTTTTGCTTGAAAGCACTAAGCCCCTTTATTAATCTCACTGCTCTTTCCGCCATTTTCTCTGGCGGGGAGAGGAGTAATTAACCAATCGACGTCTTCTTTCCAATCACGTGGGAACAAATTAAATTACCCCCGGAAGCGTTTGAGCTGGAGTTGGAACGACTGTAACCAGTGAGGCGAAATACTTTCTCCAAAACAGCGTCAACGCTACCACCATCAACAAGTTCCACTACAATAGCAACAATAGCAACTACTACTATTACTACTAAGGTAGAGTAAGTAGCCATGGTTAAATGTAAATGTCTGAACTGCACAATAAATATAAATTGATGAAGTGTGCAATAAATAATAACAAGAAAAAAGGCAAAATAATATATAAAGCAAGTAAATAATATATGCAAGGTAATTTAAAAATAATAAGGCAAATATAGAGTAATATGGCAAACAGTTCACAAACTACGACTTGGTGTTGATACACAAGAGCGAATTCGGATAAGAGAACATATCGTTCTGATATCAAGACTAGACAGACAGGGAGTGAACCGGATTAAACCAAGAAGTGGTCTATTTTATTAGAAGAAATCCCAGTATATATTTATGTGATTGCATCTATCAATTGGGGAGTAAAAGTATTTTGCAAACATTAAATACCGATTGGAGTCAACAACAACAATAACTACTACTACTACTACTACTACTACTACTACTACTACTACTACTAATAATAATAATAATAATAATAATAATAATAATAATAATAACAAATTGTCTGAGAACCGAGCTTGAACAATAACTTAATTTTTCAAGAGAAGTGTAGAAATAGATAATAAAATAGGATATGAATATGACTTTAGTACCTATTATTTTCAGAGAACTTGGAACTCTCCCGATGAGCTTTTCCAAAAGAATAAAAATGTATAATCAGTGAGAATATGAAATACTAGCGTTTTCACTTTGTCAACTGTAAAAGCCACAATGGTCTCGTGGAAGGAAAATTTAGCATCAGACATGGCCCTCATATCATCTGCTCTTTTTTGCTTGTAAGTATTATCGTCTACATAATGGGCTGCAATAAACACCTGTTCTGTACAACAGATTTTTTTTCTCAGTTACCTGAACTTAGCTAGTTGTGCATGTCTCCTAGTTGCTGATGCGCAGTTCATGGTCGGGAATAGTTGAAGGGATTCATGGCATCGACAATGTTCTTGTTTTCTTTTTAGTTTCTTTTTTTTTAATTTATTGTCAGTCAAAGTGACTTAGGAATCGCATTTAGAAACTTTTCAATAATTACATTCAGAGACCGGTTGAGAGGATTAGTTTTTCCGACCTGAAGTTGTTTCAAACTTGTAAGATTTCTGCACTGAATGTAACGAAAAAACAAAAGAAGGAAAGAAAGAAACTAATTGAAACCATTCACTATATCGGGCATATTAAGCTGTGATGCATGTGTCTGATATACCCTTATCAGACTGGGTACCACGATTCGTATACTAGGCTTGGTATATTTGTACCACAACGGAACAAATTATAGCGTGTTGCTCTCTCACTCATTAATAATAATCATAAGATTTTATATCGTAACAGACAGTAACCTGTTTGGCGTAAGTCTGGCAACTATACACACTAAATAATACGTACTACAGGATCCACAGAAGCAGCACTAATGTGAAACTGTGAACCTATACGCTACATGGAATAAGAAGTACTCGCTTTCTCCCTTATCAAGAAAACGTCATTTAAAATATAATTATTATTTTAAATTACTTCACTTTTAAAGAAAACAACAATTGTATTTGAGAAATTATGTTTATATTTTACGTTTACTTTTATTCACGTTATTAAAATCAAAATTTGCACATTTTCTTAAAATGGGTATTGTTGATATTTTCCGTACTCATTCAAGATTTGTCTTCATCTACTTCTTCTGTGTGCCGTGTCTCTTTAAGTTCATAGCCCTCCACAATATCCCGTCGGTTATACGCTCTTAGTAAAGTTTGTCTTTTTTCTATCTCTTATAATACCTATTCTACCAACCATTTACACAAGCTCGTTAGGTAGGTTTTACGCTGCTTTCATTTGTCCAGTTTGCATTCACTCTGTCCTGTGAGTGTCAAATTTTCTAAGTCTTCTTTCCACATTATGTGTCCTAGAAATTCCGACTGCCTTTTTTTATTCTAAATGTCTTGTTTCCATTTTCTCTCAAATTTCGTCGTTGTTCATATGTTCAGCCTATGGTATCCTCTAATTAGGATACCATGTGATTCTACTCAAGGTTACTACCTTCTGTAGAACCACATTTCTGTTGCTTCAAGTCTATTCTCCATCTGTGATAAGATGGTCCAAAATTCACTGCTATATAGAAGGACTGATATTACATAGCAGTTCACTGCTCATTTCTTTGTTTCTATTGATTTTTTTCCTGTTTCTTATTACTGTGCTTAGCTTTAGAAGGCACCTTTTGCTATCACAACGCGCCTTCTGGTTTCAATATTGCATTTTCTGTTCTCTTTAGAGACACTAATTATACATTTAATTCTTTTCTTTTTCAAGATGTTGGTATCTCTAATTTGCAATTCGCAAATTATCTGTCCCTTTTCCTAACAACCGTACATTCTAATTCTGTAAGGATTGCTTTACTGTAAAGTCTGAATCAGGCAGATGAGATGCCATGTCTTCATCATACGCCTTTTTCTATTTTGATGCTGTTGTAGTGAGAGACAATTGCCCTACTTACTATCATGAATGGACTGATCAATTCATGATAAGTAGTCCTGGGTAATGGACAGCGGATTGAGGAATCGGAGAGCCGATTTCGAATTCTAGCTGAAGTCATTGCATTCACTTACATGGAAAGGTATGGATACACTTCTTCTTCTCCCAGCTATGGATATATAGCAGGGCAGACCGGGTTCTATAGCCTTGAATGACAACTGGTTTACCGCAGAAAGAAATGCCAATCTACTACGGGAAAATCTGTCTCGTCAGTCATGTATTGAAAGATACATGAACGCCTAAACGTTTATCACGCATGGAACATAACTGACTGAGTCCTGGGTAAATGTCTAGGAAGAAGAAGATAATACGATTGCAATGACTGGTATAGCTGAGTATTGAACATTATTATCTCGACTGACTCTGTCGAGTTGAGTGTTGTGCTTTGCCAGAGCTCATATTGCAACAGGTGCATTTACTAAATTGATACAGTGTTATTTGTGCAGAGGATAGGTTTTCTGAAAATGATAAGCGGGTGTTGCACACGTTTCACGTGTCTTCTTTTATCGTCTATACTATTCAAACCATGCTTTACTTGCTAATATAGTAATTACTGTCTATAATGATTATTAGGTACATATAACACCAGTTTTAAACAGTAATGCCATTAAAACGACTAGTAGAGCGTCCCCTGGACCTTTTACCGTCTCATATTAGACCTTGCCTTCGTCGCTAATAATTCATGCCACGGCTAACGCTAACATCTTAACAAAAACAACAATAACTACAGCAAAACCAATTACGCCTATTAATACACAGGCTGTATCTACTTTCACTTTCTCTATTCGGGCTGCTATTTTGTGCCATGTTGCATTAGTGGCTGTGTTTCTGACTTGTTGCATGGCTTGCCAACATCAGTCTCTGACTAATTCTAGCAGAGCTTCCCACTCAGCTCTTTTACTCTTCTTTCTTCGCCATTGCCTCTAACTCAAGGCCTCTGCTTCATTTCTCCAACTACATCCGCCACCTCCGCTTTCTCTAGCCCAAGTCTACACCTCCGGCAACGTTCTGTCGAATCTATTTTTACACTAGAATGACCGAACGTCCGACTCGCGGTATTCTTCGTTCTTTCCCTTCCTTTACCCCCGATGTCTACTCTTATTTCTGTTTAGGGGTCTTACGGGGTTCGTTTCGGGTTCGCGTTAGTTGGTGCGTCAGTTCGTGTGGAAGAATTTTCATTTTCCTTCAAACTGTGTTAATATTAGGTAAAGGATGAAAAGAAAAAAGAAGAAAGAAGAAAGATAAACAAGAATTGTAATAAAAAAAAGATTTAACGAGAAAAATCAAATCATTTAAGGCTGAGTAATAATGAAATTTGCTGTTTTTGAATTTCCATCTAACTTACAAATTCTGATCATATCTGCATGCATAATGCATTAGCTCTCAGTCTAGCTTTCTTTCTGTTCTGCTTTTTGATTTATCTACGTATATATGATGATTTGTGACGATCCCAGAACAGACTCTTCACTATTCTTCATATCTATATATTTATATCCGCAGACATATAAATAAGCAGTCCTACCTATTAATATTTAAGTATAATCTATCTGTCTATCTATCTATCTATCTATCTATTCTTGTCTTTATTCTTTTATATCTATCTCTCTCTCTATCTATCTATCTATCTCTCTGTTCTTGTCTTTATTCTTCTATCTATCTATCTATCTATCTATCTATTCTTTTTTTCATTCTTTCTTCTTTCCTATCTATCTACATATCTATCTATAGTTTTTTATTTATCAGTCTATTCTTATCTATCTATCTATCTACCTATCTCTCTATTTTATATATAAGTTTTTTTCCTATCTATCTATCTATCTATCTGTTCTGATCTAAATAAATATACTCATATAACATAAATGCATATCATACATAATAGTTATAAGGAAGATAGATAGATAGATAGATAGATAGATAAATAGATATATAGAGAGAGAGTGTGTGTCTGTGTGTGTCTGTGTGTGTCTGTGTCTGTGTGTCTGTGTGTGAAAGAGGGAGAGAGTCTTTGTGAGTGAGTGAGTGAGTGAGTGAGTGAGTGAGTGAGTGAGAGTGAGTAATGGAGATAGAGTCTGTATCTACCATCATACGGTGTCAAGATAGTTCCCAATGAAGAAAACATCCTTATAGACCAACTAGATCTCTTAGGACCAACTCGCCTTCTAGTCGAAGTAAATCCGATGGAAACACTTAGAGCCCTTTCTATTTTGGTGTATTTACTCTATCTTCTATTGGTATGCAGGTGACTTTCCTCCTGTAAATATTCTGTATTATTCTAATATATTTCCCAAATGAAACAAGTTTTCTTAGCAATTTCTAAAATTTACAGATTTACCAATAAGTAACAATTAAAAAAAAATGCGCTAAAATAATTTTTATTGATTCACCGTGTACTTATCTTAACGTTATGTCACCCTAGGACATAGTTAATCTTGACTAGCCACATATTTATTTATCAGATTTGTTTATTGAAATGTTTGGCAAAATATCGGCTAATAGCCAAATGATTCCAACTTTACAAACTGGTAAATAATAAGGATTGCCTTATAGCTGGTTCACATATTTTAATAATTGACTAAATTCTTATAAATTTATAAATAGAAAATTGGTAAAGAATAAATATTTCCTAGCATTAAATTTAATTGTATTAGTTATTATTATTTTTAAAAAATAGTATTATTCTTGTAAATAAACTTATATTGTTTAATATTTTGATGTGAATTCTCAAGAACAAGACTTATAAATTCATATTCACATTATGTATAGGTTCTCTGACAATTAAAATCATCGCTTTTTAAAAAAATAATCCGTGCTGAGAAGTGAAGTACACATAAAATAATAACGTTGTCAATGGAAAAACCGTCTTTTTGGTACATTTTTTTTTTGCGGTCATTAATTTTGCCAATTCTTTTCTTTAATACAGCTTTTAAGAAAAATAGATCTTTTAAGTTCATTAAATGTTATAGATCCTTCTAATTGTGATGTGAATTTCCTTGCCAAAATTTCGTTTTCTGTAGTTAAGTCAACAACTTCATTATATTTCTCTTCTTCATTTTTGTTTGCGTCCACGATATCCAATTTTGCCCATTTTCCATTAAATTGTCTTTTTTGTTCAGGTGTGAATTTTTCCATAGGTAATTTCTCTGTGTTTGGAAAAATAAAAACACGGAATAAAAGCTATGTAAAAATATTATGTTATGACATTTTTAAATATCTAGTTTCATTCTGTTGTACAGGACTTCCCTATTTTTTTCTCTTTCCAGTTTTTAATGTATACTGTTTATGTTTAAAATATACTTTAATATTTTTACTTTCTTTTGCAGGTAAGTAATCAATTTCTTCATATTTCCCCACCTGTTCCCGTGAGAAAGGTAAGGTTACGTATTCTCTTTCACAACGTTTCGCTTATCTTTAACCTTGACTTTCATGCAATGTCATAATGTCTATATTGTTGGGTGAAACTGTGGATTATATATTAATGCATCTGTCGGTTTTATTGTGGATATCTCTTTTGTGACACAAAGAAGTCATGTTAAATAAAAGGAAAAGCAAAGAAGGCGTTAGGAAAAACTAATCGATAAAACAAACCTCATAAAATATAGCCAACCCTGATCAGATAGAAAAATCGATAGGGAACATCTTTCTCGCTTATTGTTATCTAAAAACAACGAAAGGATAAAATAAGTTAAATAACCTCGTTTTATTTATGTATTTTTTTTTAATAAGGCAAGTAAATATTTTTGGGACTTTTTTTTCGCAACTGTTATTATTAATACAAGTCTTTGAGAATATTCCTGAAAACGTTTATATATAGCTAAAATGAGATTTTCTAAATTATTATCTAAGCTATGTAATTCATATTTTTTTTATACTTTTATGTCTTGACACATTCAGGAGTTTAAAATAGTTCCAAAGACTTCAGAGGTTCTTTGGTCTATTATTTTTTATAGCAGAGTTTTTCTGTAACAGTAGAAGAATACGTTTTAAACGTTTCTCTTGGGAGTTTATGTTATATATGTTATACATTTATATTCATCGCTCGTTTTACATTCTTATGCTTCCCGCTCTAAGCTGACATGTTATAAAATCCGGTGAATTGTACAGTAGGGAATGAAATTATTTGATCATTCGTGAGACGTAAAACAAACATGGCTGATGGCATTGTAAATTTTAAAGATCAAAAGACATTCTAAATCCGTTAAATGGATTTAGATATATAATTTAATATCATTGAAAGATAAAGAAATGATATTAAAGCCACAACACCCAAATATAGATGGAGAATAAAAAAGACATTTTATTTATTCCTTATGTAGTTTAATATATGACATGATGAAAATATATATAGAGAACTTCTTTTGTGTTATAGTTTAGATATCAAAATATATATATATTGATGGTAGTTTCTAAAAATTTTAGAACTCAGTCAGTCATATGCCATTCATGATACACGCTTAGGCGATCATGTATCTTTCGATACATGAGTGACGGGGCAGGCTTTTCACGCAGTAGGTTACCATTTCTTTCTGTGGTAAACCAGTTGCCATCAAAGACTATAGAACCCGGTGTGTCCTGCTATTTACCTATAGCTGGTGGGTGAGAAGAAGAGGATTCATACCTTTTCCAGGGGTATTATGTAATGGATTCGACTGGAAAGTCAGTCAGCCAGTTATGTGTCATGCGTGATATACACTTAGCCGATCATGTATCTTTCGATACATGACTGACGAGGCAGCTTTTTCAAGCAGTAGGATACAATTTATTTTTGTGGTAGACCACTTGCCATCCAAGGCTAGAGAACCCGGTCTGTCCTGCTACTTACCCATGGCTGGGGAGAGAAGAAGAGGTTTCATACCTTTCCCAAGAGTATTAGCAAGTAAGTGAATGTAATGGATTCGACTGGAATTCGAACTCCGCTCTCTGACTCCTCAATACGAGCCACTATCCAACACTATTGTACCTATTCATAGTAATATTATTGCGTATAAATAATAGCATACTAATCTAAAATTGCTTACATAACTGTAACTTAGTCTGTAGATTTTGCGACTACTTTAAACTAATGCATGTCAACAAGAAATTTAAAAAAAAATCTTTTATACACCGTATCTAATTGATAGAGTTCATGTCTTTTCATAAGTTCCTGTATTTTTCGCTTTATTCAACTTTTAAGCATTCCTCTACTACTAACTACTGTATTTCTTCAGTAAGTTGACGATCATGGCTCTCCACAATTTCCTGTCATTTTTAGCTCTTTATATAGGATAAAAGCTTAAAGGCCACGTTACGTTGAAGCACCGGTTCCGGTACGATCAACGATTTTAAACAACGTCGAGCCTGGTCGACTATTTGGGGGAAAAAAAAAAAACAACAAAAAATAGATAATGTAAGCTTGGATGTGCAGGTGGTGTAATGGATAATGGTTATCGAGTACCAATTATGGTCAGGTTCGTAAAATCTGTCTTTTTGCTATCTCTCCTAAACCGTTTTCTGTAAACATTTTCCAAAAGCATGTAAGATATTTCAGGTGTTGTTTTCATCTGGCACGCTTGCAATCAATAGGTCTTGTGCGTGTCAAATTTTCTAATCCCTCTTTTCGTATTATGACCCCTATAAATTTCCACTGTTTCTTTCTGGTTTTAAATATGTGTCATTTTTATTTTCATTTGCTTTCGAATTTCGGCGTTGATGAAATGTTCAGTTTATGTTATCCTCAGTAACCTTTTGTCGCACCCCATTTTTGTTGCTTCAAGTCTGTTCTTCATCCGGGATAAGATTGTCCAGAACTCACTCTGTTACATAGCAGTTCAGTAATCATTTCTTTATCTCTTTCCTTCAATATTGAATATTGTCTAAACTCTTTTTCCTCATTTTGTGACCTCGAAATTTCAACCTTATCGTTCTGTCGTGGAGTATAATCGTTCTTTTTCTTTTCATTGTCTCTATCACCGCGTCGTCGCTCACTTCGTCAGTCCATGTTATTCTCAGCATCCTTCTGTAGAAACACATTTCCATTGCTTGAAGTATTTTCTTTATCTATGATATTGTCTAAACTTCATTACTATATAGTTGGGCTGACATTACATAATGGATCAGCTATCCTTTCTTTGATTTAATGAATATTTTTGGTTCTTCATACTTTGCGAAAGTATATTTCGTTATCTTAATGACACTTCGGATTTCGTTATCGCACATTCCGTCCTCGGTTAAAGTGTTTCCCAGATAATTAAATGTTTGTTCTTGCTTGATTTTGATATCTCCAGTTTGTAATCTACATGTTGGTCGTTTACTTTTGTTGACAACTATATTTTCTGTCTTCTTAAAATTGATGCTTACTCCTTTCTTCTCACATTCCTTCATTACACACTTGGGGACTTCCTATAACTTCCTTCCTTTGTTTATTATTAACACTTTGCCGTCTGCATATCTGATGTTGTTAAGATTTTATTCGTCAATAACGAATCATAGTAGATCTACTAATTCTCTCAGAATCGTGGCAAATTATAGATTGAATGAGTCAGGTGAGACATACTTGTGCTACACCTTCGAAATATATCATTGTGCTACCATCTATTCACATAAACTCATTAAATACGCTACTCATTGTTTTCCCCTGCTTCAAGGCTCTCAGTAATTGTGGCGACTTTTAAGTTCTTCCATATATTGTGACCTGGGAATTCCATTTGATTGTAAGGCAAAAAGTTTGGGGCAACCCGGCATTTCTTAAAAACAAAACACCTTAAAATGAGATATGGTATTTTCTGTATTTTTACAGTAAAATAAAAAAAATTTAATAACCACAATCTATTAGTTTTATTTTGACAATAAATAAACACTTAACGATAAAAATTAGCATACAACAGCATCATATTTTGTTTTCCTCAATAACACCACCACCTTCATTAATTACAGCTTTAAAAATTTTTGATATTCTTTAAAACAGTTTTTGAAAAAATCATAGTTAATACCTTCCCAAGTATTCTTCAATCAATAAAAAAGCTCACTCTTACTTTTTGTGGTATTCTTTTCGAACTCTCCTATCCAATTCATATCATAGTAATTAAATGGGAGAGATGTTATGAGAATGATACAGCAAGGTTATAATTTCTAAAATTATGTTTCTTTTTGTGAGTTGAAGTAATTTTGACATAATTTAGAAGAGTGTTGTTGATAGGTGATTTTTTTTTTTGCAATTACGCGTAAACAAGATGGTATAGCAATCCTTTTCAAAATCCAATGATATTTTTATTTTCATGATTCCAGTCATTTTGGTAATCTCAAAACGTCTACTGAAGGATTACTAGTGAAAAGAAAAAAGAATAATATTTCTCATCCAAAATGTTCATAATTTATCAAAATGTATTATGGAGAGACGTAGCCATATTTGAACATTTTAGTAGTAAAAGGAGCCTGGAGAAAGACTGGAAATAAACTGCAGTTACTGAAATTTTATATTTTGCTTAAAAATACAAAGGTATCTCATTTTAATTTTTTTTTTTTTTTTACCCGAAATGTTTGCGTGCAGTGTAAGTTTCCTTTTTAAAACTCCCTCGATACTCACCAACCATGCTGATGTTATTCTACTTATTTGTCGGTAAAAACACGTGTGTTGTTTTAAGTCCCTTCGTATGTTAAGAGATTTTCTAGCATTTACTCTCATATAATAGCTGGGGAATCGTGTATGGTCGTTTGCTAAGGGGGTTATCTAATGCCTATAAAAAAACGTCTGCTACGACACATTTGTATTTCTTCAGCGCCCAGATCCAACATTCAGTCGACACTGCAACTACTTTGAGCACATCCAAGTTCAATCCCCAAACTGGACAGTGTAACTTTGGCTTAATAGGAACCGGTCGAGCAATGGTTAATCAATACTAAAATAAGAACTAGACAAGATAGACTTAGACATGGGCAGTGGAACGAGAACAATCTACCATGGTAGATTGAATAAAGTGTTTGGTTCGGTTCGTAGGTTATCCGGATCGATCTGATGAAGGTACAATGGCTGAAGCGTTGTGATGAAAATAACAAAGATGAGGGCAATAACTATTATGCGAATGGTTTAAACAATAAATATCGATGTTAAATGAGGATTGACATTAGCTGTATTTCTCTTGTTTGTTTTCATATCCTCATTATGATTACATGTTATAAAGTCAGAGCACATATCCAGTGTGTTTCTTGATGCTTATTTTAACATAATTTCGCTGGCTTTGATATTTATCTATGGACAAAGCTTTGCTGGCTTCCAGCATCGAACTTTAAAGGGTTCAATAAACGCTTAAATTAACCTATGATCCCAATGAAATATTGGATTTTCTGATTATTTATCCTAGGAAAGGTTACTGAATGAGAAATAACCAAAACGGAGGTTGGAAATGAAATGGTAATCGTTATAACACCAACAAAATATTATACTCGCCAGCGGCGTGAAGTAGGTAAACCACTGCTAGTGGTGTACTACTTAGACATCATATTAAACCCACTTTCAATAGTGTCCAACGTATTTGTGAGTTTTAAGACATACACTTTAGTGTTCTTACACCTGATGAAGGTTGGAGGACACAATGGCTAAAACATTGTGATAGCAATAACAAAGATGAGAAAAGTAGCTCATATGTAAATAGTGTAAACAATGGATGTCGATGTTGCATGTGGATTGACATTAGATAGATTTCATATCCTCATTATGATAACGTGTTATGAAGGCAGAGCAGATATGTCCAGTGGGATTTTTGACGCTTATTTTAACATGATTTCGCTTGCTTTGACTTTTACCAATGGACAAAGCTTTGAATGCTTCCAGCATCTCTGAACTTTAAAGGGTTAAATAAACGCTTAAATTAACCAATGGTCCCAATGGAATATTGGCTTCGTGGATAATAGATGTATACTTTAACAAATAGCATTAATATTTCCATGACGATTCCCTATCCGGGAAACCCATTACTGTCATAATGTACATTTCTGAGCAGAGTCAAAATATATAATGGCATATTTGCCAGTCTCCGGTTCTGTTTCGAAATCAGTAAGCATTGTTTGTAAAATCGGGCGAGGGTTGCTGATATTTTTTACCCAAAGACTTAAAAAGATGGAAGAATTTAATTTTGAATTAATATATATATATATATATATATATATATATATATATATATTTCTTCAAATTTTATTTTTTTCTGAATAGACAGGGCGTGGCACAATTAATTCGCACATAACGAAAGTTGGTACCCTGTGTCGCGCCAGAAAGTTTTTTCTCGTCCGAGTCCATCCTTCAAATTTATAAATCAACCATTCTCCCCCGATGTTCGTCTTAAGGTCTTTGACATCATCCAGTGACAATATGTTTGCCCCTGATCTGTCATCTCTTTTACATTCGCTCTCTCACAGACGTGCAATCGCCTCCATCTGTCTTTTCTACAAATACTTTCATGGTAACTTCTCCGGCGGGCTACTTTCGCTAGTTCCCACACTGCATGAATTGAAACGTGCTACTAGGTTGGCATTTCGGTTCCACTCTTTCACTGTCGCAACCGTTAAATGTAGCCGTCTCTTCTACTTCAATAGTTTCACGCCTCGCACTTCCTGTCTGTGGAATTCCCTTCCTATTACTTGTTTCCCTATAATTTCTAACTATTCAAATGTAACGTCAATCGAGATATACAGATGCCTTGATATATTCCCTGTCCTTCTCTTTGTCATTTCCTCTATCACGCCTATTTACTCTCGCTCTCACTCTCTGTAACCCCTTGCGTGTTAGTGGCATCCAGCCTTGCTTGGGGTGAAATGGTTAAAAAAAATACCTGCCAGAAATACTTATGCCGCATTAAAAGCAATAGTGCCTTCACCTAGATAATGTCTTGCCATTACCTGAACGATATTTTTGAGAGGTATGCATGAGAGGTGTTTCTTCCGCACTCTGTACAATTTTTATCTTATTTTTAGATATTATTTTTGAATGTCTAAATCTCATCCTGTTTGTTATCGTCACAATGTTTCGGCCGTTGTAAACGCCGATCATCTTTAGGCATCTGTTGCTACCGATGTGAGAATTTCGAATCGATATATTATTAGCGAAGGTTATATTATTTCAATTCACCTATGTTCGAAGATATCTCGTATCAATGAATTTTTCCGAGTAAATTCGGCTTTGGATTGTCGGTTGATTATTCAGCTGAATGAGAGGATATGACATTTTTACACGCCTTCAGTCAGAGATAGAACTTATTTTGCCATATTTTGATCTCACTAGGAATTGTGTCATGAATGATAGAATACAGAACATTATCAGTATGTTACCACACATGCCAGGCATTTGAAGAATGTCGAAGAATAAAACAACCGAAACGTCGTCATGATAACACACAAGATGAAATAAATATGGTAGACTTTTAGAAAATCTAGAAATAAATTCTATACAAATTTTCTTTAAAAAATTTCTTGACAATATTGGAAAGTGGCAATTTACGAATAAAACTAATATTTGTAAATAAAATCTTCGTAAATCAGGAGGAAAATCTAAAATTATAGCTAAATCTAATATTATCTAAATCTAAAATTATACATATATATATATATATATATATATATATATATATATATATATATATATTGACTAACAAAAGAAAATACTGCACATTCCCCTAAATTGTGTTGTCGAAATAATAACAGGTTGTATAAGTCCATGGTTATCTTGCTTTTATATTTTACTTTCACTTTCGTTTTTAATATGAGCCCTTAGTGCATTGGATATTTATTTTATATTATTGCACGTCATTCATCACAAGACACTCTTCAGCTGTCCTACGCCAAGTCCGTGGAACTAATTTACAATCCTTCAACGGAACGCGATCGATTACGTTTTGCACACCTTATTGAACAGTAGGTGTAAAAAATTCAATCGATTTGTATTCCGCTCCGCTGTGTGAAAATGTCCACCTTAATTAACATCTGTCCGCAACAATGTCGAAGTCAAATCGTTATATATACATATATATATATATATATATATATATATATATATATATATATATATATATATATATATATATATATATCCTTCACATACGTGTGTGTATGTAAGTATATATATATAATGAAATTGACAAAGTCTGACAATTATTTTAAGACATTTTTTATGTTTATACGTTCTTTTTATAGATACACATATTTAAGTAAATGCTCTGTTTGTAATAAACAGTATTACCGTTTTTTACTGGCCTGAATGTCCGAGGAATTTTCATAGAAATTATGCGTCCTCCGACAGGAATCGAACGTGTATGCTATACGGAACGTGCTTTACGTGCTTTACCGATTGGGCCAGAGAGGAGCGTTTCGGTTAGTAATGTCGATTTTACTGAGGACGTATATTTTCTATGAAAATTTCTTGGACATTCAGAGGATTTACTTAAACATTTCTATCTGTAAAAAGAACGTATAAACATAAAAATGTCTTATATATATATATATATATATATATATATATATATATATATATATATATATATATATATATATATATTGTGTATTTGGGAAGCAATCTCTCTTTAATACGAGTTTCATTAAGTTTTTTTATTAATTTTTTCTTACGTTCTTATAATATTCTTCTTTCTTTGGATATACATTTTGTAGAAATTGATCGTATGTTTTATATGTCCGTGCATTTTCGGCTATACTTTTAGCCATTTTCAAGGACGATTTTAAATTTAATTCATTCAGTTAAAAGTTAAAAAGATTTCTACTTTAGTTCTACATATGATATTTTATTTGATTTCTTCTTCCTTTTTTAAAAATCATTTCTCCCCAAGGAAGGCGATAATGCCACTAAAACGCAACTGCGTATTCAGAGTGAAAGCAAATAAGAAGATATCACTAAGGAGAAAGAACAATAAAGGAACAGGTTTCAGGAAGGCAGAAGTTGGTGATTGACGTTGGATTTAATTTTGTGAAGATTAGTTTTTTTGAACGTAAGCGACAGAGAAGAAAGGAAAAGAAAGTTAGTTCTACATGCGAGAAGTACGAGAAATGTAACTAATAGAAGAGAAGTGCCGGTTACACTGGGCTATTTCAACGGTAAAATGATGAAATCTGATCTTTAAACTAATACCCATGCCGTTGAAGTAACTCGGATGACTGCTCATTAAAACGCGCTGATATTGTATTTTCAATTCTATGTAGGTCTCTTGGGTTTTTCAATTCTAAAAATTTAGAAATTGCTTGTATGCAGATACATTCTTACACGTGCGAGTATATTTGAATCTATAAAGTCTTTCGAATTTCTTATTTCCAAGTACATGCTTTTCGAATTGTTTCAGGATGAACTTTTATTTAAGATCATGTTTAGCTGAATGTCTTTAAACTGGAAGCGTCCTTAGAGCAGGATTATGAAAAAGAACCCCTTTTGAGCTTAAAAATATACCCTGCAACCTATGGAAATAAGCGCGAAATATTCCGCGATACTGCATGCAATTTCCACTTATCTAGTGTCGTTATTACTTCCTTTTTATTTCCGAATAAACTCATATTTCTGAGTCGTTAGGGTCTGTACACCGTTCAAAAAAAATAGGGTTCATAAATTATTCATCAGTAGACCTCCAAACCATGTATTTCTTTCCATAGAAAAAAATAACCATTAGATTTGAAAATCATTTTGGCATTTATTATTTGATTTGAATTTTAGCTTTCAGCATTAATCTGAAACATAAAACTTGCTCATGTTGATTTACCCATTAAAGTTTTTTCCGCCTTTTTTGTGTTTCATTTGCATATTTTCGATTTAAGTTGAAGAAATACTAATATATAAATACTATTTTTTTTATTTTTCACGTTTCTCTTCTTTCTTTTTTTTTTACATGATTCACGCTATATTTTACACGTGTTATTGTGTGCACTCTGTGAACGCACTTTTTGTATATTTCTAAATGTTGTAAATTCTAAACCAGAAATGTCAGCCTGTCCCTCATACAGCTTTTCAGTCACCATTAGGATTGTCATTTGAACCAAGTTGCGGTCTTTGAATTTGCAGCTAGCAAAAAGATCGATTAACCAAGTTACGCATATTCGATACTGTGTGCAGTTCAGTTTAATATAGGGAAATAAAAAATGCAGCCTCATTCTCATATACGCATGCGCATATTTGCATTCTTCATATTCGTAGACAGAGACGTGCAGCATTTTCATTGTTTATGTGAAATTTGCCGATGCAGACAGTACAAATAAAAGGAATAGTCAATAATTGTCACATCCTGTGTCCCTTAAATGTAGACTGAATAAAAATGAAACACTATATCAATATAAAGCCTTAATAATTAATCAGATATTACTGTCAATTAAAGCATTTTTTATTTATTAAACAAATGAGAAACGAGCGACAACGACAACTGCATAAAATCCATTTTGATAATCTCGTGTACAAATATAAGAGGGACAATCTTTGTATACACAAATTCAAAATAAGATAAAGATCTTCTTTTCTTCAACATTTAATCAAACAGGAGCGGGAAAGTTATCTATAGATGTACGATGTATGTGTACACAAACACATATTCTTATGGACAAGATAACATTCATTTTTTACTTATCACTTTTAGTGGGTATGAAAACATCTTCCTTCATTTGTAAGTTACAAAATTATATATATATATATATATATATATATATATATATATATATATATATATATATATATATATAGTTAAAAATTAAAAAAAAAAAGATAAAAAATCACCCAGTTAATGGTAATAATGTAGCCGAATGCGCTGGGATGTATCGAACATTGGGACATTTTTTAATCGATGTCTATAAAATAAAACATCCATATGAGCACAAGAAAAATTAAATTAATAGCTTAATCTCAGTAACTTGTCAGTCGTCTGGAATGAAACTTTTGAAAAAAAGGTATTGTTGCCCCAATACACAATTTTATATTTAGAAAAATAGTAAGACAAATTAGAAAAAAAAAATTTGACGCGTTTCATCCGTTACGATTTCATCGGACATGGCTTTGTTGATGATGTCACGACTACAAATGCTCCCGAAACGAGTGATGCTGGTATTTTCAAAATTTTTGAA
>OZ010605.1:6939401-6959401 GCA_963932145.1 Acanthosepion lycidas
TATTAATATATCAATATAAGTATATAAATCTGCTCAGTATTGATTTTCATATTCATCAATCGTTATCTCGTTGATATTCGTAGATCTCGAAGCCCAAGAAATATTTTATGAAAAGGAAAATTTAATTCTCGAAAAATCGATTAAACAAAATTCAGCAAAATTCGTAAACGTCATTGGAATCTATTTGTTGAAGAAATATTTTCAGAAATGTAATGTCTGTTGTTTTTAATAGTATATGGCTTAAAAAATATTTTCTGCTTAACTACAAAGAATATATATATGTATGTGTGTGTGTATTTAAAATTTTAGATATAACAAAAGTATATCCGTAAAAGAGAGAGAGAGAGAGAGAGAGAGAGAGAGAGAGAGAGAGAGAGAAAGAGAGAATGATCTATGGAAGTTGAAATAAGGAAAATGGTGACGGAGAATTGTATTTTATGAAGAACTTCAAAACAGAACATTTCACTTAACAGAGCATTCGCAGATATCTGAGCCTTGGACAAAAAGATCGAGCGTGAAAATATTTTATTTTATTCAGTCATTTTTATAAAATACTAATGAACAACAAAAAAAAAATACTAAAAAAAAAATGTCATGAATAAAAACAACAATCGTAAATTGAAATAAAATTTAGCAGCGAGAAAATTTTCTGTTGGTCTTTTTGTTTTATTCGATCTATAATTATTCTCGCCGTCTTTGCATATAATTTTTAAACACACACACACATGCACACACACACACACACACACACACACACACACACACATATATATATATATATATATATATATATATATATATATATATATATATATATATGTAATTGGCCATGATCTGGCATCTCGTCTGCAGTCACTCTCCCTTCCGTTACCTCCATCCCTCTTTTTGACAAATACTTTCATGGTAACTACTCCGATGAGCTGCTTTCACTGGTTCGCAGACTTCATGAATTTAAGCGTTCTACTAGGTTGACATCTCTCTCTCACGCTTTCACTGTCGAAACTGTTAAATGTAGCCGTCTCTTGTACTCCAATAGCTTCATGTCTCGCACATCTCGCCTGTGAACTCCCTCCCCATTTCCTATTTCCCTTATAGCTATAATCTCCAAATATTCAAATGTAATGTCAATCGACGTCTCCATATGCTTTGATCTATCCCCTATCTTTCTCTTCATCCTTTCCTCTATCACTCCCGTTTGCTCTCGCTCCAACTTTCTATACGCCTTTGCGTGCAAGTGGCTTCCTGCTTGGGATAAAACGCTTAATATATATATATATATATATATATATATATATATATATATATATATATATATATATATATATATATATACCGGCACACGCGCTTTATTTATTTCTATTCTGTTGTTTGCGCTGTATTCATACGCTGTCCATATATTTTTACGCCATTTTTACATATGCGAATCAAAATAAATCGACCTCTTCAAACATATTCATGTTGAAACGTGTCCAAACAAATAATATACCCCCTGCAGTTAAACTCCCGCCGTTCTAATCATCACCAACAAATAACTATTGCCAAATTCAGACTGTAAAAACCGCCATGTTTGATCTTACAAATGTGTCTGTGTTTGACCCACATTCAAGTATTGTTCTTTTTGTTTGATATTTTTTAAGATGTGACGGCGTTACTATCTTCGTTTCGGGTTTACTCAGAAAGTATAACTTGCACGCGGAAAGCTACAACCAGCATTAACCTTTTTACTGAAGAGTTAGATTGTAAAGTAGGAATTTTCGAAAACGCCTGTGCTGTTTTTCAAAGATGCGAGGAGTAAACATAGAAGTGGTACTTACTCCTTCGAGGAATTCGGTTGGTTGTAGTTTTCCGTGTGGAAGTTATACATTCTGAGTAAACCCAAATCCCTGTTTAATCTCTCAATGTTTGAATTTACTTTGAAAATAAATTTCAACTCCGATCTGCCGCCATTGAATAAAGATGCTAAAATCACGTATCTGATGTCATCAGCGCTATGATATAGTTGGTTGAAGTGGGCAGCGACGGTTAATTGTTGTTGTTTTCCCTGATTATTTCTTATGGTTATACAGCCGAAGTCAAAATTCCTTTTATTGCATCTGTGGCAGAAAAGCAGATGTATAAGACTTGAAGTATCACAATTAAGAGCCAGTTGTTTGAATACTATATATATATATATATATATATATATATATATATATATATATATATATATATATATATATATATATATATATAATAAGATATATTTAGGCAGAAAGTATCCATTCAAACAAGTGTGATTAATAAGAATTGACAATGTCTGTCTGCTTAATTTTTTATTCTATTTTTTCAAATTCCGTATAAATTGTTGAGTCTTGTGCTCAAAGTTGTGGTGGATAGACTGCCCGAAGTTCATATTTTGTTATTTTTCTCAAGTATTTTCGACTTTCTCAGTCGTTATCAAGAATCTTTGTGGTGTCTGTGAGATAGTCAGATTATTTTGTCCGCATAATAATAAAAAATAATTAAATTAAGCAATACATTCTATGTAATATTTCGTATTAAATTCTACGAATTCTTTCTAAATTCTACACTGCAAAATAAATTCGACAAATCCATATTGAATTCGTCAAATTCCTCATCTAATATCACGTAGAATATTTTAGGCACTTATTACTGTTGTGATTTTTTTTCCTTAAATATTCAATCTGTTTTTCTTTTTAAAACAATTTTACCTTGTCTCACTAACTTTTAAATGCCTCTTCAACAACGACTTTCTTCTATCTTCATATTTAAATTATATTTTGAATTGTATTCAACTACTTTATACATTTTTCTCCTTTTAAATGTTTTTTTACATCTATATATTTTTTGGCTTTCATATTCATACTTTTTCATATTTCCTTCTCGTTTATTTTTCAGATTATTCTTAACAGTTAAAATATTCTTCTTCTTTCTCTCAAATTCATTCGCGTTTGTGTTTATCTTTTTTCTATTACGGCATTCTTTCATTTTCGTAATATTCTACCTTGTCTTTGAAATTCTTTTTCTTCCAAATTTTTCTTTATCTTTCATATATTCATTTCTCTATCATATTTTTATTTGTCATTCTGAATTTTCTTCGTTTCTTTACCCCTGATTCTCATCCATATTCTTCGTTTTTCATCTTATTCATTTTGCTTATAAATTCTTCTTTTTTCGTTTTCATATTTCATCTACTACGATATTTCATGTATTATCCCTTCTCATTCCAGTTTTTTTTCTTTTTATATACTTTTTCTTTCACATAATTCTTCATCTTTCATTTTGATCTCCTAAAAGTAGCCGTCTCTTCTACTCCAATAGCTTCATGCCTCGCACCTCTCGCCTGCGGATATCCCTTCGCTATTCCTGTTTCCCTGAGAGCTATAATCTCCAGCTATTCAAGTGTAATGTCAATCGACATCTCCAGTCTCCTTGATCTATCCACTACCCTCCTCCTCATCCTTTCTTCTATCACTCCTATCTGATCTTGCTCTAAATTGTCTGTAACCCCTTGCGTCCTAGTGGCTTCCCGCCTTGCTTGGGGTGAAATGCTAAAAAAAAATAAAAAAAAATTCAGTTTTCTTTCTCATTAATATATTTTTTCCTTCTTTTTATATTTCATTACATTCTGCTTTTTCTTTCAGATTCGTCTTCATTTTTCATATTTATTTATTTCTCTTCTATTAATTTTTATTATTTTTCCTTCTCATATATTTCTTTTTCATTCATATAATTCATTCTCTCTGATATTGTTATTTCTTGTTTATGTTTTTCATTCTTTTTAATACACTTCTTTTTCTTTCATATTCTTCTTTATCTTTCATCTTCTACATCTTACTTAATCAGCTTTCTCATTTATTTATTTATTTCTTTTTATGCTTCATTCACATACTTCTTTCTTTCACATTCCTCTCTTTTCATTCATAAATTCATTTCTCTCTAATATTATTATTTATTTCATCTTTTCTTTCTAATCCTTACTCTCCTTTCTTCACTTTCTTATTCATTCTCTCTCTCATACTTTTCTTTCTTGTCCTTACTCTCTTTCCTTCACTTTCTTATTCATACTTTCTCATATTTTTCTTATCCTTACTCCCCTTTCTTCACTTTCTTCTTCATTCTCTCTCTCATACTTTTCTTTCTTGTCCTTACTCTCCTTCCTTCACTTTCTTATTCATACTCTCTCATATTTTTCTTATCCTTACTCTCCTTTCTTCACTTTCTTCTTCATTCTCTCTCTCATACTTTTCTTTCATATCCTTACTCTCCTTCCTTCACTTTCTTATTCATACTCTCATATTTTTCTTATCCTTACTCTCCTTTCTTCACTTTCTTCTTCATTCTCTCTCTCATACTTTTCTTTCATATCCTTACACTCCTTCTTTCACTTTCTTATTCATACTCTCATATTTTTCTTATCCTTACTCTCCTTTCTCCACTTTCTTCTTCATTCTCTCTCTCATACTTTTCTTTCTTATCCTTACTCTCCTTCCTTCACTTTCTTATTCATTCTCTCTCATATTTTTCTTTCTTATCCTTAATCTTCTTCCTTAACTTTTTTATTCATCTTCTCTCCTATTTTTCTTTCTCATCCTTACTCTCCTTCCTTCTCTTTCTTAATCATTCTCTCACATATTTTTCTTTCTTATCCTTACTCTCCTTCCTTCACTCTCCTGTTCCTTCTCTCTTATGATTTTTTCTTTTGTATCTGTCAGATTCACATGATTTTATTTTATATATTTCTTTGTTTTTATCTTCTTCAGTATTTTTCACATTTTTCCTTCATTTGTAATCGAATGTTCTTTCTTTTTTCTCCTTAAAACTGATTTTTTTTGGGGGGGGTATGCTGCTCCCCTTTTATCTTGATAATCACATTCTTTTTTTTCCCCTTCACCCTTCATCGCCGAAACTTTTACTATGTCGTTCAAAATTAATTTCCTCGAGCTATTGGGCAAACTATGTCAAACGTGAAGTTTTGACAAAGGGCTTTGACAGTCTAATGAAATCCGTACTAATTAAAACGCCTAATAGTCGCTACTCTCCCAAAGAAAGAATTCATTGACCGCAAAGCCTACTTCTGGACAAAGTAAAATATAAAATAAAAAGAGAAAATAGAAAGAAATGAAAGAACAAAAATAAATATTGAATGAAAGTAGAGCTTAAATAGAGAAAAAAGAAAGGAAAAATGTAGTGAAATGCTTGAAAGAGAAGAGAAAATCGAAGATTTAAAGAGAAAAGAAACAGAAAAAGACAACGAATTTATTTTCTTTTTTTTTTTTTTTTGAATAAAAAAGAAAAAAAAACCGAAAGTGAAAAGAAATTGAATAAAAAGTAAAAGAAAAACAATAACAGGGAAGAAAAAAATCGATTTTCACGCTTCACTTGATTCAAGATTTAGTATGGCAGCATTTGAATATCGTGTATCATGTGCAGTAAAAACCGACGTTACACAATCTTCTATGAAAGCAAAGGTTATCTTAAAGTCCCCTTTCGTGAAGCAGGTTCTCAATCTTGACGATGGCATGCAGCTTATCATGTAAAGGACAGATTATTCTTGTCCACTAATCTTCTTAACGTGCAGAAAAGATTATCGAATCGGTGTCACTGTCCAAGTACTGCTGGTGGAAATTCTATAAAGCAGAATCGTTTCGCATTCGATATACAAAGGCAAATTTTCTCTTGGGTGAAAATATAACGTAAAACGAAATGATTAAAGAGAGAGAAAACTAAAAACTAAAAGAGAAATTCTTGGGCGAAAAGTGTGAAAGAAAAAAAACTTTTCGAAAAGAAGTTTCTGTTACATGTAGCAATTTCTATTGTAAAATAAAAGACCTAACTACTAATCTTGTCCTACGCTTAAATTCATCAAGTTGGGGTAACAAAGAAAGAAGATCATCACAACAATTTCTATTAAGGTATTTGCAGAAAAGGCGCAGGCAAGTTACGTTATCGGGAAGGATAGTGATTGAAGCGGGAAGGATAGTGATTGAAGCGGGAAGGATAGTGATTGAAGCAGGAACGATCGGACTTGACTGATAATACTGCAAAATTTTCTTTGGAAATTTGTCCAGAATTTTTTCCCATCCTTTAATGTTATACTTAAATTTGACGCGTTTCCAGATAACGAAATACTTTTTCTACTTATCATGAATTTTCCCAAATATATATATATATATATATATATATATATATATATATATATATATATATATATATATTAGGTTGGTGCAAAAATAATGACGTAATTATGTCGTTTTTTGACGTTAAAAATACGTCAAAAAACGACATTATTACATCATTATTTTTGCACCAACCTAATATATATATATATATATATATATATATATATATATATATAATAGTGTTTTCATATTGAGTACTCGTCGAAGTGCAGTTGAAATGCACTGAAACGAAGTTGCATCTTTGTAGTGAGTAAAATGGTTTTATCTAGATGATAAAATTATAATAAATAAATAATTATCGGTCTACTATCGGTATCAAGTCCTGTTTTGGATTAATGCTGTAAACAATAGAATTTATATATTACTTTCGTTCTCATCGCATCCGACACACACACACACACACGCACACACACACATATATATACACACATATATATATATATATATATATATATATATATATATATATATATATATGTATGTACGTATGTATGTGTGTTTTTTTTGTTTTTTTTCTTAACTTAAACAATCAGTGTTTCATTATAAAAATTGTTTATAAGTTATCTGCACATCTAGTTTAGATGCATGTTTCAAAATTGATAACGTTTTGAAAGTCGCAATCCAGAATTGAATTTTTTTTCGGAGATTTTCCGTTATTAGTACGCTGCGCTGAGAGCTAAAAACATGGCGTCGATCATATGTGAGACACGAAATAGAGGCTTCTAATATTTTGTGAAGGGACAAAGAAATCTCAGACACTTTTATTCCTCAAGCTTTCATTCTGTATTTACTCTTGATTCTGCAACTTGTTTATATTTTGGTGTCTTTTGGCTTTTCAACGAAATCAGAAAAAAAAATTATTTGAATAGAATATGCAAATGATACTAAAAGATAATTTCAATCAAGATAATTGAATTTGAATGTCGTTCATATAAATACCATCGCATCTTTTTCAGTTGTCTGCTGATTTGATTTTGTTTTATTACGCTTCTTTTTTCCCCCCCCCTTCATACAGTTTTGGATATTAGAGAAATGACACATTGATTAATTTCGAGAAAATTCTTCTTTTTTTTTGTCCGTTTGTTTTCAAAAAGACATATAGCATATTGGACAGAAGATATCGGGGAGTGGGAGATAATTTTGCTCACACGCGTGTCTTAAAAGAAGCAGGCATCATAGTATAAGGATTATCAATGTTAATTTGGATGGTAAGGGTATTATAAAAATGACCTCAATGAGTTTGGTATTCTTCTATCTACGTGCCGTTTCTTCTTCGAGACGTAGGCGGTCTACAGCTTCCTATTCTTTTATTTCTTAGCTGTGTTTAACTTTTTACTAACTCTTCCCGAAGCTTTGTTCTGCCATTAATTTAGAAAAGATCGTTAACTAGGTTACATGTTTCCCTCTGCACTTTTTTTCTTTAATATGACTTGAGGGTGTCAAATCTCTAAGCCTTCTTTCATTTTTATATACTCCCAGAAATTTCAACTAACTTTTTGTGATTCTACTTATAAGTGACGATTTTGTTTACATTTCCATCGTGAATTCGACGGTCTATAGAATTAATATTCTTCTCTTGAACGACATTTATACAACTTACAGTCTTTTCTTTATCTGTGTGGAAATTTTTGGGCATACATTATCTTATCAGTTATGTGCTCTTGGTGATACATACTTAGGCGATCAAGTATCTTTCGATACATGACAGACGAGACATATTTTTCCCCGTAATAGATTCCTGTTTATTTCTGCAGTAGACTAGTTGCAATCAAAGGCTATAGAACCCGGTTTGTCCTGCTATTTACCCATAGCTCGGGAAAATAGGAGAGGATTTATACCTTTCCCTAAGTATTAGCACGTAAGTGAATGTAATGGATTTGACTGGAATTCGAACTCGGTCCTCCGATTTCACAATCCGAGCCGCTATCCAATACTCCGCCGTGCCTAGAAAGCTTAATACTGCAGGGAAGTCTAGCATCCTCATCTTTGATTCTAACGAACATTTCCTGATTCATAGTTATTTACTTAGGTTTTGAAAGACATCTTTTCCTATTTCTATGTGTCTTTGAACTTGCACATCATATTTTCTGGAAAAAAGGATCCCAGATATTTAAATTTCTGTATTTTTCTGATATTAACATCTCCACTTAACAAACATCTCTTCCTTCTTATTACATCATACGGTTAGACGTGTATTTTCTCTTTATTTTACTACCTAATCGCGGAAGATCTGTTGTTTTCCTCCTGTGTCAGTTAAGGAGAAAATTATCAAAATCAGTTTGTGCGGAGATTATTATATGAGAAACGTTACTACGCGTAGTTTAACGTATACACATAAAAACACACAGACGTACAAGCAAGCGCACAATTGTTTCTGTAAAATCGGTAGCCATCTTCGAGAATTGGCCAGTATTAGTAGAAAAGACGCCTTCTTTTACAGTATTTATTTTATTATCAGTCTGTAACAGCCAACGACGTGTGAATCAGTGACCTTTCAGTGTGACCTTTCGGCGCCATAGCTGCGCTTTGAGCTTCAACTCCCAAAGCCCGATCATTGAACCGGTTCTGTTATTCACCCTTTCCCATATCTACTCTTGCGCATATGCAAACACACTGGATGAGGTAGACATTCCCTTTTACGGAACCCACACGGCCGCAGACAACAGGCTTGGACGTATGTTTACAGAACAACACGCTTCAAGGGTTACGTTTTACGTTCTGATTTTGGTATTTTGATAAATCTATAAATATTTTTCATCCCTGTTAGATTCTGTAACCTCCTCACATCAGCTCTGATATTTGTCCAAATCAGAAGTAAACAATTTTCAGAAACAGATAGATAGATAGATAGATAGATAGATAGATATGAACAGATGAAGATAATTAGATACATATGAACATAGATAGATAGATAGATAGATATGAACAGATTAAGATAGATATGAACAGATGAAGATAATTACATACATATGAACAAAGATAGATAGATAGATAGATAGATAGATAGATAGATATGAACAGATTAAGATAGATATGAACAGATGAAGATAATTACATACATATGAACAAAGATAGATAGATAGATAGATATGAAGAGATTAAGATAGATATATAGATAGATATGAAGAGATTAAGATAGATAGATAGATAGATAGATAGATAGATAGATAGATAGATAGATAGATAGATTGATTGATTGCTTTTGCTGGCAAAAAAAATATTAGATTAGTCTTTATTATTCTATTAAAACGTTTTGAATATCGCCTCCTTCGGTGTTCTTCAGGAGTAAATATTCGTTAATCTGCAGGGTAGATTTTTTTAAACCAATTCACTCCAACCAAGGCGGCAATGTTACTAAGACGCGAGGGTGCACAGGGATAGAAAGATAATGAGTAAACTTTAGAAGGAACCGGAAACTTAAACCCAGACATAAAACGAAGGATAAACATCTACTCATGTTCAAAAGAACAGAGAGGAATGTGATCCGGAAGATCGACCAATGCATATACTCCTATATCTCGCGTTCCCCTGTTGTCAACATATATATATATATATATATATATATATATATATATATATATATATATATATATATATATATATATATATATATGTATATATATATATATATATATATGTATATATATATATATATATATATATATATATATATATTTTAAAAACTTTATAACATAAATATGTAATAAAATCATTACAAAAATAACCATTTTGTATTGATTTTATAACATAAATATGTTATTAATTTTTTTAAATAAATAATTATATCTGCTCTACTTTGTATTGAGCACTCTTTTCAGAATAGTAATTGTTGTTTATTGGAATTCATTCCGTATACACCAATCATATACTTGTATATATATATATATATATATGCATATATATGCATATGAATTATGGATTGGAATTCGACAGTATGATAAAATACAAGAACAAATAGGAAACGTATATGAAGCTAAATTGTTTCACTTTTAGTATAGCTTCACCAAAGGTTGAGAGAAAACAATGGTTTTGTAATGTATTGAACTTTTAGGAACGTTTTATTTTCTAAACAACCAAACAACTTTACTTCCAAACAATTTTGTTTGGAAGTAAAGTCTGATGATCCGCAGATCTTTAAAAGGGCTGTGGTGAAGTGATTTATTACATGGAACCTTAAAGTTGTCTGTTTTTATTTAATATATATATATATATATATATATATAATTTTATATATTCAGTTGTATGAATATGAGTTTGTGACTCCGGCTTTCACGCTTTTGCAATTATCAGACAAAGCGTAAAACCCAGGGCCATAAACTTATATCCAAGCAACTGAATATATATATATATATATATATATATATACATATATATATATATATATATATATATATATATATATGTATATATATATATATATATATATATATATATATATATATATATATATATACGCATAGAGAGAGGGGTTATGAAATATATATATATATATATATATATATATATATATATATATATATAGAGAGAGAGAGAGAGAGATGTAAACACTCTGAGATAGATAGATAGATAGATAGATAGATAGATAGATAGATAGATAGATAGATAGATAGATAAAATAAAATTTAAAAAAAATTTAAAAAAAATTAAAATAGTATAAAAAATAATTTGTGTCAATTTGATAACTGATAATTGAAATTAAAACAACTGGGCCTTTTTTTTCTAAACCCTTTTGTATCTTAGTCATTATACACCAGAATTTACCCTGAACCTGCACTGGCAAATAAATACTTTTCCATGCAAAATCCTGCATATTTCTCTGTGTATTTTTCTAGTGAGAAATACGAGCAACTCCTCGTTCAGTATACCTTTCGGCTGCTGTCAAATATTGACAGTACAATCCAAGATGGAGAATTCTGACTGCGACACCTGGACCTCTCTAAGGATTTATTCAAATTCTTCGCTTTCACGTCCCTTTCCCCTCGCTGTTGGGTGACCTATTAGCTTCCCCCATCTCCTCATGTAACTTTTCATGCTTTTTCTCCTTTATCATATGAGCTTTCTTTATCTTCCTTTTTTTTTTGTATATATCTATAGAAAACTCCCACAATTCCACATTTTAAGATGAAGGTAAATCTATACAAAACGGAACACTCTACATCTGTCCAACGAAGTGTGCAGAGATGGAATAGTGAACAGAAAAAACGAAATGGAAAGAGATGACGAGGGGAAACAAACTTAATAGAAGGAAAGAGTTAAACGTTTCTTTTTCTTTATAATTTATTTATTTTATCACTCTTGTTTTCTTTCGGGCTGAATGTCAGCTACAGCTGTTGAGCACGGACCCCCAAAAAAGATGGTTGCAAGTGTTTCTTTAGTGATGGGGTATGGCAAAACTGTAAGGAATCAGGGGTAGATTGGGTTTAGACATGCAAAAAGAGCATGAAGGTGCATGTTGCGAGAATGGTCCTCTGGGTGCATTACAGGTCGCCGCAACACATTCTTCAGTATTTCTTATGCTTACTCAAAACCAACTAACTCATCAATATTTAGCAACACTGTCATAGGCAGAATTGTCGAGAGCTATTTCCTTTGTTGCTTGTCCTCTCAATCGTGTTCTCTCCTTGTGGACTGCCACAGTAGAAAGAAGCAAACAAGCCAACACTCTACATTAGCAATAAAACTCACTCTCGTACACACACACAGATACAACACCCCCTATATATATTCATAATAATAGAAGTCTTATAAATGAATA
Source organism: Acanthosepion lycidas (assembly GCA_963932145.1). Classification (NCBI taxonomy): domain Eukaryota; kingdom Metazoa; phylum Mollusca; class Cephalopoda; order Sepiida; family Sepiidae; genus Acanthosepion; species Acanthosepion lycidas. Next base: position 6,951,339 of record OZ010605.1, read on the forward strand.
AAAAAAAAAACAAGACTTAATATTATCGTTTAACATGGACACAATATCTTGACCGTGTTTTGAAAAATGAAGACATTTTATAAAACATACATAGAACAAACTATATCTTGTTTAACCGTTAAAATATTTAATCCTTGAAAATGGCTTAATGTATAGCCAAAAGCGCTCGGATAAGAAGAACATTCGGACAGTTTTTTATATAATTTTTCATCCGAAAAAAAAAAAAAATAGATCGCATGAGCAACTGTATAAAAAACTAAACAAAAGCACCTTGTCTGTCGTATTCAATGAAATGTACATGAAAGAAGGATTGTTGCCTAAACACACACACACACACACACATATATATATATATATATATATATATATATATATATATATACATTGGGGGAACAATATATGGAAATTTTTTCGTCGGATACGTTTGGTCTTTAGGGCTTCTTAGGAAAAAACTTGTTACTTTGGTGCGACTACACATAATAAGGACAATGGGAATTTAAAATTTTAACCTTTATATATATATATATATATATATATATATATATATATATATATATATGTATATGTGTGTGTGTGTGTAATCTAGCCGATTTCATAAGAATTCTTTTTTATTATTGTCTCTATCTATATTCTTATAAGATGATACCATACTGTGATAACGAAGGGTCGGCCAGAAATCTTGAATTGTTACACTCACACACACACGCGCGTATATATATATATATATATATATATATATATATATATATATATATATATATATATATATATATATATATAATGCAGCGTTACATTAGAATATGCACATATCCGCTACAAAATTGTACATTTTTGTTTCAACGTCAAAAAAGTGAAAACGTTTTTCAGACATCTCATCAGGTGGGGAATCACGGTGTTACTAATGCTACAATCTTACTGCTCGTTCTCTTTCCCTTTGATATGTACACACACACACACAGACACACATACACACACACGCACCCACACACACACACACACACACACATATATATATATATATATATATATATATATATATAAGTTAAGCTATATTTTGGGGTTTAAGTGCTCAAGTGCGGAATATGATATAAATATATAAATGATCAGACGTTTGCCTTTAAGCATAAGACAGACTGTCTCCGCAGTGTGTTGATTTTAATGTCCACTTAAGATGAGAATAATTGGGAACTTACTAAATGGTTACTGCATTGGTTTGTACGAGCATCAGTGAAGACAAAATGTTCTCTTGAGTAGGTGATGTAAAGGCTAACCCTAAAAGATGTCAAAATTGTAGTGATTGGGAAAATATCCTTCTGTGAATCTGTTCAAAAGAACAAGGAAAGTGGATCTAAACTTCTTACTAATGGAATAAACGAAAGGACATTTTCATTCGGAATAAGCGGCCTAATTAAAAAAAAATGTTTGGGAACCACTGTCATTAGAGTCAAAGCTATTAATATACGCCCATACATAGGACAGAGCACGTGCACACGCATACACAGGCATGCATACACAGACAGACAGACAGACACACATATGCGCATGCATAAAGAGTATATTAAAGTTCACATATCTAAATCTGAATAAAACTACACTAATAAAGAATGTCTTTTTTTTTTCGAAAGATCTGAAGAGAAATGCTGACGTGAAAAAAAGACAAGACACATTTCGTGATATCGAATATTAGTAGGAAGTATTCGCTTCGTTACACAGGAAGAACGCAGTATACCGCAGGGAAAAGTCGCAGCTAACGGTGCGGTAAGAAGAAGAGGAAAAGGATGGAGAAGTTGTCGGCGGGAAAAAGAATGTCACAGCTGACCGCAAGACACTTCTGGCTTCCAGACATTGAACGTCACTCCCATCTGGGCAAACACATGAGCATGCGAATCAATTTATTCGAACGCACTTATTAGCCAAAGACGTCGTAGACGCGGACATATTGGTAGGCATCTTAGTGATCTCGCTTCACAAACACTTACATACGCACACCAAACGTATATAGTATAGATTGTAAGCACACTCAGTTGGCTTATTTGTTATTTACATTGTATTATATTATTACAGGTCGTGTAGGAATGTCGGGCAGAAAATTGCGTAGATTTTTTTTTTATTTCGCAGGAGAGCGTACGTGGTAAATAGAGTTCGGATCCACCAGGATTAAAATTCACGACTGACATGCTTCTATTCTTTCTTCAAAAGGTCTCTGAGGACAACCATTTACATATATTGAAACTCTAAGAATATTCACATGAAGTGAATCCGATTATAAATTAAATTTCCTACATTCCATTTGTTTGTCTGCCTGTTTGTGTGCGTGTTATGCACGCCGACGACTGTATCATTCATTCAGGCATACAAGCAACTGAAAATTATACATACATATATATATATATATATATATATATATATATATATATATATATATATATGTGTGTGTGTGTGTGTGTGTGTGTGTGTGTGTGTGTGTGTGTGTATATATATATATATATATATATATATATATATATATATAATGATAATAAGAAGACGGAGACTTTAATTGTCCATTTCGATTATAATTTATTTCGTGAAAACCGTAGTGTTCAACTCTTCAGATTGAAAGAGTTGAACACCTCGGTGTTAACGAAAGAAATTATAATCGAAATGGATAATTAAAGTTTCCGTCTTCTTATTACCATTATAATAATCTGTAGTCTATATTGAGCTCTCCCTGGATTTAGATCCTCCTAGGAATTATCCCTTCCATTCACAAACCGGTAATATATACATACATATATAGATATATATTTGTATAAAAGAACTAAAACTATCCACATACAATGTACCGTTGATTCCATGAGAGCCAGAATTTTAAAAAATAACAACCGTATTGCATACTTCATATATATATATATATATATATATATATATATATATATATATATATATATATATATATACAGGTAGTAATCCGTCGGTATAATCCAGGCGAGTACTGTTAACATAACATAGAATTTGAAATATGTTAAAACTGACTCACAAAAGCCCGCTAAATGTTTATTTTCATTAAGCAGAGCAAATGTTCTATACAGTAGGAATTAAGATACGTTTAGTGAACGGCCATTTTAACCTACGAATTTTAATTTCAAAATTCGCAGGATTTTTCAACATGTTTATGGTATCAGTTTGTAGTGGGATACTGTTTAGTTGTACAAAGAATGAGAGAGGATGTTATAGGGGACTTATTGGGAGGCATGGAAAGAAGGAAGAAACTTAATTATATTATGGACGTAGGAGAGCCTGGGTAGGGGGAGGGAAGAGAAGACCGATGAGCTGAGCTACATCGGACTGGTCACGCGGCCAATGTTTAAATCGACAGGAATTTAGGGAAATTAACAAAAACTTGAAAATGCAATCAAGAGGTAACTTTACTAAAATGAAAGAGAGTTAATTCGGATTTATTGGTACCCATATATCAGAGACAATGTTTGAGGGAGTGTTTTCAAAGATTTGAAGGGAATTTGGATACATACTTGCCTACCCATGCGTTATTCCATGTTAAGAATATCTACCCACATAGCTGTCTACACTAACATGCACTTATATATATCCATATATATACCATATATATATATATATATATATATATATATATATATATATATATATATATATATGCAATCGTTAGGTGGCCTGACGATTGCATCTATCATGAAAATGACTGTCGCCTCTAAGTATTGACGTCTATGTTCACTTTATATATATATATATATATATATATATATATATATATATATATATATATATATATATATATATATATATTGTAGTGATGATTTGTCGCCAAGTAGCCATCCATCAAACTTTTTTATTAACTGTTTTATTATTTTCTTTTGTATCCATCGACACAACCGCTGAAGACGTTCTTTATAAAGAAATCGAGTCAAAACATTCTTGTCATATATTTACTCAGTATAAATATTAATGTGCATTACAGAAAACCTAACCCAAAATATATAAATCTTAATGTATCTTACATAAAATTTATCCCTTTTTCCTAATATATAAATATCTAAATTATATATGTCCATGAGGATATTTAAAATCCATTAAAAATGCACGTACCATGTGTGTGTATATGTACATGTTTTGGCATGTGTGTCAACGTTTCTGTGTGTATGTATATTTCTCGAAGTGTTTGCACCGGCGTATGGAAATTTGTTATATTTACAGCCTTCGAGTTTCGTGTTCAGTGGATCGTAATGCGTCAAGCCGCTTATAATTAAAAAGGTTTATCGCTTTTGCCCTTCTTCCCACAGTAAGACACGGCTGTCAAACTGTGCCTTTTAAGGTTTATATAAACCTACAGCGCTACGTTTAAAAATCCATCCACGTCTCGAATCTAAGTTCAGCTCAAGCTAAATAGTTTATGCCCGACGTAATATAAGTTCGCTAATAATATATTGTTAAAAGCAGCATCAAATGTTAATAGTCTTTAAAGAGTATTTGAGAACCAGCTGGGTGAAAAAAATTCTACGCACATAGGCCTGTTTGCCCTGTGTTTCAAGAATCGTAGACACTTCTAACTACAGGTACAATCGCATATATTGTATCCTATATAATTTTTTGTTTATCTAAGAAATTTGTTGTTTTTCTTATGATTACATCTGTATTAACAGAGAATATTCTAGCGATAGATTTTTTTATGTGCTGTGTCTCTTTAGAATTTTGACGATCATTGCTCTTCACGACTTCCTATAGAGTCGTTGTTCGCGATAGTTAGCGATAAATACTGCAGCTCCGATCGTAGAAAATAATTTGGCTTAATTTAGCGCAGACATTGTCACTACTTCACAATAATTCTTCTTCTTTATGTGCTGTGACGACTCAGAACGCAGACGGTCATGGCTCTCTGCAACTTCCCTTGCAGCTCTTAATAAACTTTGTCTTTCTGTTATTTTATCTTATTTATTTATTTTTTTTTTTTGAAAACCATTCAGTACATATGTGTTTCTAGCGATATTTTTCTATTTCTTAATACTCTGCTTAGCTTTCGGAATACTTCTTTGGCTATCCCTATACGCTTTCCGATTTCAGTGTCACATTTTCGGTCCTCTGTTAAAAGAATTCTCATATATTTAAATTTCTGCATTTTTTTCTTTTGATGTTGGCATCTCCGATTTGTAATTTGTTTTTGGGGTTATCCTTTAGCTAACAACAATGCACTATGTCTTCCTGTAGTTGATTTTCAATCCTTCCTTTTCGCTTTTCTTCACTAAATTCTGTAGAAGTGTCTGTAGCTTTCTTTCTTAGTCTGCTCTTGACGCTGGATCATCTACATACCTTATGTTTTTAAGATTGTGATCGTCAGTAATGAATCCTGGTAGACCCTCTAGTTCGCTCACAATTGCCTTGGTGTATAGCTTGAATAAGTCCAGTGAGAAGACAAATCATTTTTTTAAACAGCTTTCTATATATTTTTGCATATGCCGAACCATAGCTGCTATCCATATGCAGGCAGTTTTCTACCAGTAGATGTTCTTGATTATTCTAAAATTCTTCTCAAATATGTCTAGGTTGCTGAACAGCTCCAACAGATCTTTGTGTCGTACTTTATCTATAAAACACAGGTGCACGTTCATCTTTATTTTTATTGCTCTTTCTGATAATATTATAAGCATAAATATTACCTTCTTTGTTCCAGTGTCTTTAACGAACCCGCACTGTTCTTGTCCTCTTTCTGATCTGATTCTGCTGCGCGTAGCACGAAGCCTAATTTTGAATCAGTCTCTGCATTGACAAGAAACATATATATTTTATGACAAGTAAACATCGTTACCGAATTTTTAATATTTTATATAAATTTTATTTTCTTAAGTTGTGGACTATATTAAGGTTATTCAGCAGCTTCAGCAGATTTTTGTGGCATATATTATTTATAAAACACACGCCCGGCATTATAAATGGTAAAGCCTTAATATTTAATCATATTCAATTTAATATAATTGTAGCTTTGTAACTATATATGATAGAGACAAACTGGAAAAAAGGATGAGAAAGATGAAATATTGAAATGTATTATTGGGATTGTTATTTTCAACATGTCCGCCGTCATTACGCATACAAAATGTGGTACGATTCTGTTGTTCACGGAAAATTGCAATTCTTATAAAAGTCGATAATTAGTTGAATAAACATTACTTTTCACATGTCCTTATGAAAAGAGAGCCAATGGTGGAAAACAGCAACAAAAACGTCACTTTGAAGTTTCCAGAAATTGAAAACAAAGTCATTTTGAAATTTAAAAAAAAAATCAAAAATTAATATGGAAAACAATTAATGAATGAATTTTTTGGATTCAGGAAAGATCTAAAAGTATCAAGTTTTCTTATCTTTTTTACAGATTGATTATATCATGTCTACTAGCAAAACTACAATAATTTTAGATTGCACACGGGTTTTCTGGACACCCTGTATGTAAATGCAGGCATACACAGATATGGCAGTACATTCATACACACGAACACCCACATATGCATACACAAACATATTACTTTTATAGATGCCAATTTATCAGTGCCATATTTCTTATTTTTACATCACCATATATATATATATATATATATATATATATATATATGCGTGTCTGTGTGTGTGTGTATGTGTGTGTGTGTATCGTCAAGTCACAAAAGAGCACTCACATACATTTAACTATCTTTTCTGAATTATGTATTTATAATTCAAGCCCTCTTTTTCTCCCTCTGAACAGACGAGCACACGCACAAACGCGCGGACACACACACACACACACACACATATATATATATATATATATATATATATATATATATATATATACAGACACACACACACACACACTGACACATATGCCCCCACATATTTCATATGATTAGTACCCATATATGCATGAAGAATGTATATCAAACGTTTGCAGGGAAATTGCCCTGTGGGTGAGTAATTTTCTGGCTTGATTACTGCTTCTCTGCTGCTAATTAAGTAACTCGTTGGGAAGTGTAATTTGAGACTAATTGTATGTCTTAATTGCTATGATAGAGACAGATAGAATTTCAAATTTCGTCTCTAAATTCGTTAGTATTTTTCCATAACATATCATTATTTTCGGTTCGCCATAAACAGGGGACACTTGCATGAAATGATAAGGATACGAAAGTTACTTGTATTACGTCTCAAAGCACGTAAATATAATCCTTTTAGTTGGAAAATGAACGGTAAGGGGCAGTTAAACGGATCAAAAGGACAGCTTCACTTATGCAGGATTTCCTTCACACACACACACACACACACACACACACACATATATATATATATATATATATATATATATATATATATATGCGTTTAAGTAAGCGTTACTCATGCACTCGTATGTTACTCTTCAGACCTGCTGTTAACGCACCTACTTTGTCACAAGTTTGACACACATTTCCTATACATCTTCTAAGGGGTTGTTTACCGTCTTGTGATCTTAGATGAGTAAGTGTTATGGTGATTTACCCACGCACACATGGACTCTCACAGCTATAATAGGAACAGTTACTGCCTTTTGGAGAGGCAAGTTACTATCAGTCAGCTCTAATATATATATATATATATATATATATATATATATATATATATATATATATATATATATATATATATATACACATACAAGTACATGGTTAGTACACATGGAGTAAATTTCCAATAAGCAAAAACAGTATTCTTAAAAGAGTTCTAAATACGAAGTAAAATTAATAATTTTATTAAAATTTATAACGTATGCATGTTATAAGTTAAAAGATCACTATAAATGTTGCAATTTTGTTTCAACACTACTGGTGTTTTATCAAATGATATTGAAATACATAGTTCATCATTTAATTTTATCATATATATATATATATATATGTATATATATATTTGAGGAAATATAGTTATAAGGTGTGTTATATTTATGGGATAAAGTGCTCAATATCAGACATAGAGCGTATGTAAATATAAATATAGAAGTGAACATTGAAGTCAACACTCAAAGGCAACTGACTGTTTCATGATAGACG
>OZ010605.1:6961901-6966901 GCA_963932145.1 Acanthosepion lycidas
TGTATATTTGTGATTATTTGCTTAATATAACCGGGGTAATGGTTAGGTGCACGTCTCAGCAAAGAAATTACTAATGTCTCCAATTATTTCGTTCAAATTTGGGTTGACCTCCTTTGAATTAACCCAAGCCCGATGAATTTCGTTACGATCAGATTTTCCAAGAATTTGGCAGATTTAAATTAAACATATACTGACACTCACCTTTCCTTTGGCGTGTGTTTTAAAGTACATATGACGTAATTCTGTTGAGTATATAATTAAAAGTTCTAATAAGTCTGTTTTGATATGTATTCTTCCGTTTTATGCTATGCATATTAAGTACGTAATATCAGGATTTGTTTATTTCACACATTTTTTACGCTTATTGTATCTGTGCATTTCGCATTCAGTATCTATCTATCTATCTATCTATCTAAAGCTGTTCAGCATTTATCTATTTGTTTGTCTGTCTGTCTGTCTGTCTCTCTCTATCTATCTATCTATCTATCTCAGCTTGTTTATATATATTTATCTCCGTTCATATCTATCTATCTATCTATCTATCTATCTATCTCATTCACTTCATATCTATGTATCATTCTATTAAAAAAATCTATCTAAAGCTGTTCAGTATCTCACTAAAGATGTTAAGTATCTATCTATCTATCTATCTATCTATCTATCTATCTATCTATAGCATTCACTTCATATCTATGTATCATTCTATTAAAAAAATCTATCTAAAGCTGTTCAGTATCTCTCTAAAGATGTTCAGTATCTATCTATCTATCTATCTATCTATCTATCTATCTAAAGCTGTTCAGCATTTATCTATCTTTTTGTCTGCCTCTCTCTCTCTCTTTCTCTCTCTCTCTATCTATCTATTTATCTAAAGCTATCTATCTATGTTATTGCCTATCTATCCCAATCTTTTCAATGATTGCGGTGTGTTTAATAACATGTTTCCATAATTTCCTTTTACAACATTAAATAGTAAACTGAATGTTTGCAAGATGATGAAGATATTCGAAGATCTGACAATTAAAAGGAGATGAGAGAAACTTTGAATTGTTTAAAAAGCCATACAAGTAAAGACACCATTGTACTGACATGAATATCAGCGATTGATCGTTTAGAGCGGGAAAAAGAGTAAAGCAAACAGAAAATGACTTTCAATAAAACAACTATCAAAATTACTATGATTTCCTTTATGGTAACTATTGCTATCTTCGTTCCCGGTTTCGAATAATTCCTGCAATTACTGATTAAATAATAATAATAATGAAGAGAGGAAGAAACCAGTGGACAAAAAAAAAAAAAAGACTTGTTACTTGATTGATGTCTCCTGTCCATTTGCCATAATAATTGAACATAGGAAAAAAAAAACGAAGAAAACTCCAATGATTTAAAGTTGGAAATTCTAAAAGTTTGGGTAGGACTAGCAAAGAATGTATTTATTTATTTTTTTTTTTTAAGCATTTAACCCAATGCAAGGCGGGAGTGCCACTAGCACGCAAGGGGTTACACAGAGTGGGGGCAAGAGTAAATTGAGGCGTGATTGAGGAAAGAGGCGTGATTGAGGAAAGAATGAATAGAAGGATGGAGTACTATATCAAGGCATCTGGAGATATCGATTGACATTGTATTTGAATATTTAGAGATTATATCTATCAGAGAAGAAGTTAGAAGAAAGGAGTTCTACGGACGGGAAGTGCAAAGACATGAAACTATTGGAGTAGAATAGACGGCTACATTTAACAGCTTCGACAGTGAAAAGATGAAAGCGAAATGCCAGCCAAGTTGAGCGCTTAAATTCATGAAGTCTGGGAACCAGCGAAAGCAGCTCCTCGGAGCAGTTACCGTGAGAGTATTTGTAAAAAAGACAGAGGAAGGCAACGGCACGTCTGTGAGAGAACGACTGCAGACAAGATGCCAGATCAGACCAGTTACGTTGCATATCCGTCTCTGGGTCATATCAAGAACCTTGAGACAAACATAAAGAGCACCAGGCCATATATGGCAGCAGTATTCCATGCAAGGGCGAATGGTTGATTTATAGATTTGAAGGATGGACTCGGGCGAGAAAAACCTTCTGGCGTGATAGAGAGAACCAACTTTCCTTGCAGTAGATGAAGCTATAGTATCAGTGATCATTAGAGCACTGGGGTATGTACAAAAAATGGGAAAGTCTTGCAGATATTGGATGTTGATTCGAGCTTATGTGGCCGTAAGCCTGCATGTTTGTCAGAGATTAAGAAATTCGAAATTGGTCCTCTTCAGGTCGATTCATGAAACTCTGACAGACGAAAGATTAAATATGGCTGGTTATAATTGGGACGGGAATTCAAATTGCGTTTATTTTAAAAAACAATTAAACTGCTTTGAACATAAATGAAATGACTGCAGTCACATGGATTCCTTATGACTTATGATCTTATGACCTCTGATCTTATGACCTCTGATCTTACGACCTTCTGATCTTACGACCTTCTGATCGGTAAAGCATATCGTAATGCCTGTTTTAGAAAGTGTTGAAAATATTTTATAAATTTTGAGACCAATAGGCATAACCAATGCCCTGGTAAATACTAGACTGAACCGAAATCCACGAATCCTGCCACAACAACCAATCCATTGTCTCCCCGACTGGAATTTCCTAGAGCTGAACTCACTCACACTTTAATCGTCACCCATCAATTAACACTTGACAATAAACGTCTTTCATTTATTTGGTCTTTTTTGTTTATATTTTTATAATTTCTTTTTTCTCCTCCGTCTCCGTCTCCCTCCTCTCTCTCTCATATTTTTATATACATACGTACTTACAAAAATATAAATACACACACCCACACATGCGCGCACACACACACACACATTCACACGCGCGTGCACACACACACAGACACACACACATATATATATATATATATATATATATATATATATATATATATATATATATATATATATATATATATATATATACGTCCGTTAGTGTGCCCATGTGTTGACGCCCTCGATTTAACTGTTATTCACGCACGTGGCATCAATTGTCCTGAAGCAGATGAGGGTCACTTGTTTCGGAGAATGGGCACGTCTTGATGCGACCGACACTTGGCTTCATTTATTTCTAAACAAAACCTTAATTTCGCTACCATCCGACAGTAAGTTTTTTTTTGTTTGTCTTTTTTATATCCATTTTTTTTTTTTTTTTTTTTTTTTTGCCATTCATCCTTTCCCAAATGTGATATATTTTCTTGAAACTTTTCTTTCTTTTTTTTTCCTCCGGCTATTTATACATACAGATATATGAATAAAAATATACGGAAAAAACAAACAAAAATCCTTATATGCAATTATGCTGTTTTAATGTTAATATAATGTCAACGTCGGACGTTTCGGTCTAATAAACTATCTTCAGGACATATTCAGAAAATATAATTAACATTATCAATTCAACATGACAAAGTCGATGGACATAAGAACAAAGACTTATCCAAACAGATAACTGAAAGTTTTATATGATCACCGTTCCGTTTAAACATGGTCACGTTGTCGTCACGTGGGCGACGCTGTGAAAACGTATTCCTAAAATTTGAGTATTTTGAATGAAAATTGAAAATGAAAATAATTCTATTTTGATCTAAAATTTATATGTACGCTTGTCGAGCATTAATCTCGCTAGAAAAGGGGAAATACTAAAGAATCCAGGTCTAGTATTCACCGTGCGTGAGATAGATATTATGCCTGCTTCATAAATCCTCCTAAGAATGTTAATTATATTTTATGAATATGTCCTGAAGATGGTTTATTAGACCGAAACGTCCGACGTTGACATTATATTAACATTAAAACAGCATAATTGCATATAAGGATTTTTTTTTGTTTTTTCCGTATATTTTTCTTCATACTGTCGGATCTATATCTATATATTTGCTTACATATATATATATATATTCGATAGTTTTTTTTTTCATTTTTTAATTAAATTCAGTATGCTTACAATAATAATAATAAAAAAAATGTTTTTTAGTTGTTTGTCCTTCTTTCGCCATACTTTCGCCATTCGTCCCTTCCATAATATGATATATTTTCTTCAAACTTTATTTCTTCTTTTCTCCAGCTGTTTCACTATGTTTTTAAATTGAGCCGATCTGTATATATGTTTTTAATTTCAGTATACTTATAATAAACCTGCTTTCTTCCAAAGTAAAGCATCACAAGTTTTTTTTGGGTTTTTTTTTTTGTTTAAACTCCCTGCAATTTTTTCTCTTGTTTTCATTTATTTTGTGTCTTTATTAAAATAGTGATTGTGTTCAAATGATTTTCTAAGCACAGCTTAGATATAGCACAAGGTCGGAAGCATAGGTCACCTAGTGAGTGTTGAACTCATTACTCGGTAATTATGGCTTTAGCTAGACAAGCTTGCTAGCCATTGCACCACGTCAAGGTGCCAGAAGTGAGTGGTGTTAATTCATACGGTTTTCGAATTTCATTTTCCATGCACTAATATAGTAAAAATTTGTAACATTCTTTTGCTGAACTTTTTTTTCTCAAAGGAGATGATCATGTCTATGAGATATCACGGATTTTTTGAAGACTTCTCTTATAGTGTAGTAGGCATCCAATCGTTGTGCTAGAAACGCATGCTTGAAAAAGACTATCAACGGCAGTAACACCTTTTTCAGTGTTTGGGAATAATGCGTAAAAAAAGCAGAACATGCGTGCTGTGAAATTTCAAAGTCGTGATATGACGCTAAAGTTAGCGCTCTGTGCAGCAGACGCGTATGGCTTAGAAAGCACAAATCACTCACTAACGAATTCACTAGTGGTTTGCATCGTGCGGTTGGTATGTATGGCGACTCCTGAGGCCATGTAAAATGTTCGCCTTCGAACACGCGGAAACTTTTCTTGATAGAAGATCACAATTTTTAGCAGCTATTAAAATATAGTTTTCAGTTAATCTGTCATGTCTATATTGAAAATGGAATAAGGTCGTCCTGCGACCATAGATTGAGTTT
>OZ010605.1:6969401-7001901 GCA_963932145.1 Acanthosepion lycidas
TGAATCGCCAAGAGTAAAAATTTATCGCAATGTTGTTAATAGTAAATATTCATAACATTCTTGACTCTTGCATTTCGATAATGCTGATGAATAGTTTTGTGGTATTTGTTTTAGGCCACCTCTGTGTATATCGTAACGTATTTCAGAGAAGTATATAATTTATCAGTCTTCATAAATCACCACTGTTTTAATGCACGTATAAGTTCACAGTTTCTGGTTTATAACATTGTAAGAAAAACATTGAAACAAAAGATTAGTCAAGAAAAGATTTAATGACTCGAGGGACAGGGATTAAGAATACAATAATAGCGAATACAGTAGTTCTGTGCGTCAATGCGTACGACTCAACTCTACTCCTTGCGACCCAATCTGCGACTGGTATTTTTCATCGCGCCCACGTAGAATGTGACACAAGACTGGGGTATAGAGTCAGAGTTTAGAGTCGGTTACCGCCAATACCGTAAAAAAAATTGCATGAGCCCGCTCTGCAATTCCCCTTTTGGGAAAGCCCGAGATGCTGGGCAATAAACCCAGCTCCCTTCCAAAGGAGAAGTACTACCTGCGAGGTGGGGGTTAGTACCTTAGGCGACCATTTTGCGACAGCAGTTTCTACGAGCAGACGTTCTCTTCAATGCGAATGGACATGTTTATATTCAAAGATTAGTGTTGAAATGACCAGTAGTCTTTCTATACAATAACTTCCATTGAAATTAATCCATAGTTTATAAAGAAATAACTCACATTTAAATTAATACTACTATTTACGAGCTTTTAGCGAAAAAGGCTTTCCAAAAAGTTCAGCAATGTATTAAGAAACAAGAAAAATATCTTTGGAATAAATGAAAAGAGTACGAAACTCTTACGTAATACAGCTTTCTTATATTATAGTGAATACTAGGCCATTTTCGCAAAGATGAAGATGAAACTTGAACGAAGAGAAATGTTGTTCTTCAGAAGTATGCTGAGAATACCATAGACCGAACATGTGAGCAACGACGAAGTTTTCGAGTAAATAAAGAACAAAAAGGATACTTTAAGCTAACGGTAGGAAGAGACAGCTGAAATATCTAGAGCGCATGATAAGGAAAGGGAACTTAGGAAATTTTGAAACTCACAGGAGAGATTGAAGGCAAGAAGAAAAGAGGAAAACAACGAATAAGCTACCTAGCAGACTTGAGTAAATGGACGGTCGAAAAAGGTTTAGTAGAGATAGCAATAGCACAACATTTATTAATTTAATTTTTTTAATGATCCTTACACTTTGTTAACCCGACTTCATATATTTAATCATAGTACTTGATTGTCAGTTAGGTCTCGTCGTTTTACTGCTGAAACTGCTAAATGTTAAAGTAAACTCTATTCTAAAAGGTTCTTCTATCACTATCACTCTTTTAGCCTATGGAGTTCACATCGGAAAATTCATGTAGAAAAACCATGAAATTTTTACTGATGGTACTAGTTGCTATTATTATTATGATTTGTATACGTAATGTTTCCTGCTTTGTATCCTGTAGAGCCGGGACCAAATAATGTTTAAAGTGATAGAAATCTGTCGGATTAAAAAAATCCATTCTAAGTTATATATATATATATATATATATATATATATATATATATATATATATATATATATATATTTAAGACATTGACACATTTAAGCGGTTAACTTAACTTCCTCAAATAATTTTGAGTATGAAAGTATAGAAATTTTAAATTACATCTAACTCACTCATGTCTTCTGTCTCCCTCCCTCCCTTCCTCACTTTGTTAATTTACATATGTTTAATACGGCCCGTCAAAAATGTCTAAATTTCTTTTCATTTTTTGTTTCAACCTTTGGAAGTAAAGTCTGATGATCCGCAGTCCTTTAAAAGGGCTGCGTTGAAATAATTTATTACATGAAACCTCAAAGTGGTCTGTTTTTATTTTAATTATTTGCTCTGGATTTACATTGAGCTCTCTGGATTTTATCCTCCTTGGGTTTACCTATACGGATTACCTAGTTTTCTATAAACTAACTAACTATATATATATATATATATATATATATATATATATATATATGTATGTATGTATGTATGTATGTATGTATGTATGTATGTATTACGAAGTGTTTCGTGATTAAGCAAGTTTAGGTATAGGTTTTAAGATCACATATATTTCCCTAACTCTTCTAAGCACTTAACACATAAAATTTCTCTGTCGGGGTCTATTTACCATTTTATTATTATATTACAAGCTTTCTCGTCTTTTTTCAGTGATTCTCTTTACATGTTTTCTCATTGATCCGTTTGATTTTTTTTCTTTCCGCTCCAAGCCATTGACATCTATACGGTGACGCCAAGGTACAATTTTGGCCTTTATAAACACTACCCCAAATACTGGATTCGGGGTCGGCGAAGAAATGTCTTTCGACGGAAGGGTGAGTCACGTTAGCACGAACACTGAGCACCGTGAATATTCGGATATAATCCTTAGAATTCCTCTATCATTAAGAATGTTTTCCTTATTACATTTTTTTTTTATTTAATATTCCCAAATTTATTTATCAAATTTCATGTTCTCACCATTAAGAATTTGCATAATTCTTCTTTTACAACTCGATGAAACAACTCTTTTTTTTATTTCAATAACGAATGCACTTAAAAAATTCCAGACTACTAGATTCTCCAAATTTTTCTTTATATTTAAATTTATAAAAGAAACTGATTTAATTTTAGTGATCTGTTACCTTGACTTCATTGTATCGCGACACAACATATGGACGATCCTGATCCTATACAACTTCTTATACTTCATACATTTAGTAAAATTTAACATTTTACTATCCTCCTCACCCACGGTTCAGCCTGTATTCTGTCTATATATCTTAGTCTTCACTACTTTCTGTTTGCTTAGCATACTAATGATCGACGAGGCACAGTGGATTGAGGAATCAGAGAGCCTGGTTCGAATTCCAGTCGAATCCATTACATTCACTTACGTGCTGATAACTTTGTGAAAGATATGAAACATCTTCTCCTCTCAGCTATGGATAAATAGTAAGGCAGACCGGGTTCTATAGCCTTGGATGGCATCTGGTCTTCTGAGGGAAAAAAAATCTGCCTCGTCAGTCATGTATCGAAAGATATATGAGCGCCTAAGCGTGTATCACGCATGGCACATAACGGACCGAATTATAGCCTTAGGATCAGAGTGTAATTTCAGCGCGCTATGTGAAAAATGTTACACACTTAAAAGCCATTTGCATTAAAGGAATGTAAGCCACTAAGTATACGATCATTTTCTTAAAATGATGCTCAAATCTATAAGGGATAGACGTCTACCCCTGACCAAAAACCCGGAGAGGAGTATGAACTGGACGATAGCAAATCCTATATACGCCTAGTTATGGTAAACATATAAGTAAAATAGTAAATAAAAGTACAGATTTGTAGACGTTAGAAATATAGAATTGAAGTAGACTTAAAAAGGAAGGGAAACCTAATTCTAAATAAGAAACAATGGATAAACCTCTACTCCTAGGACATTTGGAGAAATGTCTAGCAAATTCTAACTCCCTTTGTTTCTGTTTATCAGTTTGTTTTTCTTTTGTTTTTGTCATTTTTAAGCGTTTCACCCCAAGCAAGTGGGGAAGCCACTAGCACGCAAGAGCTTACAGAGATTTGGAGCGAGGGCAAATAGGAGTGATAGAGGAAAGGATGAAGAGAAGGATAGGGGATAGATCAAGGCATCTGGAGACGTCGAATGACATTACATTTGAATATTTGGAGATTATAGCTATCAGGTAAACAGGAAAAGGGGAGGCAGTTCCACAGGCGAGAGGTGCGAGACTGAAGCTATTGGAGTAGAAGAGACGGCTACATTTAACAGCTTCGACAGTGAAAGGGTGTGAGCGAGATGCCAGCCTAGTAGGACGCTTAAATTCATGAAGTCTGGGAACCAGCGAAAGCAGCTCATCCGAGCAGTTACCATGAAAGTATTTGTACAAAAGACAGTGGGAGACGACGGCACGTCTGTGAGAGAGCAACTGCAGAAGAGATGCCAGATCAGGGCCAATTACATTGTATATTGCAGTTTCATCGATTTTGATAACTATTCTCTTTTCACATGTGTATTCCTAGTCAATATAACGTATTTCAAACATACATACCACGCGTGACCTAACTCGGTGCTTTGCTTTCAATGGAACAATCTTAACGCTGATATATAACTTATGAGGGGAAAGTATTTTAATATTGACTTATGAAGCTTTTAAACCTGAAAAGGAGATATGTCCGTTTGTATCAGCGCGAGGAAAGTGAGAGAAACAAAGTTAAATACTTTTTTGTAACCCCAAAGTCTATTGATTTCTCATGCTTGAGTAGTGAAAAAATATTAGTAAAAATTCTTCTTTATTGTTCAAAGAACTGTTTCACCAATCAGCAGATATTTCTCTGTTAGTTATTTCCTTGGGTTATCAGGAAGTGAATTATTAAGTGTTGGATTTTGCGAGAGAAATCACGAAGTTAAACTTTGTAGTTGAAATTAACAATGCTCTATAATGTAGTTGATAGCGATTGTATTCATTTTATAGCGGCTGCGTGTTCCCGTTGAATTAGGCAAACATTCTTTATTTTTTTTTTTTTTTTAAGTGCCGTATTCCTTCAGGACTTGCGAAGTCATTGTTCTTCAAAGCTTATGTTGTTCTACTTAATCTTTGCCACTTCATCATAACACTTTGTACTCTCATTCATAAACGTAAACTCATCAAACAGATTAATACCTCTTCCCACTGCATTTCTTACCTTCAGTACGTGATGGCTTAATTCTCTAGGTCCATTTACCTCATTGTGCGCCTTAGTATTTTCACCGCTCTGTCTTTGACGCTAATCGGCGTATCACTTGCAGTTATTATCGCTCGTAAAACCTCTGCATTGCTTATGTGTTCCATCCATGGTTTTCTCTACATGCGTCAGAGAACCACATCTTTCTCACGTTTTAATTATCTCCTTCCTCTTTGAGGATATTAGACAAGATATATTATCATGTCTCCGAAGTTAAGCAACGTCGAGCCTGGTCAGTACCTAGATGGGTAACCGCTAGGGAATACCAGCCTCTGTAAGCTTGGATGTGCGGGTGGTTTAATGGCTAATAGCTAAGAATTGTTAAATCGAGAGATGTATTCCAATTCCTATTAAGTTAGATATTCACGTAAGCTCAAATAAACTTTGGAAAGTTAAGAATACACCTCTTCTCCCTGAGCTATGGGTTAATTAGTAAGATTTTTATCACTAACTCATTATTATCTCAAAATAAAAATAATATACAAAGTATTTACGTTTTGGCATTTTCTGAATTTCGATAACCGGTTAATTCATTCTGCTTTTTCCATCTGTGGTATTCTGTTATTCTGAATTCCGTTAACTGGTTGGCTCATTCCGATTTTTTCGTTTGTATTATTCTGAATTTCTATATACGGTTGACTCATTCTGCGTTTTTTCGACTGTGTTACTCTCTTATTCTGAATTTCGATAACACGTTTACTCGTTCCGTTTTATTAACGATCTGTTATTCTGAATTTTCGATAACCGATTAATTCATTCCTCTTTTTTCATCTTTTTTTTTTTCTTTATTGTATTTCTTCCATCTTCGTATTACCAACTATTGTAAATTTCGCTTTCCCGGTTTGTCACTTTTAACGATATCTGCTTACATTGTTTTAACTAAATTTGTAGCTGAAATAAGATCGATAAAATTGAGTGTACTTTTAGGTCGTTTGGACGCCGATATCGAAGTGACATTAATCATAATGTCTTAAATACCGATCAAATATTGAAACGATATCACAGAAACAGAAAGCTTCGCATTTTAGCCATAGATTTACTTCCAGCATCATTTGTCGAATAAATAAACAATCTATCATGCTTTATTTTGCCAAACAAATTTCATTTTTGCCTTTAACCTGAGAGAGAATAATAATAATAATAATAATAATAATATTAATAATAAGAATTAATAATAATAATAAAAATAATAATAATGATGATGATGATGATGATAATAATAACAAAAATATTAATAATAATAATAATAATAATAATAATAATAATAATAATAATGACGGCAAAGTAAAAAGCGCAGTAACTGACAGAAATTCAGAGCATCCAAAAGGACCTTTTTAACAGTTGTTGGACGAGAGAATTGCAACAATTAATGGTCGCTTTTGTTGTAATTGTCGTAGCAAAGCTATTGCTTATAGACTTAAACACATAGATAAATATATTAGGTACAGTCGCCAACCTGCAGAGAGCCTTGTCTGAGATATTGACTTACGTCAGAGTTGCGTGTTCTTTTTTTTAAAAAAGCTGGGTCTCGACTCTTTGGCCTGACTCAAAGTCAAGGTCGACATAATAGTAACGATGAAAATATTCTGAAGCTATCCATATATAGTGACTACTTTTTGTTTTTTATTTCATTTTATTTGATCCATATCCACATCATTCCTTGCTTCGTTTTAGTTACCTATAGTTACCTATATATCTTAAAAGTCATTCATTTGCATTTTACCGTCAGTTTTAAGTGTCTTCTGTTATTAATTATAGCCGCTCTTTTATGTATATCTATGTTGCAAAGTAGAGAAAGTAGCCTCGTTTTGATCCCCACTCTAATCAACCAATCACTTGCTGGGTAAGCTTCCTATGGTAATAGTAAGGGTAATATTTGTAAACATTTGGCCTTCATTGACAGAGCAGCCCATGCTGCACGAATTAGGTTTTCTTTACTGCATGTCCATAGGGATAGGATCAAAATGTCGCATCTCTTCTCATCGTAATATTAGCCTTTTCATTATGTGGAAACATTATACTGGTGAAGACTTGTACAGAATGAACTACATTTATGGAAGAGCCGAATAAAAAGAACTGGTGCACAGTATATATATATATATATATATATATATATATATATATATATATATATATATATATATGTATATATATATATATATATATATATATATATATATATATGGGGGTGGAGGGGGAGACAAATTCGGTGTGTTGTAATTGTTAGCGAGCTTGTCACGCTTGATTAATTCAGACTTGATTTCGGTTGTAATTGAGTGCTCCATACTTTTAGCCTTGTGCTACATCTGAGCTCTGTTTAGTAAATCGCTGCGTGTGGTGTGTATGCGTGTGCACGTGTGTGCATATGTTACCCTTTTAATTACTTTTTTCATTTATTAGTTCCTGTCTCTCTCTCTCTCTCTTTTTGCTCTTTCTGTTTCTCTCTATGCGGTGATTTGTGCGTCCCCTTTAAATCTCTCCTCCTCCCATCATCAGTTAAATGTTCTTTTTCTTTCTCTTCCACTACACCTTTATCCTTTTCTCTTTTTTTTTACTGAACACTAAATGCTGATACAGTAGTGTATTTGTTTTAATTATTTGTCAAGCATTTAGACTTTAGTAACTCGTAACTTAGCAACAGTAAAATCATTCTACTACTACTACTACTACTACTACTACTACTACTACTAATAATAATAATAATAATAATAATAATAATAGACTTCGGTTACCACTTCCGTTTTCGCCGTCTATCTCCAACATCGCCAACTACATCGTCGTTTTTGGATTACGTCATAGCCAGTTTTACATGTCAATGAGAAACAGGAACCATGTTTGTCGGTCGTCACGCAGACTAAGTCCATTTACTTACTTCCGTGTACTTTTGTCGATTAAAATAATCAATTTATTTTCTTTAAATAATACAAAAAGAAATCAGAAACTATATTGAAAGGCACTCGTAATTTTCCCATCTTAGCTTCCAACATTAGTCCTTTGTGAAATATTAAACTGAAAACGGTCAATGCTATTGTTATAAATAGTATTTGTGGCCGTTACAAAGAGACTATTTTTATGATAATCTTCTTGAATAATGATCGCATTTTTATTGCTATAAACAAGTCCTCATTAGCCAGTACTAAAAATAACGATAATTATTATCAAGATAATGGAAGCATTGATATTTCAAGATTAAACACAATGATAATGATGACAATAGAAAGAACAATAATATTGTTATTATTTGAATACACGAAGATGAAATAACAAATATGGCGTCTGTCGGAGTAATGAATCTAGTAGCATTATTTATATATCGTGATTACGATGGTAATTGATAATTAATTATGATAAATTCATTGCTATTAGGTTGGTGCAAAAATAATATCGTTTTTTGACGTTATACGTTATACGTCAAAAAACGATATTATTTTTGCACCAACCTAATAGCAATGAAAAGTGAATATAATAATAGTATTGAAGATTTGTGTTTTTTTTATATAAATATAAATATTTACAAGGGGTTCCTCATTTCAGTAAGTCAGGATCATATTTAATAGATAATGTTTTTATTTCCTCCAGAAAAGTAAGAAAATGCAAAGCATGAATAGTCTTTGAACCTCGAAAGAGAAGATAAAATATTGTAGACCATAAAATTGACAGCTGTGGCTAGTGTTGTTGGGGGAGGTGGAAAAATGAAAAGATTAAACATTGTAAGACAAAAGGGTACTATCTAGTCGACAGCATTACAAAAAAGAAAAGAAAACAAGACGTTTCAAAGAGTAAAAAAAATAAAATAAATAAAATTGTCAGTATTATACATATTAGGTTGGTGCAAAATTAATGACGTAATAATGTCGTTTTCTGACATATTTTTAACGTCAAAAAACGACATTATTACGTCATTATTTTTGCACCAACCTAATAGATATTTGTATGAGCGTTTATACGAATGTTTATTAAATAATTTATGTTTCTTTAATTAAAATCTGAATATCTATAGGCGAGCAGATTTAAAAATTTTGATTACCAATATGTTCTTTCCTAACATTCAATTTAATTGTCTCAGTTTTTCACTGTTTCTCTCTCGCGCCATGATTTTCGTTCCTGTAGTTAAAAAAAACCCTGCCTACGCCCATCGTGCTTATTTTTGTTACTGTCTCTTCGACATCTGTCGCTATTTTTTTCTGCACTACTTTTTTCTCTAAAGAAAAAAATATTTCCAGCAATATATTTTCGTAAAAGAAATTACTAATATACGCAAGAAAATTAGATTTCAGCAATTTATGACCCAAAATAATTTGATATTCCGATAAACAAATAAACAACCAACAATAATTTTCACAATAAAATTTATTAACAAAATCTTGTTAAAATCCTTTGCGTATAAAGTATACTTCTTAAATGTTCGTAAATGTTCGGTGTAGAATTTTCTCAGCATTACTCGTTAAACTCAAATATCTCAGTCTGCTAAGTGCCATACGTGATACACATTTAGACGATCATGTTCGCTTTGGTTCCTGGCTGTCTAGGCAGAATATATTCCCGCAGTAGGCGACCGTTTCTTTCTCCGGTAGATTGGTTGCTATAAGATTCAGTCTCTTCTGCTATTAAAATCATAGATGTGGTGGTGGGGGAGATAGAGTTATAACTTTCCGAAGAGTAGTTGCGTCGAGAGAAACGTAACCCACACGCATGGAATTCGTACCAGGTAATTGTTTAAAGACAGGAATAATAATAATAATAATAATAATAATAATAATAATAATAATAATAGCAGCAGCAGCCTCAGTAAAAGAATTAGTGGAAATAGAAGAAATAAAAATGGCAGTGTGTAAACAAAATGAAAATAGGAAGGTGTACTGAAATTACCTCCTGCCATCCTGCTGAGAAGAAATAAAAACAAATAGCGTGTTGAAAAATACACTGAGGGTTTGGTTTTCTGGGTTATATGTACTAAGTTAAATGAAGCAGTGTTAAAAAATGAAATGTTATGAAACCGTAGGAAACACCCGGATAATGGAAACGAGGCCTAATAGTTTTACCCAATTCCGTGCAAAGCTACAAACTACTTTATATATATTTCTGAGATAAGGAATTGTAATTATTTACAGTTTTTGCATTGTTCGAACTGTTGTCCTCATTTTTGTTGCCATATTCACGACGTTACAGCCTTTGTAGAAGAAGAACAAGAACAAGAAAGAAAACAAGAAGACCGGAGAGTGCAACGGCCGAAACGTCATGAATACGGAAACAAAGATGAGGAAAACACGCCATATAATGTAAATAATGCAAAATACTACAAGCTTTTTGTTTACTTTCGATAACACCCAAAGAGGATTGCAACGATAGTTGAGTTCAAAAATGCTAACTTGTACTTGTAAGCGTTGAGATGTCTTAAGAACTTTGGATATATTTTTGAATCAATGTAATTAGAATGTATGAAATAAGGGCCTAAAAAATGCAGGCTTTTCAATTATAATGGATCTAAAAAGTAAAATTATTCTATAACATTGCTCATGAACAAGTAACCATAGTCGTTATCTGTGGAAATAAAATAAGCATATTCCATCTAGCTTGTGACGATCCATCATAATAAACTAAATATTTCTTCAGCAAAGAAGAATGTGTCAAATAACGCTTCATATGCTTATACTTACGATATTACAAGAGCTAAAAGAAGATGAAAAATGGTGGCTTGAAGAGAAAAATTGTTTTATTTATTTTTATATTGCAAATAACAAAGGAGTATTATTTAATCATATGCTGAACAGACGCTGAACATTATTGCATTCATTATAAGGATTTCAATATAATTAAATCTGTAATCGTGGTACATATTTTACTAAAGTTCACTAGTCCTGGGTATGACGATTAGCTGCCTCTGGCAGTAAGGCCTCTGATCGGGAGATTAGAAATTTTGAGGACCTCTTAATTTTAACCACCTCTTAATTGCTGTTCTTCTCATTTCCACCCAGACCTGGAGTGGTAGCACCTGTTAGGGTTCTCACTTATATCAAAGTATATATATATATATATATATATATATATATATATATATATGATGGTGAAGATGCCAGCAGTAAGTTTTTACATACAAACACCAACAATATATATTTATATTAAAAATAACAATACACACTTAAAGTAAAATGACCAACAATGCATTTTCTACTAGAATTACCAACAATACATTTTACAGCAGAATTACCAATAATATATTTTATCTGTCGTTGAAGACATAAAACTGTTCTAAATGTTTAAGTTTAGGCTTTAAATGACCTATATAGGTATTGATATGTCGCTGAACTAAATCAACCAACCAGCATAGAAAACGAAGATTTTTCCCTTGAAATAATGTCCAAGATTGGAAGAATTATTATCACTATGAAGTATTCGCATCCAAGAAACATGACTGCAAAGAAAGCTCAGAATAAAATAGATTCAAAAAAATACTTGACATGAAAACCTGAGAACTTGCTTTCAATGTTAGCCAATCACAGAAAAGAACTACACTGAATGAGAAAAGCATAGAAATATCAACGAGAAAATACGCTCCAATCTTTTCCAAGCAGGCCCCTCAATGCGCAGACTCTTAGATTATTAACCTCTTTAAATCTAGAGTCTACAATTACATTCTTAGCATATTAGTGTCTAGAGTCAGACGTTATCTATCCTATATATCCTCATAAAACTTACATTTATACAACAACCTCATTCAGTTGCCCATTAACATGAGTGGCACTTGAGTGAGCATTAATTTTTTAAAAATTGAATAAGTAATAATGCTTGATTCCGTCATTTAATTGACTCTGCAGTTTCTTATTCACCAGTGAACATCCCAAGTCTCCGGAATCATATCATTCATTTTGTAAAACGGGTGGAAAGGGTGTTTGTCCTCAAAACTCGATTAAGTCGAAAGCGAAAACGAGACAGAAAGGTTAAGTGGTCTTGATTGTCGACGGGACTAACATCTTTATTCTAATAGTAATACTTAGCTATAATTTATTCGAAATATTTAATGTTATTTATCGTTTCTGAGTAATTTTTTTCAACTTTCTCTTGGCGTGTGTTTTAAAGCACATATGTCGCTGCTCTGTGGAGTAAATAATTCAAAGTCATAATAAGTATTTGCTTCAGCCTGTCTGTCTCACTAGTTTGCAATTGTTTTTTTTTTATCTCAGCAGTTAGTATCTCTCCTAGTCTATTCTTAAATTTTCAAGTTTTTCTTTATCTATCTATCTATCTATCTATCTATCTATCTATCTATCTATCTATGGTTGTTGTTGATGTTATCATTATTATTATTATTATTATTATTATTATTATTATTATTATTATTATTATTATTATTGTATGATATCTCTGATTTTTCATATGTTCTGTTTATTTCTCTCCCAATTTGTTTAACGCTTTAATTATCTGTGCAATTCGGATTCCATCTGTTCATATTTGTCTGCCTTTTCTTTCTTTCTTTCTTTCTTTCTTTCTATCTATCTATCTCTTTCTTTCATTCTATGTATTTATATATCCTTCTATATTTCTTTCTAAATCTTACTATCTATATCATTCTATCTATATCATTCTATCTATTTATCTATTTTTATCTATCTAATTTATCTATCAATTTCCTTCTTTCTCTATTTCTATTTCAACCTGCATAGATATATATATATATATATATATATATATATATATATATATATATATATTTATATATATATAAATATATATATACTCTTTTATATTACTATCTAAATCTATCCATCTATATATCTATCTATCACTTTCTTCTATTTATCTACATCATTCTTTGGATCCTTGTAAATAACTTTCAATTTTGATGTGGGAAATAGGAGCGTGAACATTGCTAGTTATATGTATTGAATTTAATAAAACAGGTTAAATATATTTGTTCACATATACATACATACATTATATATATATATATATATATATATATATATATATATATATATATATATATATATATATATATATATATATACACACACACACACATAGAGGGATGTTTTGCAAACGATAAAAAAAAAACGAAGTCGAAGTCGATGCGTATATAAAACTGCACTGCATAAAACCAACAGATAAATATTTCAAAACAACAAAAAAGCGAAAGGAAATTTGAACAATTTATTGACAGAAGATAACAGCTTTGAGAGCTGAGGCACGTACGCGAAATCTCCTCACGTGTATTTATATGGTCACACCCGATTCAGAAAAATAGGAATAGATAGTCATATTATTATTTACCTCGTTTTTGGCACTGCTTCTCTCCACTGAATCGTATATAAACTTATATGAAATATATATATATATATATATATATATATATATATATATATATATATATATATATATATATATATATATATATATATACTATATATATATATATATATATGTGTATTTATGTATTCATATATATATATATATATATATATATATATATATATATATATATATACTATATATATATATATATATGTGTATTTATGTATTCATATATATATATATATATATATATATATATATATATATATATATATATATATAAACACACACATAGTACAGAGATCATTGTTTGAAATTCCACGCCTCCAAGATCTTGGGAATTCCTTTACACTCAACTTCATTTCAAATTTCTTTCTCGTTGTTTCTAACCTTTGGCAAATTTAGCTGCCCTTTGGAATTTTCTTTTAATTCTCTTTTCTTCAGTGAAAGCAGAGACGTGACTTTGAAAGGAATATGACTCCCTTAAAAAAAGTTGAATAATAAAGAAAAAACAAATAAAAACAACGTAATAAGAATAATAATGAAAATAAATCACAATCACCTCGGATCTTCCACAGTTTTCTTTTCCGACTATTCTTATTTCATCTTTCTCCTCTTGTTGCATTCATTGTCGTCTTTGCTATTACTCTTTTTAAAAGTCAACATTTTCCGCCATTATCTTTATTTTTTTTATTCAGCGCCCATTTGATCATGTATTTTTTTTACGCTATTCTTATAAATCTTTCTTTTCATTAAATCTTGATCTTTAAAAAAAGGAAGATTATATAAAATATCCATCATTGTATTACCATTTCTCTCGTTACATTTTCTATTTATATTTTCGCGCCTTTTTTCGCCGAGTTTCTCTTAAATACCATTCCTCGTGTTGCGTTTCCGATTCCGAGATTTACCCCCACCCCTTTTTTCAATTTAATACTAAACAATCCAAGCTTACTCCTGCACAAGGTCAAATCGATCGAATAAGATTATGTTACGCCAATGTTACGTATGTTTATTTGCTTTACAAATCCCAGATTTTACCAAATTTCGTAAACAGGTCTTCTGCAGGGCGGGATATTGACATTAACGAGAACATTTCGGTTTGTTTTAACTTCCTTTTCGGTGATTTGATCTTTCTTTCATTTCATTACAATACCTGAGTGGCATCAGTTGCTCTAGACGAGGAGAACACAAAATATAGTCTTCAGTTAGCTTATGGCTCGCGAAACTACCCCCGTGTAGCCCGCATAGGTCACTCAACATAGTCATTTTTTTAAATAAAGTCGGTGATATTTCGCTTACGATAAATACATTTACGTTTGATACATGACATTATTCAATGAATATTTAAATCTTTGTATCTTTTCTATCTCTCCAAAAAAAAGGGGATGGCATTATACACTGATAATTTTTCTTGAAAGGGTTAAAATTTGGATGCCGGTTGCACTATGTCCAGGTAAAATTGGTGGGTGAGTTAAAATTCCGGCAAAAAGAAAAAAAAAATCAGAAATCTCATTTTATAGGAAGTCGACTTATACACGAATATATACGTTAGCTAGGAATTTACTCTAGCTGTCTTTGGTTACTTTTCTGCGATATATGAGGAACTTTTATATTTGTACAGTCTAGAGTCTAGAGAAACCATGGAAGTAGGCTTGCAGAATTTATTTTACTTCTACTAAACGGGAGTCCACGCTTACGTTTATTTAATTGTCTTTCCTATTTAGTGTCTTCCAAAATATTCAAGTCTCAAAAAATTTTACTCATCCTCAACGGTGACAACACACTCTTAGTTTTGTTGCACACTAAATCTAGCTCAATAAATATCTACACAATCTCCATTTTAATGACTCTAATCCTTTTAAATTAATTGCGCCGTTCCTTTTTTGGTTTCGTATTTTTTTCATCTTTATAAGGAATTCTCTGCCATTTGAAATTCATTTTTGCTATTATTCTTCCCTATTTTCTAAGGCCCACTATTTTTGTGGCGCTTTGCAAATAAGGAGCTATAATACCGTCTGAATTTCATCGCGTGTTTTTCAATTAAAATATGGCAAAAATGCTGCCACAGAATTTCCTTAACGTACAGAGGAAATATTATTCCTGTTTACTATCCAAGGAACTGGATGTCAGAACTGACAACCATTTCAGCAATGACATGCGGATACAATGGTGTCCCTATGTCAGAAGCAATTCCGTCAAACCTGCAAAGATTTGGTAAAAAGAAAAGTCAAATCTTCGAATAAAATAAATTTGTATCAACTTTGTTTGTATAATTTCTTCTCAAGAGTTCTGTTTTCAATAACTGTCCATGTTCACGAATATAAAGCTGCCCTGATGACAGAATATTGTATCAGAGGAAAACTTTATGTAAATTCCAACCTTCATGTAATGCACACATCCTAGTATATATATATATATATATATATATATATATATATATATATATATATATATATATATATATATATATATATATATATGAATATATACATACATATACATATGTAGTATGTTGGTATATAATCCAAGTGAATCCTATTAACACATATATAACATATTAAATATAAAATATTAAAACTGATTCACACATACAGCTCAATGTTTTTATAATAACCGGAGCAATATCAGAATAAAGATAATATTCCGATTGTATGATATATATATATATATATATATATATATATATATATGTGTGTGTGTGTGTGTGTGTGTGTGTGTGTGTGTGTGTGTGTTATCTATATATACTTTATTTTAGGACATTACCTCGAAAACATGTCAAAATCGCTACACAATTGCAGTCGTGTTTCGATGCATATAAACATCTAGTTATTGTAAATTACTGGTGCTGAACGATTTATTCAGATCCAAAAGCAAAATACAGCCTCTTTTTACGAAAAAACAAAAAAATGAAAAGACGGGGTGTGCTCACAAGGTTTGTGGTCTCTACTGAGATCAACCAATCGAATATGACCTACGTCAAATTTAATGTAAGGGTAGAAGCAAAAATTAAGAAATTATTTGTCATAAATGGGTCATGACACGTAGATTTGAAATCAATGGCAGCAACAGACGTTAAACAGGAGCGGATGTAAATGGATACATATTGTAGATTAGACAATGTAATTTCCTAATTAAAAAAAATAGTGGTAATCTAACAAAATGATAGACAAGTTATATGCTCTATGAGTTTCCTACATAAAAATATGGTTGCAAAATAGCTTCTTTAAGAAACCAGTAAATAATTTAAACGTATAGACTTACTTGGTAAATTAATATGCACCCGTTCTCTAAAGATTCTTTATATAATGTGTTAATAACAATAACCAATCAATGCGAAATGTCAAAATACAAAACAAATGCCAATGCATTCGAACAAGATGTTACCAGCACTACCAGAATATTAATGCAATATTATATAAAATACAAATTAAGCTTACCAACAGAAAGATAAGCTATATATGGTGCAACGCAGTTCAACTAAAATCTAAGAAAAAGCATGGTCAAATTCCAAGTCTTACTGAATTGTAAGGTAAAAGGTAGACTGTGTTTACAATTTACCGTTAACTCGAAACTTTGGTTTAATTAAACATTCTTATCACAGAACCTGATAATTTGCAAATTCTTCATGTAAACACAGAACACAGAGTTCATATAAAGACCTACATGTCCTTACCTTTTTTGAGATTTTCCATTTCGCCTTAGGAGTTTATTATCGTCTTTTAATCTCCAAAAATATTTAGAAAGTAATGTATTTTTTCTATTAGTATTATTAGTAAAGGGCAATATATGTTGATAGCACCTAATCTTAAAAGAATTTTTAGTACTACCAATATACAACTATTCCAACGTCGGATTTTCTGTTGTCGAGATAGAGTAAAGATAAACAAGAGACATAGTTAAACATTTGTTTGGCAATGGGCATTGGACAGGATTCCTTCAATTACGTTGGCCAGTATCCTTAACAATATTTTTCTTAAAACTTGTATTATGATTCAGATTATTAAATTGGTTTAGAGTTTTATTGTTGTATAACATTATTATCTTCTAAATATTATTAGTACAACTATAACATAATTTTAATCTGTTTCTGTTAAATATTTTAATAAGCGGAGTACATTTAGGAAAATGTTTATCAATCGCTTGGAGGAACTTATGGCTTAACTTAGTACTAACTAATTGATTAAATTGAGGTTTATACCAAATGATCTTCCTATTTCTATTTCTTTTATTTGGACCACTATCTTTATATATTCAAATATGAAATGAAGTTTAGAAAATATTATGATAGTGACCCTACTCCACACCAAAAACAAAACAAAAAAATAAATAAATACCTGACGTTCATTTTAAATACGGGTCTCCAGTAAACAATAATAATGCTTGAAGTAAAAAATTGTTGTATTAAAATATTCATATATATATATATATATATATATATATATATATATATATATATATATATATATATATTAGAGAGAAACACGGTGAGTGAAAGAAAGAGAGGGAGATAAAGAGAAAATATATCAATAATCTTGAACTGTAAATTTGTTGGTAACAAAATAAAAAATAAAAGATATGAAAAAACAAAATAAATATATCTGTGCAAATAAAAAAGTAAATAAATAAATAAAAAAATAACAGAATTTGATATTATGGAGTGTGTTTTCCCCGGCAGCTCTGCAAAAAAAAAAAAAAAAAAAAAAAGGTGTCGTGTGCATACGGTTTCTTGCGCATGCGCAAACAATTTCTAACGGAGGAAGCATGCGTATAATTGTTGTTTACGTATGCGCATGCGTTGCGATGGGCTGAATGGCGCTTACGTGATAATGTACGGATGAAAGCGTACTTATCATGGCCTTCCGATATTATTGGCTGACTGTCTAAAGTCATGAGTCAGAATTTATAGGTAGACAGAAAATTCTAAAAATTATTTGCATCAGTATTTATACCAATCTTTATTAAATAATTTATGTTTCTTTAATTAAAATCCGAATACCTATAGGCGAGCAGACTTTAAATTTTGTTTACCAATATGTTCTTTCGTAGCATTCAATATAATTTTCTTAATTTTTCACTGTTTCGCTGTTAAAAACCTGTTTCCTACGACCATCGTGGTTATTTTTGTTTCTGTCTCTTCGACATCCGTCTCTATTTTTCTGTACTTTTTTTGTCGCGCTCTTTATTTCTCGCTGTGTATTTTTAACAATTTTTTCTCTTATCCACAATCTCACATTCTTTATATATATATATATATATAAATATATATATATATATATATATATATATATATATATATATATATATATATATATATATATATATATGAAGAAATATACTCTTAAGGCGTGCTATATTTATAGGATAAAGTGATCAGTAATATCAGAGATAGAGCGTGTGTAAATATAAAAGTGAACAGTGAATTCAACACTTAGAGGTGACAGGCTATTTCATGCAAGACGCAGTCGTCAGGCGGCCTGACGATTGAGTCTAGCATGAAACAGCCTGTCGCCTCTAAGTGTTGATTTCAGTGTTCACTTATGCATATATATCACCATGGTCGATTTGTCTGGAAGGCGATGTTATGGGACTGGAGCGACTAAAAAGCATACCACTGGTTGACCCAAGCCTTGTGAGAGAAATTGGGTAGACAAAACACTTGTGGGCCGTCGATAGCTGCGCTTGCACGAAGCCACAATTGGTCGACGGCTTTTGCGTGCCGACCCTGTTCAAATTGTTGATCATACTAGATAACACGATCTCTCCCAGAAATTGTGCATAAGCATAGTTGCAGTATAAACCACGGGTAGCTCTCTAGGTGTTGAGCAGACGCAAATACCACTTAGAGAGCGTCTATAGATTAGTTATCCGCCCTAGTAGAGGGGTATCTTCGAATACGAGTGGCCAACTATATACGCGCGCACACACACACACACACACACACACACACACACACATATATATATATATATATATATATATATATATATATATATATATATATATATATATATTTGACAAATGGAAAGCTTCATCAGATACAAAAACGGAAGAAAGAAATAAGTGTAAGTGTCTTTGTTTGTATGCTTAAATAATGAATAAATAGGATTCATTTTTTAAGCATACACACAAGTACAAATACAGACGTTTCTTTCTTTCGTTTTGGGACCTGATGAAGCCTAGAATGTCGAAACGTCTAACAAAAATCCATTTTCAATTAAATCTATTTTCAACGAAAAGTTTTCATTTATCAAATTTCTTAAAAACTTAATTCTTTATACTATTTTAAAACATTCAATGAATTAAGTTCTAGTGACTTATCTGGTTAACTGCTTCATATCGTCTCGCGTCAAAAAGCACATGAAAGCAGATGTTTCATAAGCATATTTAACTTATCTTATCACGTATTTATACATAAATTTCAAGAGGTTTATCAAATATCTGGCCCTGATAAGCGAATCGAAGTGAATAACTTGAGCCTGCTAACGAGATATGTCACCTGGACGATTACTTAAATATGATAATTAGAATTAGGTTTCCTTTAATTATTTCTTGGACGCTTTTCAAGGAATTTTTGATAATCTGAAGAAATATTTAACGTGTTTTCTCAAAACTGATTTGCCTTATACCAGAAAAGGGGAAACGAAAGTAATTATATTCTTTGCATCATAAATCACATACAGTGATTTATACGTATGTATGCATATACACGTTCATGCTTCATGTCATTGTCGTCTCTCACTGAAGTCAGGTTTATTCTTGCCATTATCTCTCTTAAAAAAAAGTAGTATCCTTTTCCTTAGCACGATTTTCTCCGCCCTAATACAGCACGCACACACATATAATGCTATTCTTTCACATCAGCTTCATGTTGAACCAAAGTTCGCACATTTTTATATATGTATTTAATTTCTTTTTTTTATAACTTAAACCGAATGCGAATTACGCGATTCCTTTCTCTGCTTCTATTCCATTGGTCCATAAACCTCGTGCCTATAAACTGCGCTATCAAGCAAGCAAAAAATATTTTAACCGACCGTCTGTCTCATGGCCTCGTGAGCTCTGGGCGGAATCGTGATGGAATCTTCCAGAAGCTTCCTTTAGTTTTTTCCTCCCCTATATAACAGCTTCACAAACAAAATAGTAAAACCACCTCAACCAGTCATTTTAAGTTCGTCGTGCTCGCTTTATCTTGGTCGACATCTTTTTGTGTGTTTTTTCTCATACTGTCTACATACGCGAAACGTTACTGAATTTCAGGCACTATTTTTATTACTTGCAACAACACCAAAAAAAAACAAAAACAAAACAAAACAAAACAAAAAAATAACAAACACAGAACTAGAAGGAAAAATCAATTAGTACTTAGTTAAACTACTTGGCGTAGCAACAGTTTATGACTCAGATTATAAAGACTGTTTTTTTGAAAAGAAATCTTAAGGCATTACTTAAAATCCTGGCAAAGATACCTAGTTTGTTTAAAACTTCACCTGACGCATATTTTTGTATGATTTATAATTTTTCTCATTATATAACTTGTTCTGGCTGGTCATGTCGGGACATAGTTCTTTACAGCTTCCTCTCATTTCTTTCATTCACACACACAAACACACGCATATATATATATATATATATATATATATATATATATATATATATAAAGAAATATAGTCTTAAGGTGTGTTATATTTATAGTCTTAAGGTGTGCTATATTTATGGAATAAAGTGTGCTATATTTATGGAATAAAGTGATCAATATCAGAGATAGAGCGTGTGTTAATATAATAGTGAACATAGAAGTCAACATTTAGAGGCGACAGTCTGTTTCATGCTATATGCAATCGTCAGGCCACTGACGATTGCATATAGCATGAAACAGACTGTCGCCTCTAAGTGTTGACTTCTATGTTCACTATTATATATATATATATATATATATATATATATATATATATATCAGATGCGGTATTATGTAGAATATTTACATTATTCCACGTGCCATGTCTAATGGATGTCTGTTATCAGTTATCTCTTGTTAATTACCCTCTCCACGTTCTCCACCGTCTTAACCAAGTACTGACACATGACACAATGGATAAAGATATTCTCTTTTCACACAAATAAAAGAGAATGTCTCATATCGAGAATATTTAACATCCAAAAACATAACATAACCCTTTACCTGATGACGATCGCGAGACCAGAAACACGTGTAGTAAAATTATGGAAAATAAAGAATAATATATTCTTTTAAAAAAAAATCCACATTACAACCAAAAATGTTTGCGGTTTCTCTCTTTTTTTAATATACACACTTTTCTCTACTAAAACCTCTTTCTTATATATATATATATATATATATATATATATATATATATATATATATATATATATATATATATATATATATGGGAAGGGAGAGGTTTTCTGTCTTTAATATTATATCGTATGCAAAGTTAGACGAGCTATTCTGACGAAAGCCTCATACCGAATAATTACAAAATTCTCTTCAAAACAATTTTAAAGAAATTCATATCAGTCTTAAACCAACTCTTGTAACCGGAATACGACAATCGTAACGCTCTAGATGAAAACGGCTTCTCTGTCTCATTTCCTATGATTTTCTGTCCGTTTTAATTCCTCGCTCTTTTCCTCTCTACTATTCAGTAGCTTGGATTTCTAGGAATATTGGGAATTTCCATGGACAAATTGTCATTATGACTCAGTCGAAATTGGTTTCAGACATACAACAGTTGGAAATTTTCAGAGCCTCTGCTGCCTTTCTCCATCTCTTATCTACCATAGTTCTTTCAGATTTCCCCGCCTCTCCCATAGAATGGGCGGGCAAAGGCCTCCTGATTTTCGTGACTGGCTCTAGGACCCTGGAATTATGGTTTATAAATGAACAAGTTATTCCCCTCGCTGAGAATCACCTTGTCACTTAAATAGGCCGGCTGAACGTTTATATGGAGATGGGCTGGAAGCACTCGAAATATGAATTTTGCATTAGCGTCCCGTTTCTTTGTTATTTTTTACTCTATTTTTTTTAATTTCTTTCTGTGTAGGTATAAAACAGCGTTATCCTTTATGTACATGTATTCATTTGAGCAGTTTTGTAAATGAGAGGTAGTAGTTGAACGCAATTTTTGTGTTAAGAATTAGGCGATTAATGTCTCTAACGATGAGATTTGTGGCCAAACGCTGTCAAATTTGTGTTTTTGACAATGCGATTAGTTTCGGTTTTATTTCTGGTGTTCTCTCGATATGGTGATTTTGTGCTTCTGGGAATTGCACAAAGACGCATATGAACATTGAGTTATTTCAATCAATAAATCAGTGGCCTAATCATTAAAAAAACACATTGGTTTCACAGAGTATATATTTTCCTTTACGATCATCTCCTTCCATATCAACGCACATTTCATCTACTGAGACAAGCTTGTTAGTCATAACTCTATGTCGAAGTTCCTTCAAGGTGGTGTCATGGTTATCAATTACAACTGAATATGAGTTCGTTCCTCACTGGGTGCTCCATACTTCCGTTTTTCTGCCATATTCAAACTACTCTTAGAAAATTACTGGGTTTTGATTTTGAGCAGTTTACCCTTATATATTGGAACATATACCATAAAACTATATATATATATATATATATATATATATATATATATATATATATATATATATATATATATATATGTATGTATGTATAAATATAAAAGGGAACATAGAAGTCAACACTTAGAGTCGACAGCCTGTTTCATGCTAGACGCAGTCGTCAGGCAAGTTTTATAGTTATATTTAAAAATATACACACACAAACTAAAAAAAATATATTTTTATCATATATATATATATATATATATATATATATATAGCCTGACGATTGTGTCTAGCATGAAACAGGCTGTCCTTCAATATTGAAACACACTCTAACTCTGATACTTGAGACTATAATTTTTCATACATATATATATATATATATATATATATATATATATAATAGAAGAAAGGAGCCGCACACGTTTTGGGATTTAATGTGGATTTTTTAAATGTTTACATATTTTATTTTCCATATTTTTGCTACATGGTTTTCGGTCGGGTTTTTCTAACTTCATCAGGCGAATAACGATTATTTACATATATTATTTAAAGGAATTAATTTTTCGAGAATTCAAATTTATTTTTAGGTCACATATTTCGTTTATATTTTTGATTAAAATGGGAATACTATCTACATATCTTAGATAAATGGAAGATTTTTGTGCTATTAAATACATTATTTTCTAAGTTAGTCATGTAGAAGTTGATAAATGTTGGTCTCAGGATAGAACCCATAGAAATACCATCGCAATGTACGCATATGTTACTTAGATGGTGACAAATTTTGGAATTTTTCCTCATCAATTTTCTACAGCAATCAAGAAATTAATTCGTGAACTTGAAATGATTAATACTAAAATAAATAAACATATGTTATTTTTATATCGACACAAATATTTAACTAAATACTTTGATTACAATAAACAGTATTAACTACATTTACCGGTCTGAATGTCTGAGAAATTTCATAGAAAATATGCGTCCTCCGGCAAGAATCGAAACTCTATTCTACACGAAACTGTCATACAACCTGACCTGCTATACCAGTTTAGCTACAAATTAGCATCTGGATAGTAAGGTCGATTTTACTGCTTTTAAACTACATATTAAGCGCATATTTTCTAGAAAATTTCTCGGACGTTCAGGCTGGTAAATGTTCATAATACTGTTTATTATAAAGAGAGCATTTACTTATATATATATATATATATATATATATATATATATATATATATATATATATATATATATATATATATATATATATATATATATATATATATATATATATATATATTAGGTTGGTGCCAAAATGATGACGTAATAATGTCGTTATTTGACGTATTTTTAACGTCAAAAAACGACATTATTACGTCATTATTTTGGCACCAACCTAATGTATATATATATATATATATATATATATATATATATATATATATAAATGACTTATAACAATAAAATATATTAAATAATTACCGGACTTAATTCGCTTCATAGTGTATAAAGACACACACACACACACACACACACACATACACACACACACATATATATGCTAAAAATATAGTTTTTAGTTTGTGTGTCAATCTGCTCAGTATCAGAGATAGAGCGTTTGTAAATATAACTATAAAACTGGACACAGAGGCCAACATTGAATGGCAAATCTTTGTTTCGAGCTTGAACGCAAATTTCATGAAGAAAATATTTACTGAATTAATGAGACTTGGAACTTTTGTCAAGAATATCCAAGGGATGCAACTCGTTTTGCTTGGTAAATATATTAGTATTGAAATATTTGGCCCTGAAATGAAGACAGATGGAAAAAGCGAAAAAGCACGGAGATATATTTCCCGGGTTCGTTTTGATTCGGATTCTACCTTTTTCAAATAACTTTTCTCCTCTCTTTGCTCGATACTTTCTACACGTCCGAATTTTTTTTCTTTCTCCATGGTATATGTGTTTATTGCGCGTTAATTTTATTTTTAGCAATTCTACTCATACATACATACATACATACATACATATATATATATATATATATATATATATATATATATATATATATATATATATATTACACTTTTTCTACCACCGATTGTCATATCCTTTTTCTCTCCTCCTGCCCATTCTTTCAACGAGGCCATAGGTCGCACCGAAACTCCTTAGAGAAGGGCATAATCCCTCCTTACAGGTCGGAGTCCAGACAAAAGCGTTGGGATGCGTGGCGTTATTTAGGCTCGTATAAGACGAGCAACAGCTCCCCAATGAGCTCTTCATGATCGCATCCTCCATAAGCTGTTGTCATCTTCATCGTATTCTTCGACGCAATACGTTCATTTGCTTTACTGACATCAATCATATGTGACGCCATTCGAATCGACGATTTCTGACAGATGGTCCAAGGTGAAAGTTTCATTGTGTTCATCAACCTTTGAGCGTTGTGAGAGTGTGAGCAGGCATACGGACTTACGTTCTCTTTGTATGTTTATGACTTTTTCTATTCATCTGCTTTTGTCTCTCGAAAACTGATTCGTGCATACTTAACTGATTTGTGCTAAGAATTGTCTCTTTCGATTAGCCCGATGTCTGGCGGAAAGCAGCTAGCATGGGTCAAACTCACTAATCATGATTAGACTACTAGACTTGTTAAGTGTGACTATTGGTGGTACTATGAGATATAATATAGTTATAATGATGTTTCTTAAGTAAACAGAATTAAGCACTAGTTTATGAACGGCAGATAAAAAGAATTCCTTTATTCTTTCAAGTGAGCAATTCTTAAAAATGTTATCCGTCAACTGTTGCCATATTGAGCTACTGGTGTAAACTGAATTGAATAGTATCTCTCGATATTTCTGAGATGAGGTTTATGTCCACTATTTACATTGTTCGGACTATCAAGGACACATGGCACAGTGGATAAA
Source organism: Acanthosepion lycidas (assembly GCA_963932145.1). Lineage (NCBI taxonomy): Eukaryota > Metazoa > Mollusca > Cephalopoda > Sepiida > Sepiidae > Acanthosepion > Acanthosepion lycidas. The sequence continues at coordinate 6,995,047 of OZ010605.1, forward strand.
GGCGTTAGTTAGATCCAGTGACAGGACCAAAGAGTGTGAGTTCAATATCTAGTTAAGAACCTGGTGGAGAACTTGGAGAGGGGAATTAACAGGAGATAATTGGTAATTGAGATCTATTAGTCATGGCAAGTGGAACTAGAACAGTCTAACCCAGCAAGCGAAAAAAAGGCTTCAAGCCGACATTCCAACCACCTGAAAAAGGCCGGTGTGTGTACAGCGGCCGAAACGTTGTGATAAACATAGCAACAAAGAAGAGAATGATAGTCCGAACAATGTAAATATTGAATCGAATAGATCGCCATCGCCGCTTTTGGTGATTTTTTTTAAAAATTTGATTTGTACGGTTTATCAACCTTTTGCAGTTTATTTCAAGCCAAGAATTATTTTTAGATTCTAAAAATTTTTTGGAGATAATAAGGATTTACTGATACAATTTCTACTAATTAACCCATAGTTTAGATGAGATCAGGTGGATTCCTAACTTTCCCATAGTTGAGTGAATATAACGGATCCGAGTTGAATTCGAACTCGACTCATCCATTATCAATTCCAAGCCATTGTTAATTACACCATCTGCACATCCAAGCTTACATTACTAGAGTATTCACAAACGGTCACTCGTTTAGATACTGTTCGACGTTGCTTAACTTCGATGATCGCATGAGATCTTTCGGTGGTGACGCAGGGTATGGTATCTTCTGTCGGTTCTTCCTAGCTTACAAGCCAAAAAAAAAAAAAAAGGAAAGAAACGAAAATAAATGTTACAAAATTTAGATATAAACATTCTTATTCACCTGGATTTCTGTTTGACATGTCCCTTTGGAACATAGGCGATGATGGCTCTCTACAATATTATATTCTTTGTAACCCTTAGTAAGATTTTTGCGTTATCTCTCACAATGCATGCTCGTCCAAATATTTACCCATGCTCGTCATGTAACTCACTGCTTAATTCTGCCTCGATTTTATTATGTCTTGTGAGTATCAAATTCTTCAAGCCCTCATTCTTCATTATCAGTCCTAGACATTTCTACTGATTATAAGTATAAGGATCATTTTGCTTTATTTTACTTAAACCATTCTCGTTCCTCACATGTTCTGCCTATGATATTCTTAGAATCCTTCTGTAAATACATATTTCTATTGCGTCAAAACTCGTCTTTATCACTCAGGGAGTTGTTCAACATTCCCTGCCATAGAACAGGACTGATATTATATAATAGTTAATAATATATATTAATTATATATATATATATATATATATATATATATATATATATATATATATATATATATATATATATATATAAACAAGAACAAAATCTACTTCCATACCTGATGATGTCTATAGGAACAGACGAAAGTTTGTAAAAAATTAAAAAGACCTTATGCAACTGGAGTTTATAAACAGGGATTATATCATTCATATACAGGTTCGGGGTTGGTGTATCTTATTTATATTGTTTGCGATGATGTATTCTCGCCATTTAAATTATTAACCTCTATATTTTTTTGTATGAATGATTCATGAATTCATATATATATATATATATATATATATATATATATATATATATATATAATTCAATGACAATAATAATATAATATTACTTTTTTCAGATTCTGATTTTTAATACTTTGGTGAACATTAGAACGACATCTTTCACTACTCAAAAGCGCTTCGGGTTTCCAAGTCACATATTCCATGATATGATAAAAGAATGATAATTGAAAAAGAAAATAGTTTTTGCCGACGCGTTTTGTCTTCCGATTTTATCAATGCAAATAATGAAAGCGAAATGTTTTTTTTTCAAGATTTATTGTATATAAAATACAATTGTGCCACAAGGCCGAAAAATTATGATTTTTCAATTATTATTCTTCGATCAATTTGTGTTATCCAAAGAATTATTCTGGGAAATTTTTGACATAGAAAACCCCCCAAAAAAACTTAGTATAAAGGAAGTTACCATTAACCAGAAATAGGCTTGTGCAGGAACGTCTCTCTCTTTTAAATTTTGGATTTACTGTAAATATGACAGCAAAACCATTTTGCTTTCATTATTTGCCTTGATAAAATCGTAAAACGAAACCCATCGGCAAAAAACTATTTTTTTTCCAATTTTAATTCTTATACCAATTTGTCTTATCCACGGAGTCATTCTGGAAAATTTTATTATTCCATGGTATTTAAATTTTCTTACGTGCTTGATTTGCAGTTCGTATCGTGCTCTTTCTCCTGTTAACACTCCTACCCATTCACACACTGAAGAAAAAAAAAATAGTAATCACATTATGTGAATAAACAGATTCTATTAATTTCTCTCCATTTCAATACTTTTTGATAGAATGCGATAATGTTTACGTAAAAAGAATCCTCCATGAATTTTTGAGATATTAACAAATGCGCAAAATTTGGCACACTCATCGATTTTCAACTTCCACACCCTCACTGGCCAATCAAAATAGAGAATTCCAGAAAATCCTCTGTTTGATACCTGCGAATATATGCGGAATTGTGTCGCTAAGAGTCTAGTTCAATAGACGGATGCGCCTATACTAATATGTGTTCGTGCCCGTGCTTGCATGTGTAGGTAGCTGAAATGACTCACAGCTTTCAAGATTGATGTTAGTGTCAGTGGCCTTCAACCGGACAGGGTTCGTGCAACATGAGCTGACATCTAGCGGCGTCAGCGCGAACTGTTGCTCTTTCTTGAGCCTCTAACCCTCACTGTCATCTTCCTAGGCTGGTTTAGTCCCACAATTTTTCTACTTTTCTATCCAGCTCTACATCGTCACGTGTCTCTTTCCATTCTCGATTCAAGGCATACGCACTCATATCGACTTTGTGTCCTTCTTTTGTTAGCATTCATTCACGTGCAAAAATGTCTATCTCTTTATCTTTGACTTTTTAATCTTTAGCCACAAGTATTAACTTTTGTGTGCGACATCTATGAAGGACATTTTTGTGTGTCTCTTCTATGAAGGACATTTTTGTGTGTCTCTTCTATGAAGGATATTTTTGTGTGTCTCTTCTATGAAGGATATTTTTGTGTGTCTATTCTATGTAGGACATTTTTGTGTGTCTATTCTACGAAGGATATTTTCGTGTGTCTCTTCTACGAAGGATATTTTCGTGTGTCTCTTCTATGAAGGACATTTTTGCGTGTCTCTTCTATGAAGGACATTTTTGTGTGCCATTTCTATGAAGGACATTTTTGTGTGTCTCTTCTATGAAGGATATTTTTGTGTGTCTATTCTATGAAGGATATTTTTGTGTGTCTCTTCTATGAAGGACATTTTTGTGTGTCTCTTCTGTGAAGGATATTTTTGTGTCTCTTCTATGTAGGACGTTTTTGTGTGTCTCTTCTATGTAGGACATTTTTGTGTGTTTATTCTATGAAGGATATTTTTGTGTGTCTCTTCTATGTAGGACATTTTTGTGTGTCTCTTCTATGTAGGACATTTTTGCTTCTCTTCTATGTAGGACATTTTTGTGTGTGTATTCTATGAAGGATATTTTTGTGTGTCTCTTCTATGTAGGACATTTCTGTGTGTCTATTCTATGAAGGAAATTTTTGTGTGTCTCTTCTATGAAGGACATTTTTGTGTGTCTATTCTATGAAGGATATTTCTGTGTCTTTTCTATGTAGGACATTTTTGTGTGTCTCTTCGATGAAGGACATTTTTGTGTGTCTCTTCTATGAAGGACATTTTTGTGTGTCTCTTCTATGAAGGAAATTTTTCTGTCTCTTCTATGTAGGACATTTTTGTGTGTCTATTCTATGAAGGATATTTTTGTGTGTCTCTTCTATGAAGAACATTTTTGTGTGTCTCTTCTGTGAAGGACATTTTTGTGTATTTCTTATATGAAGGATATTTTTGTGTGCGTATCTTCTATAAAGGTAATTTTTGTGTGTGTCTGCTATATAGGACATTATCGCACGTGTGTCTCTTCTATAAAGGACATTTTTTGCGTGTGTGCCTTCTATGAAATACATTTTTGAGTGTGTCTTCTCTGAAGGAGCTTTGTGTGTGTGTCTTCTCTGAAGGAGCTTTGTGTGTGTGTGTCTTCTACGAAGGATATTTCTTTGTGTATCTTCTTTGAAGGAAATGTGTGTGTATCTTCGATGAAGGATATTATCGCATGTGAGTGTGTCTTTTAGGAAGGGCATTTTATGTGTGTCTTCCATGAAAGACTTGTCTGTGTGTCTTTCTATGATAAGCATTCTCTGTGTCTCTTCCATGAAGGATATTTTGTGTGTGTCTTCTATGAATAAAATTTTTGTGTGTGTCTTCTGTGCAGGATATTTTTGTGCGTGCGAGCTTTCTACTTTTTTATTTTTTTTTGGCGCGTCTCCACTGAAATTTTTTTGTGTGTCTTCTATGAAGGACACTTTTTGTGTGTCTTTTCTATGGAGGATATTTGTGCGTTTTCTATGAAGAGCATTTATCTGTGTGTCTTCTATGAAGGGCATTCTTATGTGCATCTTCTATGAAGGACATTTGTCTGTGTATTTATGAAAGGCATTTTTGTGTATGTGTGTCTACTATGAAATACATTTTTGTGTGTGTCTTAAGGACATTTCAAATCACTTCCCACATATATTCTCTCGCTAATTAAGTGATTCACAAACGAGAGTAATTTGACTCTTTCCAAATAAGCGATAGAATTTTAAGCATAGGATCATTTCGGGAAGTATTTAAATCATGTAATGTTCTGAAAATTACTAAAAGAGAATCATTTTTGTTTTTACAAAAATATTCAACATTTATAAGGCCTAAGAGCCACTCGAGTAAGAGAGTTACAGAGTAAGAAGCACCAAACCAAGTAGAGTTTAAGTCGGAGACGTTAGACTTGAGAGGGAGCATGAAAACCAATCCTTAAGATGAAACAAGGGTAAACCCCTACACCTGTTCAAATTACAGGGAAGGAGCCTAAACCGGACGATAGTTTATCCAATCTACTTTTAATGGAGAAAAATAAATAGTAGATAAATGTTCTGAGATTTAGGTTGAAATAAACTTGAGTTGGAGCCGGAAACCCAATCCTAAAACGGAAAGAAGGGATAAGCATCTGTTTAAAAGAACGGGAAGAAGTGTGAACCCGTACGATAGACAAACCTAAAGCTGAGAAGGATGTGTGAATCTTATTGGAAGGAGTGTATCCCAGGTAAAAAAATGACATTACTGCAACGCTTCTGAAAGCTTGCATAGTTGTTTCGAAAACGTTTTCTGTAGACTTCGTAATTTGTGCCAGTAACGTTAACCCCTATAAATGTGCATTGAAGTTGCCCTGTCACGATACATTAGCAGAAAATGAATAATAAATTACAGGAAGATAATAGCATGTTCAGTCATCATCTAAATTCTCAAATAAAAAGGAGAAAATAATTTTCATAAAATCATATATATATATTATGAAATGGACAAAGTCCAACAATTATTTTTAAATCATTTTTATGGTTATACATTCTTTTTTATAGATACAAATATTTAAGTAAATGCTCTGTTTATAATAAACAGTATAATCACCATTTACCGGCCTGAATGTCCGACATGAATCCAACGTATATCCAATACAGAAACGCCATATAGCTTGACATACTTTTACCGATTCCACCACAGAGGTGCGTTCGGTTAGCAAGGTCGATTTTACTGTTTTTAAACTACAATTTTCCATGATTCTCTCACGTACATTCATATCTGCTCAATGTGTATCCAAATGTAAACTAATGACGTGACACATTATCAAATGGACAAAGTCCGACAATTATTTTTAAGACATTTTTATGTTTATACATTCTTTTTATAGATACAAATATTTAAGTAAATACTCTGTTTATAATAAACAGTATTAACAACATTTCATTATGTGTGACGTCATTTCTCGGAACCAATAACTTTGCAGATTTTTATTCCGAGTTTTTTTCAAGAATATCTAAATGCATGACAGAAGCACCAGACCAAAAGTAATAATAATATTCATTGGCTGGACGAATGCTAGACTTATAAAATTGTAAAACTTTAGGTTATTTCTTTTTCTTTTCTTCTTTTTTTCATTTCTTCTTTTTTCTTTTCTTTTTTCTTTTCTTTTTTTTCTTTTTCTTTTCTTTTTTCTTCATAGAGTAATATCTCTATGAGATAGTGAAACCGAATTTACTCCAATATAATTTCAATTGTAAACTGCTAAGCAAAAATTAATTTCTGAGTGCCCACTTTTAAAACAGGGTTTCACGTTTCCTGGGCAGCTAGATGGTATTTTGTCAATATGTTGACATGGTCGCGGGTTTTCTGTTGGCTTATACCTCTTCTAAACAGTTAGCCAATACGGCTATATGATTCAGTCATAACTCAGGAGAAGCCTATTAGGAGCATGATCTCCATACGTAGAAGGAAGCATTGATCCTGATCCCACTGTATCAGATGTGTTTTAGGCAATTCTTGATGGTTTGTTTATTATTATACTTAAATATTTTTTACTATACTTCGTACGGATTCAAGCACCCATCAGTTTACTAATAAAATCATATTTACCAATTTTCTGATATACACATCTTACATAGCACTTTACTAAATCTATTACTCATAAAATAGTTCTTATCGGACATAAATAAATGTATCAAAATGTATGTTAAAAGCAACAAACTTAATAAATCTTGTTAGAGTTGTATTAAAAACGCGTTCTATTAGGCTGATAAGAAAATGTATTTAAACTTGAGGAAGACAAGATAACGTTGCATTGTCGAATCTAATACAGAGTAACAAAACACTCAGACCGTCTATGAAAAGAATTACATTTAATAGTATTAAGTAATGATTACTTGAAGCAGGATTTGCTGAATGTGATTGGAC
>OZ010605.1:7004401-7031901 GCA_963932145.1 Acanthosepion lycidas
CACGAGGAAGAGGCAGCTGAAATTTCTGGGAGACGAAATGAGAAATTAGGGCTTGGAGAATCTGATACTTACAGGACGGATCGAGGGGAAGCGATACAAGGGAAAGCGACGCGGGCTGAAACAAGTGGCTGACTGTACAGGTTTTGGGAGAAGTAGCAAAAGGAACATTGGCGGCTACATGAAGACAGAATGCGTGGTCATCAGTAAAAAGATGAGCCCAGAATGCGATTTGCTGGTCAGGAATATTATAATCAAGCAGACGCGGAAGTGTAAATATCTGGGAAACGTTTTGACAGAGAACGGTGAATGCGACACTGATATCCCTGGACGTACTGGGATGACCAAGGACGCATTCCAAAAGCTGGGCAGAGTATTGCCTGACAGAAGGATTTCTTTGGTAACAAAGAAGAGAATACTGAGCTGTTATTTGATATCTGTCCTCATTTATGGCAGCGAATGTTGGACGGTCTTTGAAGAAGAGACTCGAGGCGACAGAGATGTGTTTCTACAGAAGGATGCTGAGGATAGCATGGACCAAGCGTGTGAGCAACGATGAGATCATAGAGCGGACGCAAACAAGGAGGAGGCTGATACTTAACATCCGGAAGAGGTAGTTGAAGGTTGAACACATAATGAGGAAGGAGGACCTGGAGAATCTGATACTCACGGGACGAATAGAGGGAATGAGAGACAAGGGAAAACAACGCATGACATGATTATCAGGTTTAAGCAAGTGGATGACAGAACGTGTCCTGTGGGAAGTGGCAGATGGAAGGAACTTGTTGAGAGCTGCAAGCATAGAGCGAAGTGAAGAGCCACGATCGCCTACGTCCTGAAAGTTCATGGTACATAAAAGATGATGCGTTGGTTAAATTAACATGACCAGCTTCTTTGAAGCGGCTTAAAGATCAATTGCTGAGCAAGCCGGCCCCTTATCCCTATCCATCCGGCTTCTAATTACCAAAATAGTTTTCTATTTCTTATGCTTTCACTCTCGCTACGGGCCCATTCTTCTGGCAACACCCGGTCTAATCACGTTTTCTCTTTCTCTCATATCATAACGATAAACAATTTAACGTCAAGGAAATCGAGATTATTACCAAGAACTAAAGTACTCTTGTTAAGCTTATTCTCGTTTCACTACACTCAACCCAACCCTTACAAAGAAAGAGGGAAAGGCTTGGCCAAGGTAAGAAACATGTTTTTTGTTTCTTGTAAAACGACTACTATCGTATGCTAAGCTCTTGTTTTATGTCTGCAAAAAGTCAGAACGACTAGCAACGTTTTGAGCGCCGAGACTTAAGATAATATGAGAGCTAGGTAAGTAATTATGTTGTAAAACATCTAGAAATATACGTGGGTACTTTCGTAAATATTTGTTTAAACGTCTTGAAGTATAAAACATGCTTGATTACCTATCTTAACCCCAGATTAACATTCGAAACATGAGACAAGTTTCTATATCTGGAGGCCGACATACTAGAATTACAGGCGTTTTTTTTTTTATTTAGATAATATTTATACGATGCAAAGTTAAGAGAATCGCTGTATGTTTATCTCTGTATTAGTTAGGTTTATTCCCAAGCAAAATTTGAGTTTGAAACCAAAGATTATTTTCTTAAGTTTGTTAACCTTGCGATGTATATGATAAAGACATTATCAGAATATGGTGTCAAATGTGTTATTTAATGAACAGTAATTAAACAAAAAATTACAATTACAAAAATGATAAAGTTATTAGAAAAGTCAATTGAAGCGGTAAGGTGGGCTGTTATGTAGTTCAAAAGTTTCATGCTCTTTGCCTGGTAGATAAAGCTTTTGAAGCCGGTTTTTCAAAACGATATTCACTTGACAGAAAGGGAGCAAAGGAATAAATGCATGAAATCTTTAGGGGGCTACGTGAAAATAAAGTAGGACATTGAATATATATATATATATATATATATATATATATATATATATATATATATTACCAGTTTGTGGCTGGAAGGGATAATTCTGAGGAGGCTATAAATCCAGGGAAAGTGTTCAATGAAGAATAAATTGGGTTTAATGCAGATTATCTTTCTTTTCATCTTTTTTTCCCTCCATTTAAAGAGGAGTTTTCGGTCTGAAGAGTTGAACACCTCGGTGCTCACGAAATAAATTATAATCGAAATGTATAATTGAAGTCTCCGTCTTCTTTTCATCACTATATATATATATATATATATATATATATATATATATATATATATATATATATATATGTTTGTGTGTGTGTAAGGTTTAAGAAACATCAGATATTTTATATATAGTGTTCAATATTAAAAATATTAAAATAAGAAATAGAAATTAGAAATAGAACAGTAATAATATTATAGAATAATATTATAGAATATATATATATATGTGTGTGTGTGTGTTTGCGTGCGTGCGTGTGTGTATATATATATATATATATATATATATATATATATATATATATATATATATATATATATATATATATATATATATCACCCCAATCAAGGAAATAAAGGCCTTAACATGCAAGAGCATAGTGTCTGTAAAAGAATATGAGAAAAAGGAGAGAGAATAATAAAATCACAGGTATTAAGTATGTTATCGCATTTATATTTTTGAAGATCAAAGGGTACTGGAAAGAAAAAAGAATAGAACATATTTCCGGGAACACGAAGAGCGAGAGAAGAAACTTTAGCATAGAAATTCCGGTTATATCTGGCCATCTCAACTGTAAAATGATGAGGCATAGTTGCCAATCTCGTACTGAGCTTAAATTCGTACAGTCGAGGAAGCAAAGTGGAAAGATCCACAGAACAATTAACATGATAATATTTACAGAAAATGCACTCGAAGCTACGGGCTATTTATCACCGCGCCTACGTCGCTACTGAATATACATTCATCCCCACGCCCACACACATACATACTCACACACACGCAAGCACACACACACCCATATATATATATATATATATATATATATATATATATATATATATATATATATATATATTAGTGTATTAAATCGCAAACATGACAATACCGCTACACAATTGCAGTCGAGTTTCAATACGTATACAACGCATCTCATCAGGCGATTGTAAATTACTCCTTTCAATGTAATATCCTAAAATAAAGAATATTGCTCTACTCCGTATTGAGCCCTCAAATCAAATGTTAAGAACGCTGGTTTTGCACTCTATTCATTCCCATCTGACCTGTTTACGTATATATATATTTTCCCGTCTGACCTGCTTATATATATATATATATAATATTTTTTGTTTAAAAATATGATTCCTTCGCTACATAAGTGTTCTCATGTTACAAAAACGAGAGCCGAAACCATCCAAATAATTATTAAAATTAAGTTGAATTGAGGTGTTTATATATATATATATATATATATATATATATATATATATATATTTACAGACATTGGTTTTGTACTCTTTTCGTTCTCATCTGACCTGTTTACATACATATATATATATATATATATATATATATATATATATATAGAGAGAGAGAGAGAGACGAGTATATATATATATATATCTGTAAATATATATATATATATATATATATATATATTTACAGACGTATATATATATATATATATATTTACAGACGTGTATATATATATATATATATATATATATATATATATATATATATTTATGTATATATATATATAGAGAGAGAGACACAAACACACACACACACACACACACACATATATATATATATATATATATATATATATATATATATATATATATATATATATATAGATAGATAGATAGATAGATAGATATAGTTATATCATACAATAGGAATTAAGATTAACATTTAGGTCTATGTGTGAATCAGATTTAACATTTTATATTTTATATTGTATTAATAGGATTCACTTGGATTATATACCAACGGATTATTACTTATATATATATATATATATATATATATATATATATATATATATATATATATATATATATATATATACATATATATATATATATATATATATATATATATATATATATATATATATTGCTGTTGATGAAATTTGCATGACTAGCATGTAATTCATCTAAAATTTTCTGCTAATCAAGCAACCTATGTTTGTTAGCGTAAATTGTAAACGCACAAGAAAATACGCTATTTTATTCACATTTTTTTTAATTTACAGAATATATGCATTATGGAATTTTTACTTATATAAAATATAAATATCTGTGTGAATTTGAGTCCTGATGCTGATTTGTCGGCAACTGTATAGATTGATGAATATTTCACAAATGTAAACCCGAACCGCTGAATCCATAAAGAAAGTTACTTGAGCCATTTAAATAGAAGAAAGGAATCCATCAGAAAATCAAATAAATATCAATTAAGAAAGGAAAAGCTAAATAGTAGGAGCTTTGTTCCTTAGGCAAACACTCCAGGCAGAACGAAGTGCAACCTCGGATCTTTGGGAAGCATTGCCAGTGCAGTTTCTGTTTCTGTTCTCAATTTTCTCTTACGCCTCTTTTAAATGGTAATTTCCAACTTAACTTAATAACTATGGACGAAATGTAGAAAATGAAAAAAAACAAAAAAAACTTAAAGAAAGCAACGGCTGTTGGCTCACTTCAACATTGGTCCTCCATTTTGCTTGGTGTGTTTGTCTGCCCTTGATGCCAATTTATTCGATTAAGGAGTATTTCTTGTTTGCACTTGCGCAGAGCCACATGATTCTACCTCGATCATCATCATCATCATCATCATCATCATCATCATCATCATCACGTCAAGAATTCTTCTCGTATTCTCGTTCCTTCCAATCTCCTTCCATCTCTGTCAGACATCGACTTCGACAGGTCCTCCAGACGGCATCCATAGTCATCTACAAGTTGGTCAATGTAGGCGTGCTAGGGTCTTCCAACCATATTTTGCCGTGCAATGGGGGTCCATAGGAGGGTGTCATTCACAATTTCTCACATCTCCAAGAGTCACCAGCTAGCCTTAGCAAAACTGAGGAAGGTGTCCATACAGGCGCTTCTTTGTTGGCTGTATCTTCGAGCTGATGTGCAATGAAACTCGTAACATCCTTGTGTATGTTCCGTCAAGTGATGCATCTTGGTGTTTCGTCAGTGTCCATATTGTTGAGCCGTAGAGCTAGACAGATTCTACTGTGGCCTTAAATTCCCTCAAACGAGTCAATAATAAACTGGGTAAAAATGACGTCTACGAATACGTATTCCATGAAAACCCAAACAGTAATGGAATGCTGCTACATGATTTTATAAAGGAGAATAAAATTATCTGACTGAACAAATTTTCAGAAGAGAAAAGCCAAGAAATGTACGTTTAAATACGCAAAATGGCGTCAGATCCCAAATTGATTTCATTCTGATCAAAAATGGATCAAGAGTGCGGTAAATTGTGAAACTTTCATCTCCTTCAGTACAGTGGACCGAGACCATAGCATCGATACTGCCACCATTCAGCTTAGTCTCAGAGTCAAAAAGCCCGAAACAGCAAAAAAAGAAGAAGAAAAAACAAAAAAAAAACAATTAAAAAACAAAACAAAACAAAAAAAGAAAACGATATGTCTGGTCTGCACTGCGCAACAGAGACATTGCCAACCAGTTCAAAATTTCTCTTCCAACCGTTTCAACGATCTTCAGGACGAAAACACCCGAAAACTGCAAATTCAGTACCTCAATAGATGTGTGTAAATTTTCAAAACCTTGGCTTCGGTACCATAACCCACCTTATGCACCGAATAAATATAAAAACGATTAAATTGTCATCGATTTCTCTATTTGGAAAGTTTCTTAGACAACTTTCTTTTTTTTTTTTTTTTTTTCATTTTTTTCAAACACTTTCCATTAGGAATTTGTTGGTTATAAGATTTTACATTTTTAATAGACTCGTATTTACAAAAGTTACTTTTCCTTTTTATTAACTTCATTTTTTACCTTTCATTTTGATTTCTCTCTTTCGAGCTTTTCTCATTGCCTCCAAATTTTCCCTCCTTCCATTTTTTCTTTTCTTCTTACTTTTCAACTCTTGCTCTCTTATTAACTCCCTTTCTTCCTTCATTTCGTCTTTTTTATATTCTTTCTTATTCGTCCTCTTTTTCATATATTCGTCACTCCTCGCTTTCTTTTTTTTTTCTGCTTTTGCTTTTTTTACCGTTTTTTTCCTAGGCTGGTAATTTTCAACTTAACTTATTCACTAAAAGTAAAATGTGGAAAATGAAACGGCGTAAAAAAAAAATCAACAGCTGTTGGTTTACTTTAATTCTAGTCTTCCATCATTTCGTCTTGACTTTTTCTTATTTATTCGTCCTGATTTTCGTCTCTTCTTCGTTTTCTTCTTTTTATTGATTTCTCTTTTTTTTCTTCTGTCTCTCAACCATGTTTTCTTTCTTTTTCTCTTCCTTTCATTCTTTCGTCATCATTTCTCTTCTTTCCTCTTACTTTTCTCTCTTGCTGCATTTATCTCCCCCCCCCCAGCCAAAATTTCATTATTCTGTTTCTTTTTGTAATTGTCTTGTAATTACCGTATGGGTGATAATAGTTGGAGACATTTGATATTTTCACGACAAAGATTAACAACAACATATGATGTGAAAGAGAACTATTAAAATCTTTCAAACGAAAAACTGTAATTAAACTTTTACAAACTTGCACTACTTGAACTTAAACTTAGCGAGAGGACGCTGGGCTGCATAACGCTTCAAGAATTGATGTTTTAATTAGAAAGCTTGGCAAAACAATCCCATAAAAGATTGAGTGCAGTAACACATCCATCTAATAAAGACGACAGATTAAGTGATATAAAGAAAAGGAATGCTTTATTAGGATCATTAATAGGCCGTATGAGATTAAGTTTTAAATGGATGATCTCAAGCTAAATGGTTTGGCGATAGACAGTTCATTTAAGACTCATTTGAATATACCCACCGAAACCTACCAAACTTCATTCGCAACATATTTTTTTTTATAAAATTCAAGTTTAATAACCTCCTCCACGTGTAATAAACGACTAAAATTAATGGAAGCACTAATAATAAAAATGAATCAGCTAACACCCTATAATATCAACATTGAACATGGCCACAATGTGTTGTCCGTGTTTGAAAAATAAACAATAAAAACATTATCATCAAATATATAATTAAAAAAAAAAACATAAAAAAAATATTAAAAATCTATCCATAATAATGGCTAATAGCATAGCCGAAAGTGCTCGGATATATTGAAGATTTGGCTAAATTTTACACACTTTATATCCAGAAAAGAAAACACACATATGAAGAAAAAAAATAACAAGTTTAAATGCAGTAACTTATCAGTCGTCTTAAATGAATCTTGTATAAAAATGGGTTGCTGCCCAAATACACAATATACATGCGTAAGCGCGCGCGCACACACACAAACGTTTTCCCCTTGTGAATTTGAAACTTTTAAAACCAATTTTTTTTGCATTCAACATCATCACTTGATAAGACATCGGGAGTGTTGAAACCAAATGACTATTTTTGTAGTGATTTTATAACATATTTATGTTATAAATTTTTTTTAAATAAATAATAATATTTGCTCTACTTTATATTGAGCACGCTTTTAAGAATAGTAATTGTTGGTTACTGGAATTCATTCCGTATACACCAATTATATACTTGGATATATATATATATATATATATATATATATATATATATATATATATATATATATATATATAAACAATTCACCCCACGGTATGGCCGTTCAGTTGCAAGGCGCAACTGTAAATGAAAGAGAAGGAAGAAAAAACATTTTATGGGGAAAGTAACAGACACACAACAAGGAAAAGAATAAGGAATGAACCAAAATCACAATCCTTAACAGGGAAGTTTAAATGACCAATCAAAAATACCTGTATACACACACACACACACGCACACACACACACACACACACACACACATATATATATATATATATATATATATATATATATATATACTTGTATTTTGATTGATCATTTCAGCTCATGTGACAGCGTTTCCCCTTACGAGAGGTGGTTAATTAATTTGAACCTTTTAAGACCTCTTCAACTCTTATTCCCCTCAGTTATGGGTTAAATATTAAAACTTGCATTACTAAAAATCATTGTTTTTGCCATAAGCTCTTTATAATCTGACACTATTATCTGAACTAGGAAAATTATCCTAATTGCAGAATAAATATTCAAAATATCCTTAAATAATTCTTAAAGTTGTTTACACGTACGTTTGTGCAACTGTGTACGCGTGCGTGTGTGTGTATATTTGTGTGCCTGTGCGCGTACGTGTGAAATGTTTGCGTGTGTGTGCGTTTGTTTGTTTGTTAGTATGTGTGTTTGTTTGTTTGTGTGTGTGTGTGTACGAAACGTTGTCCATCCACATGAATTTAGTAACATATGAGATGTGTTGCAGAAACTTTTACGGGTACTTAAGCCGTGGAGAAGGACGCTGCTTCGCGAGAGGAAGTTAATGACAAAGGATCATGGTCGGTTATTTCATCGTGAAATCATTTCGGGATACGTGTAACTATCGAACTCGAATACACGTAACACACTGACTAATTTAATAGATGATCATCCTGTACAATCTGGTCAAATTCCCTTTGCGGGTCGCTCCCCGTATACCGTGTCCCAATCTACGTGTAAATACATAATAATGAATGATACCCTATATGGCACGTTGTTTAGAAGTCGATAAAATCACAGAAATCGATGACGCAGTCGAGAGTCGAGTCACACAAGGGGATGCTCTAGTAATATCGATTGTGCATAATTGCCAGTATGAAAAGCCAATATAGATTTGACTGTCTATATTAAATTCCCCTTGGCCCAATTCTCCTGGTACTGTAATAAAATTGCACTGATATTCCTAAGTAAATATGTAAACTTTTCTCTAACTCGATGTATACACACAGGCATCAATTTTGTAATGTCTTCTTTATGACAAACTGTGTTTTCGTTTACAAGAAATGATTACTTTTTCAGCGAGGTTTTTAATCAACTTTTGACAATCATAGAAATATATATATACTCAGCAGTTCTGGCTCAAAATATAGGTTATCCCATGAGGATCGAACTCATTACTTTCTTGTAATGGTCAACCAGAGAAGCTCGTTAAATTTGAGCACATATAGAAGTGTCGTAATATGCATACGAAGATATCTTACAAGAAAAAAAATAAAAATAAAAATAAAAACGGCACATCGAAACATTCTGTCTTAAAAATTATTTTTATATATACGCCGTGTCTTTTCAGGACGGGGTTGATCATAGCTCTCCACATCTTCCCTTCTCTTAGATTTTTTTTATTTTAAATAATAAACAAAATGTGATGTATCTGTTCTTTCATATATTCCTTTAAGGCAATGAATGAGGGAAAACTGCCTTAATGATGAAAAAGTGTTTTTTGTAATAATTTTTTTTTTTTTTTTTTTTTTATTATTATTAATATTTACACTATTTATATCCGGACTATTGTCCTCATCTTTGCTGTTGTTATCACAACATTTCGGACGTTGCGTTCTCCGGCCTTCCACAGGGGTATATCGATCTGGATAGCCAACAGGGAATTCTGAACTGAACATTTTATTTAATCTACGAGGGTAGCCTGCTTTCGTTCATTTCCTCATGTCTTGTTGTTAGTTTTATGTAGTGTTGTTCACTTAATGCTTACCCGTTTTTGTGTCCTACTGGACAATGGTCTTGTTGGTGAAAGAATTGGCTTGTGAATTTAGTTATGTAGTGATTGTAAGTTCAATCCCTGGCTCATTAATAGATTATCACCAATATTATATGTGAATTGACATGAGTTACTTTGTAAATATAGTAATGTAATTAAGCGTTATATTCTTCACGCTTTTGATATTAAAGTTGTAATTCTTCTAGGCGGGCTAACACACAAGGCTAAAGATCCCCATCTACCTTTCTATTTGATATATAACTATTGGGGGAGTAGATGGATTCATGCCTTTTCTAAATATATTGATGCGAAAGTGAGTACAATATAATAAACCGGAAGTTCCAAAGATCTATGATCATTAATGAGTTGAAAATACACCAGAAAGACATTAACAAGAAACTGTAAAATAAAAACACGTTTGAGAGATAATATATATATTTACCATATACGAAATTTACTTGATTGTCATTTGAATAGTATACAGAGTGTAATAGGCAGTCACGCCATTGAGACTACAAGTACATGACAAAAATATTATAAATGGATTTAAAAATTGGAGAATACATATCCTGTATGCCGAATTGTTGTCTGCTTTAATATCAGTGTTCCAAACACTGGAATCGATCACCAGGGAAATGTCGCTATCATTTCAGTTATCAAGTAGACTGCAATAAAAATGATAATGAAAAAAGAAAGAAATAACGAAAGAAAGAGAAACAGTAAAAGTTAATAATTGGATTAAACACGCTTGAGAAATAAAAGAAATACATAAGGAAGAAATAAAAAAAAGAAAGAAACAATGAAAGAAAAAGAAAGTGAAAAACATTTGAACGATTAGGATAAGCACGCTAAAATATTTAAAAGAAAAAAGAAAGAAAAAAGAGGAAGGAAGAAAAAGAGAAATAAATAAGGTAAAGAAAGTGCAAGATGTGAATAACTGAATATAATTCACTTAAGAAAGAAAGAAAGAAAGAAAGAAAGAAAGAAAGAAAGAAAGAAAGAAAGAAAGAAAGTGAAATAGAGTTGAACGATTAGGATAAGCACAAGGAAAATATGTAAAAGAAAGAAAGAAGGGGAAAGAGAAAGAAAGAGCAAGATGGGAATAATTGAAGTGAACACGTTTAAGAAAAAAAGAAAGAAAGAAAGAAAGAAAGAGAGAAAGAATGGGGGAAAGAAAGAATGAGAGAAAGAAAGAATGAGAGAAAGAATGAAAGAAAGAAAGAAAGAAAGAGAGCTGAAGAATTAATGGTAAATACGCTAAAGAATAGTGAGAAGAAAAAGAAATTTCGTTATTTCTATCTCTATAAAAAGAAAAAAAAAAAAAAAAAAAGAAAATAGTATTTTCCCGCCTCTTTAATGATCTGGACAAACAAAAAGTGAAGTGTGTTGATATATTTGCTTGTCACCCAGATTCTGAAACTCATCCACCTGCGAACATAGACACTCTCATTTCAGAAAAACCCACCTACCCAATGCCTGTGCAGTATCATATTCCATCCTAACCCTGATCTTCTCCAACCTATCAACATTGGTGCAATTCACTGGACGCCATCTTGCTTGATTGATCAGTTCTGGAGTCTGAAAGCGTAATTATCATCGTCTCCTTCCCCGCCCTTTGCAGCAGGCCTCCTGCCACGCCACAAAGAAGTTGTCTTTAATATTCTTGGAGATGTGTTAGAATCATTAAAAGAATGCCTTGAATCGGCCGTCTCGCATCAGTGCAAGCGGTCTGCAGCAAAACTGGTTTGAAATTAAAAGGGCACAATGGAGTTGAAGTGTAATAAATAATGGGGTATTGTGTCTAAAGGAAGAGAGATTTCTATGAAAGTGCGAGAAGAAATTGAAGAAAAATAAATAGGATTTTTTTTTTCGTTGTAGAGAAAGAAATCAAGGAGGATAACTTTTATACATCCATAGATCGAGCATTGATCGATAAAAGAATAGCAAGAAAAAATATGAAGATCTTCAGATAATATTGGGAATTAATAGATTTAGCGCAAAATCTAATCAAAATAAAGAACGAAACCAATGGTTAGAATAAATTATATCAGTAAAAAACGAGAAAAATACTTTGGCTGATATACTGTATATTTCCGCATATAAGACGACCTTTAAATCCTAAAAATCACACTGAAAATTCGGGGGTCGTCTTATAGCACAATTCAAAAAAAAGAAACCTTAAATTCTGAGTGATGTTTGTCGGTAAGCTAACGTCGGTGCCATAACAAATAACGTAGATGAAATGATTCATATTATCAAATAAACTGATAATAAAAGTAATAAAACCATTTCTACTTTAGATATTTTACTAGCATGACTTTATAATAAATTGGCTATTAGAAGAAAAATCCCATATCAATGAAATCAAATTGTATCCAGCTGAGAAAATGTAAACATAGAGTTATGATGGCGTTCACAACAGCCTTTCAATAATCATCATGGTAGCGTTAAATACGACAGTAGTAACATTTAGGATAACATAATATTTGTTTCTCATTAAAAATTGATTATCATTTTAGTGTCAAATAATAACACAATTTAGGATTATTTAGTGATTGTCGATGAAGTATAAGTAAATGTCCATTAGTACACCAGGCTGTTTTCAACTGTTTAGATATAAGAAAAGAAGAGGAGGAAGAAGAATCAGTATTCGCATGAGATCACGTGATGAAACTTAAAAAAAAAACAATGTTTTACTTTTAGGTAAAAAAGTGTGTAGGATAACATGATATAGAATCAGCTTTGTTATTTCGTTTATTTTGAGCTTCTAAAGATACAGTAAGTAACAACATTTCCAATTACATCATCTTCATATAATCAATAAGCAGTCGTCTTATACTACAGGTATAGGATAAATTCATTACAATTTAGTATATTTTTACCTCGTCTTATCTAAAGATCGCCTTATATGCGGAAATATAGGGTAATTATATCCACATTCAGATGTAACAGAGTAGTTTGACCTCATAAGTCTTATGCCCGAAGTAGTACTTATTACAATAGAAATAAATACGCGGTCAGGTCACACGAATTTAAGTAAATTTAAGCGTGCAGGGTTAACTTGATGGATGACAGCATAGACGGGTGGGTAGATAAGCGCCTGGAATGTGCATGGGTGGGAAAAACCTTATGAGAGCTCGATATATAAACACCCAGCCCAGAAGGAAAACGAGAATCTCTTACATCAAGAGGAGAATGTGGATCTCACGTTCTGAGAAGACATATCGACGTGGATTCATGAAATTCCGAGTTTTAAAAGAAGTCATGATACTCATGAGAAATACGGATTCGTGTTTTTATTTATAACGCAACAGGACAGCGCAAGTACATAATGAAGAAAGACGGCTTAGAAAATATGATGGTCACAGACTGAAGTCAATAAACACACGATAAAACAACGCATAACCTACCTAGCGGTCTTGAGTTGGAGAGATAACAAAAAGGCAAAATTTATTAATAGTTACAAAGGGCAGAAAATTGTGGAGAGCCGTGACAGCTCTTCATTTATTTATTGGGACTGATTATAAACAGAAGAAACACTACTCCTTCCAAAATAATAGTTAGAATAAACTACAGAGCTCAACCCCAAAATTGAATAAATATCTTTAATTATCTTCCCAAACAAAATCAAAGCCATTAAATAAGCGATAAAAACAACTTTTACCACGTTAATAAAACAGCGATTAAAATAAAAATAAATAAATAAATATATATAAGATAAGAAATAAAAAAAATAAATAAATAATAAAAATAAATAAAAACAAGCAAAATAATCTAACACAAATAAATAAATAAATAAATAAACGGCTTCCAGCAACATAACAGCCAAAGTAGACTACCCACAATGCACCACTGACCCGTATATATAAATAGCTGAGGATTAAAAAACAACACTCGTGGCCTGACGGTTGCGTCTAGCAGGAAATAGCCTGTCGCCTCTAAGTGTTGACTTCAATGTTCACTTTTTATGTTTACACACGCTCTATCTCTTATACTGAGCATTTTATCCCATAAATATAGCACAACTTAAGAGTATATTTCTTCATATATATATATATATATATATATATATATATATATATATATATATATATATATATATATGCCTATGTGTCCATACAACAGAATCGAAGTTCATGCACGTATTGATATGATAAAATGTGAGGGTAGGTAAAAGTCAGGCCGAGAGACGGACGATCAAAATACAAAACACAAAAAGATAATGTAAAATGATTGTAAATATTTCTGCCAAGAACAAATGCAGAAAAAGAATTCAGAGATGAAGAATAAGTTAAAATTAGTTAGAGAAAAATAAGTAAATGAACAATTTAAAAATAAAATAATGTAACAAAATACGAAAACATATATTCTTGACCGGGCGCAGGTAGAGACGAATCACAATGCCGACTGTTTACCATTGCAAATTATTACACCCGGCTCAGAAGAGCGGGAGAATTGGCGCTGATGTTCTAAAAGAAATAAAAAAATAAAAAATAAAAGAAGAAAAATAGAAAATAAAAAATAAAAGCCAGACCAAGAAACTGATTGTTGCCAACAACTTTGTCAGCGTCGATATAAACATTCATTTATTATGCTCTTTTATAGATCAACAAAAATATAAGGCCAGCCTATTTCCCCAAAAGACGTACTAATTAACATAATCACTATTTCCATACTGTGGTGCAGTCAGACATAGTTTGACCGATAATACACTTACACATTTTGCATTGATTCAGACTTTCTATTAGGTTGGTGCAAAAATAATGTCGTTTTCTCACATAGTAACATATGTGAAAAAAAACGACATTATTTTTGCACCAACCTCATATATGGCAGTAAATACTAGACAATATCCGAGCATATCAAGAAGACATTCTAGGCAACTGAAATGTGTCCCTTTAGAAGGATACTAAGAATATCGTAAACCGACCACGTGAGCAGCTGCGTATTTTTTTTTTTTTTTTTTTTTAAAAGAAACAAAAAATGACACTTATATTTAACATGAAGAAAAGTCAGTTGAAATTTCTAAGACACATATTGAGGAAAAAGGGTTTGAAAAATTTGATACTCACAGGACAGATTGAAGGCACAAGAGACAGGAGACAATAACGCAGAACCTGCTATGATCACCAACACGCTGAAAGAACACAGCACGGAGAAGAAAATTTGGCGACAAGATGTAAATTAAGCGCCTCTGATAGCGGTAATAGTAGAGCTTGATGTTTTACCAGAAATCGCAACCGAAAACACATTGATCTAAAATTCGTGCAGACATTCAAATTTGTCAGAGTAACAAAGTCTTCTTCAGGATAGCATTAATTTCGGTCTGTATAAGGATGCATTATTTTGGTTTATTCTACAACATTTTCAGTTCGTTTCGAGAAAATTGACCCCAAATAATTGTTCGGAAACATTTATTCGAATTGTAAATTGTTTGAGTGAAAATTAATCGAAAGGACAATTATTCAAAATACCTATATTTGAAATACGTATGTGTTCTTGCTTTGTGAGAGTCAATCTTGATAGTAACGCCCTTAATGAATGGCATACGATTTTTTGCAGGAAGTGTCTTCCCATCATCACACAATATGGACATTCTTAGAGGCTCTTAAAAGAAAGCAGGACTTTCAAGAAATTCATATTGCTAAAGTAAGAACAGGTTGCCAAAATATCAAGGGCACCAAGAAATACGACGATGTAAAAGGAAAACGTAAAAAAAAAGGAATTAGTGGAATATTTACCGACTACTCTTCAGTAGCTGACTATTTTCGTGCGGTATCATATAACTTAATGTTATTAGGATTCTTTCATACTAAATGTTTTTATAAATAATATTTATATTTCGATTAATTATCATTTGTGTATTTTCTCATTTAATTTTTACATTTTTATTGCAGTAAAGTATAATTATCATTTAGTATAATTGTCCTTTCGATTACTTTTTATTCAAACAGTTTGCAATCCGAATAAATGGTTTTCGAATAATTGTTTTCGACCAATGTTCACAGAAACTTTTAGTCTATTTAACCTCGAGTTCTGTCGTTATGAAAAAAACTCGTAGACAGATGGGCACATAGTGATTTTCCAAGCTTAGCTTAGATGCGGCACAAGGCCGAAAGTAAGGAGCACCCAGTGAGGATCTAACTCACGGCTCAGTCGTAATTGTTCTAGCGAGACAAGCTTGCTAACCATTACACCGCCTCGAGGTACCCAAGCGATTTTCTAAGTGTAGCTTAGATGTGGCACAAGGCCGAAAGTATGGAGCACCTAGTGAGGATCGAACTCACTTTTTAGTCGTAACTGATCTTTCGAGAGAAGTTTGTTAATCATTACACCACACCGAGGTACTAAAGACAGATGGGCACGAGTGGTTAGAACATTCGCATTCGGACGATGAGAACCTGTTCGATTTGCCAAGAAGGAGATGTTATCGGACTGAAAGGGGTCGATCCCAGCGTGCGGCACCTGTGGAAAACCATACCACGGGTTGACCCAAGCCTTGTGAGTGAAATTGTGTAGACTAGAAACTTGGAGGCTAGCACGAAGTCACAAGTCATTGTGTTAGCCTGGTTCAAATTGTTGATCAGGCTAGATAATATGCTCTTTCCCAGAAACTGCTCAGCATTGATGCAGTATAAACGACAGGTGGGCTCTGTGGGTGTTGAATAAACAAAAATGTGCCTGAGAAAGCATCTGCAATAGCGATTGGATAGCTGCCTTATTAGACAGGTATTCTCGAAAACAAATGCCTATACAGAGACAGACATAGGTTTAATTTACAGGCAGATGGATAAATCGGTAGAATTAGGTTTGTTTTTCAGGAGAGTCATAAAAGTAGACAAAAGCACACACACATGTTCTTTGACCTTGTCTTAACAATCCATTTAGTGAAAACTAGCATTTACGCATGCGCAGTCTCATTTCCTTTACACGCTTCACTCCGATCTACAGAGTCGTTCGCCGCGTTTTCCTATTAACCATATAGATTGAAATTTTTCCCTGGGCCCATTTTCTTCTTCCTTCGATCCTTCATTCTGCAAAAAGCTTTCACGTTTTTCAGTTTATTTTTTCGTCTACTCAAGAATAGACGCAGAATGAAAATGACGAAAATAATCTATTGAAAAAAAAAATCTACCTGTGGAACTCTTTATTTCTCGATGAGAGAAAAAAAAATGAAAAATGCAGACGCATTCTAAAGAAAAACATATAAAGAAAGAATTAATGATTGTAATTTAATTGGATTTTTCTCATTAATGCTAAGGATGAGACAAGGGATTTTCCCTTTAACTTTACAAGACTCTATCATCGCTTTCCTCATTAACCAGATGCCACGATTTTCTCGTTTGGTGAGCGTTTCTTTTGGCGTTTTTGTAGCATTGAGTTCCTATGCACGTAGCATTGCTGACTCAAGGCAAATTTGTCGTTTTCTTCTACATAAAAGCGAATTTGCCTCGAACGAAAAAAAAAGAAAAAGAAAAATTATTTGCTCTAAAAATATATTAGCATTTTTAAAGAAATAAATGTTTTAACCCATTAAAGGCAGTCAGAATTTGTACATAATAAAAATATAATAAAAGCCCGATCAGTAATTTTTAATGCTCTACTTGTTTATTATTCCCATTTTTTTTAATTTAATTATTTTTTTTAAATATATATTCGTTTATACAAACTGTTTTAAAATATTCCATTAATGAGTAAAAATTATGGTTCATGAAAACTATAGGTTGCAGCAGAAATAACTATTTCCCAGAAATACATTCCGCATAATCGTAAGACATTATTGTCAATGGTGTTTCTCCAGGGTGCCAAGTGGGTTAAATTCAAAAAGAAATTTATTTAGCTATCATGATTCATGCACAAACTGAACAATCATCGTAGATGTTCGAAATGTTTGTCTGAATGTTTATCCCAAAATTGCAAAAATGGTAACGAGGAGGCAATAGTTTTGTTTGATAGTGTCAATTGGAATTTAATTCCAAGAATCATTTATATTCCCCTTCAATGAATCAATGTCGACGATGTCATGACAATGGTTTGAAAGTGAGTTAGGAATATACTTCAGATACAGTAATCCATAACATCGACATCAGAGCTTTAAGAGGTCCACAGAGAGGAACCAATTAAAACAGGTGTATTTTCCCGAAGTGTAAATTTGCTTCTTTTTTACTGGGCAGTCTGTAGTTAATGACTTACCATTTTGTGCAACGTAATTCTACCGCACCCTCTAGGAAGACACTGACTCTGTTCTTTGACTACTACATGCTAAAATTCTTCCAAATTGAAAAAGCTGTCTTTAAAAACCATACTTATATTTTGGCCTTCACCGTCTAATGAAACGACTTTAGTAAGAAAATGTCGTCTATCTAAATTAAAATATACGCTGGGGCAAATCTGCAGGTCATAAGTACAGGGTGCTCAGTAAAAAAGCGTTAAATTCAGAAAGAAATTGTTTAACTATCATGATTCATACACAGACTGAACAATCATCGTAGATGTTGGAAATGTTTGCCTGAATGTTTAACATAAAATTGCAAGAATGGTAACGAGGAGGCAATAGTTTTGTTTGATAGTGTCAAGTGCAGTTTCATTCCAAGATTCAGTTATGTTCCCCTTCAATAAATCAATATTGACGATGTCACGAGAATGGTTTTGATAGTGAGTTAGGAATATACTCCAGATACAGTAAACCATAATATTCACATTTGACCTTTAAAAAATCCCCAGAGAGGACACCAATTAAATCTGGTGTATTTTCTCGATGAGTAAATTTGTTTCTTTTTTAACTTGTCAGCCTCTAGTTAATGCCCTGCCATTTTGTGCAACGTAATTCTACCGCACCCTGTATGAAGACACTGAGCGTGTTCTTTGATTACTGCATGCTAAAATACATTAAATAAAAAAGATTAAATTTGAGGTTCTAGAAATGTGATTAGGTTAGTAGAATTTATAACATTTTAAATAATGCTTTAGTATTCAATGTCGATTATACTTTTAATTTTAATTTTTCTATTACTTCTTCCTATAAAACATCTCCAAAAGCCATACAGCATCTTAGAAATCGAAGGCCGATCACGAGAATTATCTTCTCTCCTAATTATGACATTCTATATAATTATCATGAATCTTTTAGGCTTTTGATGAATTTCTTATGATTACTGAAATTTCTTGCTGAAATTTCCTGCTGAAATATGCTATTCAGTGGGCAAAATTGGAGATAATGTTATCGGGATAGGGTTATGAAGTAGAATAATAAGAAAATTTCCCAATCTCTCTCATCAAAACCTTTGGAGGAGTCAATTGCATTGGAGCGTCTTAAAAGCAGACAGATACGGGATTTATCATTCAAATCAAATTGGTAGCAATTGTTTTGGTTTTGGAATTCACAAATTTTCCAATAAACAATAGCAAGTGAAGTAAAAGAACAGGAGAAAATAACGCAAAGCAATATATATATATATATATATATATATATATATATATATATATAGTGGACAAAGTTCGACAATTATTTTAGACATTTTTTTATGTTTATACGTTCTTTTTATAGATACAAATATTTAAGTAAATGCTCTGTTTATAATAAACAGTATTAACGGCATTTACCGGCCTGAATGTACGCGAAATTGTCATAGAAAATACGTGTCCTCCGACAGAAATCGAACCTGTATCCTGTACGGAACCGCACCTGTATCCTTTACGGAACCGCCTGACGTGCCTTAACCGATTTAGCCACAGAGGAGATTTTCGTTTAGCGAAGTCGTAGTTTAAAAATAGTAAAATCGACCTTGCTAACTGAAACTCTTCTCTGTGGCTAAATCAGTTAAGGTACGTCAGGATATATGACGGTTCAGTATAGGATACAGGTTTAATTCCTGTCGGAGGACGCATATTTTCTATGACAATATCTTGGACTTTCAGGCCGATAAATGTCGTTGATACTGTTTATTATGAACAGAGCATTTACCTAAATATTTGTATCTATAAAAAGAACGTATAAACATAAAAAATGACTATATATATATATATATATATATATATATATATATATATATATATATATATATATATATATATATATATATATATATATATATGTTTGTGTGCATGAGAGAAGTACATAGAATAGCAGCTAAAGTTTAACTAAGTAAGAAAGGTGTTAACACACAAAAAAGGATACAGATTGTAGAATTTTGATTTCAGAACAAAAGAAATGGCAGTTGGAACCGAGAGGTAGTCTAATTTATCCCAGATTTTATCTGTACGATTAGTCTACAAATATGGGGAGAGGGATGTTTTTAGCGCTCATCGCTGATGGGACTGGAACAAACACACTTGATATAGGAAAAAAAAATTGGACATTAGACATTTAACCTTGTCAGTATTTGATCATTAATCTAAACTGGCATTTGTACAAGTGTTGCGAAACAATTTTTTTTAAAAAAAAGATTTGGACTAAATATCGAGAGTAATTTCAAATTCATATCATAAAATTGAATAAATAACCCATTTCCATACAAGTTCCCAATGCAATTCGATTCCGTTTTGCTCCACGAAATTTTGGGCGAAGTTTTATTTATGGGACATGAGTGAATTTTTAAATAAATAAAAGCAACTGGTGATATTCTCAGGCGAATCTAGAAGCTACCTTTTCGCTTTCAAATGTCTGAATAACTTTTTGTTAATTTATGAATAAAAAAGTAATTCTCTTTTTTTACAATCTACGTAAATAGGCATATATATATATATATATATATATATATATATATATATATATATATATATATATATATATATATATATATATATACACGCATACATACATACACATACGTTGAATTATCGGTTTTCGTGTAGAACACAGAAGTTAAGCAACGACAAAATTGGTCAGTACCAAGATGGTTGGCCCCATGGGAATAACAGGCTCGGATAACAGCATGGAATGGGAAATCGGAGAGCCGAGTTCCAATTCCAGTCCAATTCGTTATATTTATTTACGTGAAAATACACTTGAGAAAGGTATGAATCTACGTCGATTCCTTATCACAGCCAGGGGCTAATTATTTGGTCTTGTATCAGTAACACATTATTATCTCTTCAAAATGCTTACAATCAAAAAAATGTTGTAGCTTCAAATAAATCGCAAAACAAATCAATCAAACAGTCATATATATATATATATATATATATATATATATATATATATATATATATATGTTTTCCATAAAAGCTGTCTGAGTGCAATCTGTGGAGTTAACCTTCAAGATAGGAAATCTAACGTAGACCTGTTTAATAGGTGTAATATTGGAGGAATCGAAACTTTTCTGAAACCGTCTCAGTTACGGTGGATTGGTCATGTCTTGAGTATGTCTGATGACAGGATTCCCAAAATCATGATGTTCAGCCAGATAGATCAGGGCTACAGGAATGTAGGACGACCATGTAGGACGCTCTAGTTTCTGACAACATTTCCCATTTCTACGATCGTATATTATTCTAGTCCCACTCTGTATATCTAAGGATATCTCAGCAAGTTCATATTTTAGTACTGCTCAGTTATTGCTCACCCCTTTAATATATATATATATATATATATATATATATATATATATATATATAATTATTTATTTAAAAATTATAACATAAATATGTTATAAAATCACTACAAAAATAGCCATTTTGTTTCAACAACTCCGGTGTCTTATCAAGTGATGATGTTGAATGTAAAACAAATGGTTTTAAAACTTGGGATTAAAATATATATATTTTTCGGGTAGACCAGTCGATATTAGTGTCTATTCTAACGTAATTTCGAGGAAGAAATAAATTGAATAACATATGTATTTTTTCTCTTTTCTCCTCAGTAATTTTATAAATTTAATCTTAATAGAGATTAAATTTAGATTTCAAAATTGGTAATTTTTTACTTTTAATTTTAATATCAAATTTTATCCTTTAATTTAATACTTATTATTTAGAATGAATTCTATTATAGTATAACAACAACTTTAAAGCTCTTAATAGCTATTATAACCTTACTTCGCTGTCAGGTTTTTTGAATTTTCCTATACTTGTGTTTTGATTGGTCATTCTAGCTTTTGTAACAGCGTTTTCCCCTTGCGAAGGACCGTTTATTAATTTGAAACTTTTAAACCATTTACTTTACATTCAACATCATCACTTGATAAGACACTGGGGGTGTTGAAACAAAATGGCTATTTTTGTAGTGATTTTATCAGGTATTTATGTTATTATAATTTTTAAATAAATAATTATATCTGCTCAACTCTGTATTGAGCACTCTTTTAAGAATAGTAATTGTTGGTTACTGGAATTTATTCCGTATACAACAACCATATACTTTTACATATATATATATATATATATATATATATATATATAAGATATACTTTTAATATTTAATTTTTTTATTTTTAATAAGATATACTTTTTTATATTTATGGGTTAAGGTACAATATCAGGGATAGAGCGTATGTAAATATGTGAACATTGAAGTCAACACCCACAGGCGACAGTCTGTTTCATACTAAACACAATCGTCAGGACACACACATACACGCATTTATATATATATATATATATATATATATATATATATATATATATATATATATATATACAAACATATATGTATAATATATATATACATATATATATATACAAACATATATATATATATATATATATATATATATATATATATATATATATTTGTACGTGTGATGTATGTATATGTGTGTTTCTGTATGTGTGTATGTGTGTGTGCATATTCAAATTCAATTTATTAGTATATCTCTATTGATAGGTTCTCAAACATCCATAGAGCGGGTTCTCCTACCTTATTGAGTTCAAAATCTTTATTGAAATTAACGGAATTAATGAAAGAATTAGTGGCCCAACAAATTCTATAAGGCCCTTTTTTTCTAAACCTTGATCGCTTGTTTAATTTCCACTCTCTCGTATCTTACGTCTCTAATGGGTCCCAAACCAGAATGAGAATTTAAAGAAAAAAATTACATGAAAGAAATATAATCCGATCCGCACATGCGTACTGGAAGAATGAAATATTTCATTGAAAAGATCCAACAATGGCTGAATCCCGCCGGGAACTAATAATAGTCGAACACAATTCGATCTAAACGCCGCTGGGGAAAATGACGTCATCATGCCAGTTCAATTTACGGGTTGAAGCTGTTATCGGTTATTGAGTTTTACAATTACCGAGTCGTCAGATAGATGGATAACTAGAATCGAACTTTCCAAGAAAGTTGGAGAAATTTGCTAATTGGTAAATGTATTTCACACGAGAATCTGAAAGAAAGATTGTCACCTAATTTACACAATTGTCGTGTATTTAACTGTCTGTCTGCAAATACTGAAGCTGACACAGTTGAAATTTGCAACCGATGTCTCTGCTTTCCAAATCAAAGAGTCTAAGGCTTTAAGTCTATCTGCACGTCAGCATTTAAGATGTTAATATATTTAAGTAAATTTTTATTGAATTTTAAAGTATTTTAAATTATTAAAATGTATTTTAATGCAGGTAAATTAACTTTATTGTAATTTAATCCGTAGGCATTCACTAATTTTAATTGTATTTTAATGCATTTTAATTCCTGTCGATTTTAATTACTTTAAATATGTATATATAATAAAATTAGCTTAATTTCGAATATAAATACATTCATTCAAATTCTGTCTGAATTTCTAGCATCAGGAGTTTATATTATTTACACTATTTACATGCAAAATATTTTCCTCATTTTTGCTATAACAAAATTTCGGCCGTTGTACCCTCCGGCCTTCATCAGGTGTATTCGACACTTGTTCTCATTCCACTGCCAATGTATCTTATTCAGTATATTTAGATCTATCTATCTAATCCAGTCTGTTCATTATCTATCTAATTCAGTTTATTCTTATCTATTTATCTATCTAATTTAGTCTATTCTTATCTAATTCAGTCTATATATCTATTAGATTGGTGCAAAAATAATGTCGTTTTCTCACATATGTTACTATGTGAGAAAACGACATTGCTTTTGCACCAACCTAATATCTATCTATCTATCTAATTCAGTCTATTCTGATCTAATTCAGTCTATACTTATCTATCTAATTCAGTCTATTCTTTATCTATCTATCTATCTATCTATCTATCTATCTATCTATCTATCTAATCCAGGCTATTCTGATCTAATTCAATCTTTTCTTATATATCTAATTCAGTCTATCTATCTATCTATCTATCTATCTATCTATCTATCTATCTATCTATCTAATTCAGTCTATTCTGATCTAATCCAGGCTATTCTGATCTAATTCAATCTTTTCTTATCTATCTATCTATCTATCTATCTATCTATCTATCTATCTATCTATATATCTATCTAATTCAGTCTATTCTGATCTAATTCAGTCTATTCTTTATCTATCTATCTATCTATCTATCTATCTAATTCAGTCTATTCTGATCTAATTCAGTCTATTCTTTATCTATCTATCTATCTATCTATCTATCTATCTATCTAATCCAGTCTAATTCAGTCTATTCTTATATATCTAATTCAGTCTATTATCTATCTATCTATCTATCTATCTATCTATCTATCTATCTATCTATCTATCTCTCTCTCTCTATATATATATATATACATACATACATACATACATATGTGTATATATATATATATATATATATATATATATATATATATATATATATATATATATATCCCATTTTCTTCATCTACTTTATGCTTTTCTTTCTATTTTTCCTTCTGCCAATCTCTTTCTCGCTATCTCTCTCTAGCAATTCTCATTCAACCTCCTAAATCATCTTTTAAATGTTGCCTGTCTTTCGTTTTCTCAAATTCATTCATTCTTTTTTCTCATAATATATAATTTATCCGTTGTCCCTTTCCCCATCTCCCTAGCACTCATTGTTTCTTTATTGTTGAAACAATCATTATTATTTTCCTTGAGTCTTTTTCTACGCACCATTATCCATTTCTTCTGTTCTTTCTTTCTTTCTTTCTTTCTTTTCTTTCTTTTCTTTCTTTCTTTTCTTTTCTTTCTTTCTTGAAGAATTTTGTTTCCAATTGACAGGATTTAACCCCAATGCCTTCAGTTCTTTACCATATTCTACGCTTAAGCAATCGATATCAAAAGACTTAAACAGAAATTATACCCAACCTCTTTCCACATTTCATGAAGCACCAAAACATACCCATCGTCTAGATGCTAATCCCATGGAATATCATATTCTTCCTCAAAGCCTAACCCTTCGCTCATAACTACTAGTCTTATTATTACTATCGCCTCATTTTTTTTTTTTTTCGCTATAGAAATATATGCAGTTATACTGAGTCACGGTTGTTTATTAATCAGTAACGCTAATAAATTTTGCACCGGGATTACAGACATCAACACCGGGCCTATTTATCTTTATCCATTAAAATAATGACGTGATGCCTCTATATTTTTGTTACGTCATTGTTATTAAAAATGTTAATAAAATCGCTGACGTGTTTATATGAAAAAAATATATCTGGGCTTTCAAAACTGAGGGTATTTATTAAAATGTTTTGATATTCAGATGCAAATAAAACAACGGTTTTGAAACCTTATATTGAAATTCAAAAAAGTGGGGAATTCAGGAGAAAAATAGCGGTAAATGAACTGTTTAATTAATCTGCCCTCTTCTTCTTTTAATCTATGTGAATTGTGCTTTCAGCATGTCGGAGATTATAGCTCTCTACAATTTCCTCTTCTTTGTAGATCTTATTATATTCTGTTTTTATTTTCACTACTAAACCTTGTTTCGCCATCCATTTACTAATGCTCGCTATGTAGATTATGAGTTAACCACTACCGCTCTTGCCTTTAATTTGTCTTGTGAGTATCAGATTTTCCAAGCACTCTTTCCTTATTTTATGTCCTAGAACCTATCATGGCTCACCACAATTACCCATTCTTTTCGAGCCCTGTGTAAAGTTTGTTTATTTGACATCTCTAGTAACCCCTGCGCTGTTAGCAATTTTACACACGCTCGTTAGGTAGCTTACACGCTTCTTTCTTCGTCCCGCCTGCCTCAAAACGATCCTGTGAGTGTCAAAGCCCTCTTTCCTGATTTAAAGTATGAGCGTGCTTTTTTTTTCCGTATTCTCCAAGTCGCTCGCTTTTCAATCAATATCATTCTCAGCATCTTTCAGTAGAACCACATTTCTGCTGCCTCAAACAGCCTCTCTATCAGAGAGGAGGTCGTCCATCATTCTCTGCTATATAGGAGTATCGATGTTACACAAAAGTCCAGTGCTCTTTTCTTCGAATCTCATGAAAGTATCCTGTCCTTTATTAGTATGTTATATCAAAAGATTTATTGTCGTATTTCATTTATCCCATAACAACACTAATAATTAGGTGTGTTTCATTGTGTTATATAATGAAGTATAAACATTATTAATTGTGTGCTATTGAATTGTATATATCAGTGTTTTTTTTCATATTTTTTGGTGTCAAAAAAAATTCAGGCCCCTTAAACACAAATAATTCAATTTAACCGGAAATATATTTATCTATAAAAACAAGTATAGCAGAAAAATATAAGGCCTGAATAATGTTTATACTGAATCTAGATTTTTATCTACCAGAAGTTGAACTTCAAACCTTGCAATAGTTTCAGGCGTAGGTCTCCTCATTTTCAATTAACAATTCCAGGCCCATTTTTAAAATTTCATAGAATCACGTGTGCGCCTAAATGGCTAGTTTGGGAATCACTTGTATAGAACGTGACACGAAATATATAAATGAATAAGTACACAAGGGTAATTATTATATATTGTTTATTAAGCCAAATATTAACTTTGTTATTGTCAAACATAACGTCTTGGGATTCACAAAAATTCATGTAACTGATTCAGACATAAAAAATGAGGAAGTAATACTGAAATAATATATAGCATATCTATTCTTTTCATATCATATTACAATACTTCTTTTTTTTCTGTCTATAATCGGAATTGAAGCGCCTCGCTCTGAGACAGTGTTTCGTAATCTAGTCTCTCAGCTCATTACGAATCTCATGAAGTTTGTCGTCGCCGCAGTTGTGGCCATCTTCCAGACTCGGCTTAACTTAGAAAATAACTATGACCGATATTACTATATATATGTAGATATGTTGATTTATTCACACATGATACATAAATAAGAACATATATATGCGTCTAAAGTACGGCTTGATTCAGATTTATGTATTCTAAAAAAATAAAAAATATGCATATATAAATATCAATAAGGACGTGTTAATACATACACACCTCTATATATATATATATATATATATATATATATATATATATATATGGACATTGAAGTCAACGTCCTGCGGTAACAGACTGTTTCATGCTTTTTATTTACATATGCTCAATTCATGTTATTGAGCACTTTAGCCAATAAATATAGTATATCCTAAAACTAAGTATATATATGTGTGTGTGTGTGTGTGTTTGTGCGTATGTCTTTTTGTGCGTGTTTGCGTGCGTGTGTGTGTATGTGTGTGAGCGTTCGCGAGTTTTTGTGTGTGTGTGTGTATGTGTGTGTGCGCACGCGCGTGTGGAGTAATGGATAGTGGGTTGGATTGAGGAATCTGAGAGCTGAGTTCGAATTCCAGTCGAATCCATTACATTCAGTCATTCGTGCCTTCTTCTTCTCCCCCCCCCCAGCTATGGACAGACTGGGTCTAGGAGAAGAA
>OZ010605.1:7036901-7079401 GCA_963932145.1 Acanthosepion lycidas
CCACCTCTTTGATACGTTTTTCCAAAGAATGAGCAATTTCCAGTCGGACACGATAAATCCGTCATCACCATCAGAACTTCAGAAAAGGATCTAATCTCATTTTTATAAACGTTTCTGCCATGTTTCACCTTTTATTTGGCTTAATTCCGGCGTGGATACAAAACTTCACTCAACGGATATAATAGCGGTCCGTGAAGCGGGAATTAATTAAGTTAAAACGATATCTAAAAGATACGGAAGTAATTAAGATTGGTGGGCACTTTTCTAGGTTGTTTTTTTTTTGTAGTTTTTAAAGTCTAAAGATAGAAATTAGTCTTGTGCTTTAATCCAAATATATATATATATATATATATATATATATATATATATATATATATATATATATATATATATCACTTAAAATATCAACAGAATAATAATCCTTACCTACTTATCCTATTCATCTTGTGGCTGCTTTTTGGGGATTCATTTAAATGTGGCATCAAAATGATTATTTTTCCATCATGATATTTTTAGTTCTTCTTCTGCTTTATTATTTCATTGTACCACATTTTTATGGTTTAGTCTCAAGTAAATTATGATAATTTCATATTGACTATGAAGTTAGGATTTGTAGTAATAAACATTAATATCTTTGAGTTGCGGCCACATCCTGATTCTTATAATTACATTACATATAATATTACAATTTGATATAATTGAAATAATACCCACATCTTGATTATGCACATTTAATTGCACCTCGATAATTATTTGGAACAGTTATAATTTAAGTAAATTTGATAAATGATCCTAGTTTCTCTGTTTACTTTTGCGGAACTTTACACTTTTTACAAGGTACGTGCATATAACTGTTGCCATCATTCTGTGAAAATGCCGTTAAATTTCAACATGTAATTTTTGGGACAAAATGGAAACACACACACACACACACATATATATATATATATATATATATATATATATATATATATATAGAGAGAGAGAGAGAGGGTGTCCCAAAATAATGTATATACTCTTTGAATCGTTATAATCAATTTATGTATTTTGACTTGTAAATAAGATTAATACAAGAGGAAGAATACACATTTAAAGAATTTGAGAGTAAAATATACCAAAAAAAAAATAACAACAAAAAACATAGAAACTTAACTTTAATAAGATAAATGCTACTTGGGGTAATGGCAGAATGTTAATATAATGATAAGTTCACATCAAGTGCTCAAACTGATTACTGTTCTGTTCAATACACTTTTAATATCTTGAAGAAATAGACCTGCAAAAGTCCAGGATCATTTCCTCTGATATTTTAGCATATTCTTCTTCAATTGCTATTCTCATTTCAGCAATTGTTTCAGGTTTCCTGCTGTAAATATTGTCTTTTAGAAACCCCCACAAAAATAAATCCAAGAATGTCAAATCTGGTGATTTACGTTGGTATTTAACTGTCCCTTTTCTTCCAATCCATCTTTTTTTGCATATTTTCATCCATATAAGTTCTCACATCACAGTAATGTATTATTAACTATTAATACTTAAAGAGTGTATGCATTATTTTGGGATAGCCTGCGTATGTATGTATATATATATATATATATATATATATATATATATGTGTGTGTGTGTGTCTGTGTTTGTGCGTGTCTGTGTCTGTGTCTGTGTGTATGTATATACATACATACATACATACATACATATATATATATATATATATATATATATATATATATATATATATATATATATGCAAAAGTGAACATTGAAGTCAGCATTTAGAGGCGACTGTTTTCACTTTTACATTTCCATACGCTCTATTATTGATATTGAGCTCTTTATCCCATAAATATGGCAAACCTTAAAAATATATTTTCTCATATATATATATATATATATATATATATATATATATATATATATATATATATATATATATATATTTATTTATTTATTTATTGGGTATCTCATAATCTGGTTGGACATTACTATTGACTAGTTAATTCGAACCGCACTGACTGCATCGTACTTGTGGTCATAGAGCTTAACGAAATTAACGAGCTTATCGGATTCTAAATATAATTGTTCTTTTCGTTTCCATTTTCTTTAAAACCTCGTCGTTGCCCACGGGTTCAGTCCATTTTATTTTCAGCATCCTTCTCTGGACCTAAACTTACGTTGCCTGAATATCTACGTTTCGTTCGCCTCAAGTAAGGGCAATTACAACAGATCTCCAAATAAGGTCTCTGAATTGAGAGGTGAAATGATACACTCACTGCCATGTAGGAGTGTTATGTAATTGTTCAGTGCATCTACTTTGTTTGAATTTTTCCGGTTTTATAATACTTTGCTTAACATCTGGAAGGCATCTTTTGTTCTCTCAATGTGCGTTCGGATTTCCGTCTCACAGTTTCCATCCTCTGTCGAAATACTTCCTAGATATTTAAAATAGACAAGTATAGCGTAACGAATTGTTGAGACTTGAGTTGATAACAGTAACAAAAAAAGCCGTCTGCAGTTTTAATATCGGTTCTTTAGGAATTTTCTCTAATTGAGATTTATTCTAGCAGGAGACAAGAAAGCGTTTGACGCGTTAATTGCTCTAAACAGACAAATCAAGAAAGATTTTAGCGATAAACGAACACGCAGATGAGACGAGACATAATAAAGATCACAATTGTTATTTATTTATATATCTATTTGTTCAAACATTTATATATTTCATTGATAATCTATTAAATTATCTAATTTGTTTTCTTTTTCTTGCTATTATCCCACTTTTCTTTTTTTTTTTCTTTTCGAACAACAGGAAGAGGCGGAAAACGCAATTATAATAGCACTGTGTATGCAATGTTTTTAATTTATTTTCTCGAAATGTTTTCATATATTTCTTCTACGTTTTTAACAGTTGTTCTCTGTATTCATAAATATTTTTTTTTCAATTGAAATCAATTTTCCGCTTACTAGGCGGTAAATTATCCCACTTGTATAGGAGTAGCCGAATTGTTTTCTGATCAGAACAGCGGCAATAATCAATTCTTGAAAAACACGAATCATTTCTAAAAATACGCGTAATTTGATCATTCAACGGGTTAACTAGTTTGGCTTCATTTTTGTTCAATATTTTCAAAATTAAATTGCATGGCATGATTTTCCAATTTCTTTCTATAATTTAAAGTAAAAAACAAAACAAAAAAACAAAAAGAAATGCACAAGACGTAATTATATTAACATAAATACACCGACGTAAGAAAGTAAATCTGACCACTTAATGAAAATTAAGCTTGGAAATTTATTCAAGTTGTTTCTCGTAATTTCAATTTTACTGCTTTTCTACGGACATTTGCCACCAGGCTTCTAACCAGTATGCATTGTCAGAACGTGTAGAAACAGGCGATAAAGACACATTTTAGGAAATAATGATGTACTTTTAGATTTCTTATAATTTTAACAGCGTATTATATATATGGAGTAGCCAATTTCTTTTAATATTTAATCAATTCATATACAGGGTAGCAATAAAGACTTATATGGTTACTTATAATAAAAAAGAAAAGAGTTAAAGCAGGTGGCTTGCATTTCGAACAGTATCGGTATTTAATTTACTATTGTTTACCATTTTATTGTTATTACCCGGAATTAACCAGAAGCATTTTAATAAAAAATTTATAGACGGTTGATTAATTGATTTGTCTTAATTGTTACTGTATGTAACTGTATAAATACTTTATTGGCGCCTTAAATATGTAGATACACCGAGATCCAATCGTACAACTTACCAAAGAGAACACACTCTATATGCTGTCGGAGACGAACATGTATTAGCAGTGACCCTAGCATGTCGTATATCTCATAGTACCATATAGAGGGTACTTCAAGAGCAGCTCTTATAATACCATATGGAGGGTACTTCAAGAGCAGCTCATATCTCATAGTACCATAGAGAGGGTACTTCAAGAGCAGCTCTTATAGTACCATATGGCGTGTACTTCAAGAGCAGCTCTTATATCTTATAGTACCATATGGAGGGTACTTCAAGAGCAGCTCTTATATTTCATAGTACCATATAGAGTGTATTCAAGAGCAGCTCTTATAGTTCATAGTACCATATAGAGGGTACTTCAAGAGCAGCTCTGGTTCTTTCACCCTCTGGCCACTCACAACGGGAGGAACTTTTGCCGAGTGTTTATGGCACAAACTGCAGAATCATTGTCTCTTCTGGCTTGTTCATGCGTGAGGCAATATTTGGAAGAGATGGAATAAAAATTTACATAACCAACACATGTTTACGGATCAGAATCCCAATGGTTCAATACAGGGTAGACACCAGCATCAGTTTACGATTAATGCGTGGAATGGAATTGTAGGTGACTGTCTGGTAGGTTCATATGTTCTCCCAGCACGGCTTACAGGAGCTATCTACAGAGCTTTATATCGAACACGCTTGACAGGAACCCACCAACAAGTTTGTAAAAAATATTTTTGATACACCCATTATTTGTGTAGAATAAAAACGCATTAAAATTCAAACATAGTATGTTACTTTTATTGTAAAGCAATAATGTTATTGAATTTTGAAAATTTTTGATATGTTTTCCATGTCGACGATGTGAATTTTATTAGGCACTGAACTGTATCACCTCACGTCCATGAAGTTTTCTTACTTTTCTGCTAACCTGCTGAAAACTCACGAGCACCCTATACGAAAAATTGTATATTGTCATATAGGAAGAAAATGAGTAATTACTGACACCGAACGTGAAACTCTGGACTGATGACTTGTGCATTTTCCGCCAGGTATATAAATAGCAGTGTCAGGTTAATGACTGCAGTGATTACTGAGGGGAACTATCCAGTCGAATTAGTGTGAATTATTGTTCGTCAATGATTTGGGTTTTGATTTAGGGTTTACCTGACGTCAACCCGAACCACGCTACTAACAAGGTATTCACTTAAATGGTTAATTATCTTTGGTTGACATTTACTTCTTTGTTCTTGTTAAGTAATTTTTTGCGGTTATAATTAAATACTGTTTTAATTTAACATTAAACTCTTACTTATACTTAATTATTAACAGCTACCGTACAAAATGTATAAATCGTTGTCACAAAATAAAATCCTTTTATTTGCTCCGATAAAGTCACTGAGAGGACGAAACGCGTCGGCTTAGATATTCTTTCACGAGCATGTTGTGTAAATGCAGGTTAGTGGGAACTCTTTTATATACACATCTACATTGATTCCTGATGTTTTAAACTGATAACCATATCTTTTTTCTTCTTTTCAGGTAAGTACCCTGCTGCAGCATTTTGGCCGAGAGAAAGTTGGATTGAAAGGAGAGCCATCAAACATTCATGTATGTTGCTAATTTCGTTTTTGTTGCTGCTATTCCTGTCGCTTGACCCTGTTTTCTCACGGTGTATTTTTGGCTAATTTTTTTGTCGCTTCTGTATATCGTTAGATCGAAGACTTTCGTGAAGAATCATTTCGTCCGTTAAGAAAAGCTTAAACAAAAAAGTTGATCTGAAATTCTTTACGAAATTTACTTTTGGCATTGTCTCATATCGATTATTCTCATTTGCTCAACGCCAGTTCTTAGAATTTCATTAAATGGGTCCTTTATTTTCACTTTAGCATATTACAACCTTAGATGTCACATTTTTTGCGACAAAAATATTTCTGCTACTTCGTATGAGATAACTTGATCAACCTGTTTTTTATGATTTTTTTTTCTTTTATTAATCATGCTTAACACGCTGTTATTACGCTGGGGCTTTTGACCTCAACTTAATAAAAATAGCAAGTGGCAAATCAAATTTTCATAATTAATCTAGGAGACTTTTGAATAACTCTGTCAATAAATACAGGACATTTCAGGTTTTTATCATATTTGTGTGAATTATAAGAACTTAATCTTAAAGACTGAGATATTAACTATTTTATTAAACCTGTTTAATATCGTAGCTTTCTTTATGACTCTGTTAAGTAACTACAAAGTGATTTTTGGTTTTAGTCGTAATATGTACGTTAATCTCAAGCACATGGCTATAAAATAAATGATGTCTATCATAATTCTAATAGAAAACTTTTCAAATATAGCAGCAATCTTCTTGTTCATTTCTTCGAAGTTGCAGGGGAGACAGATTCGTTATAAGTTTACTGAAAATTCAATACAGAACGGGAAAGTAAAAATAATGTGTATACTCTTATTCATGATAATATAATATAATATAATATAATATAATATAATATAATATATATATATATATATATATATATATATATATATATATATATATATATATATATAAGTAACGAAAATATTGGTAATCCGTATGGATAGTCCTAAGGAGGATGAAATCCCGAGAGTTCAATGTTAAGTCAAAGCTAATAATTTAATTTAAAGAAATAACAAACCATTAGT
Source organism: Acanthosepion lycidas (assembly GCA_963932145.1). Classification (NCBI taxonomy): domain Eukaryota; kingdom Metazoa; phylum Mollusca; class Cephalopoda; order Sepiida; family Sepiidae; genus Acanthosepion; species Acanthosepion lycidas. The sequence continues at coordinate 7,043,320 of OZ010605.1, forward strand.
TATAATTTATTTCACCAGACATTTTTTTTCTGGGTAGACTTCAGATCTTCAGACCCTTGAAAGTGAAGTCTGAAGATCCAGAGAAAAATATAATCTCTGGTGAAATAAATTATAACTAATGGAACCTTAAAGTCGTCCTTTTTTCCTCTAAATATATATATATATTATATATATATATATATATATATATATATATATATATATATATATATATAACCCATAATAATAATGTTCTGTCGGTGAATGAAAGAACGGTTAAATGATAATTTATTTAATTATATTTTTAATTATTAATAATATAATTAAAAATGTAGAACAGGAATAATAACTACAATTTCTGCAATCCAAGCGGTAAAGATATTAAATTTATGAACCATACATTTAATCATTTGCTTATCTAATAATGTATTTCTTTATTCCTAATTTTCAAACCTTTCTTATATTAGGTTTGTGCAAAAATACTGACGTAATAATGTCGTCTTTTGACGTTAAAAATACGTCAAAAAATGACATTATTTCGTCATTATTTAAGCTCCAACCTAATATTTATCATATTTGATTTTCTTCTGCATTTTGTCCCGTAGGAATGGAATTAAATGTTATATTTGTTTTATTTATCACTCTAAATAGGTATTGATATCAAGGATATCATGATCGTGTTTATCAAAATACCAACTTTCCACTGATTTTTTCACCAAGGCACTTATCTAAACAACAGTCATCTGTAATGCAAATGTTACGGGAATACGAAACTAATTGTGATTAAATCAAAATCCCAGCTTTATTTAAATACTAATAGCAAAGGTAGCCTGAAGATAGTCGATTGTTGAATCTTAGAAATCATAATCATCAGCATCATCAGCAACAACAACAAAACCACCACCATCATCATCACCATTTTCAACAACACCAGGAATACTCGGGCAACGTGCATTACTAAAGCCTACGAGTTTTAAGGGAGAAGGGAAAATTTTACGCACTTATGCAATACTGTTTTGATTGATTGGTTTTTCCGGCTTATCAACATGTTGCATGTTATTTAAAGCCAGAATGTATTTTTAGATTGTAAGAAGTTATTTTTTGAGATAATAATCATTTACTAATACAAGTATTACTAATTAGCACATAACGGTTGGCAAACGAGGTAGATTCATACCTTTTTCCCAATGGTATTTGTGCGGAAAGTGAATATAACGAACCCAACCAGAATTAAACCTCAGTTCCCCAGTTGACAGTTCTGAGCTTTTATCCATTATACCAACTGCACAAGCTTAAGTACCCGATATTCTCAAGCGGTCACCTATCTAGGTACTGAACAGTCTCGACGTTGCTTAACTTCGTTGATTTTACAGGGCGGATTACTGCGTAGATAGATAGATAGACGAAATCTCAATAATGTTTACTTAATACAATGACAGTGAACACAGTTAAATGAACTAATCTCAGAAGACGATATAGATATGATCGAACAAGATGTGTAAAGATATTGTTAGCAAGGTTTTATTGATTTTCTCAAGTAAAAATGGCATTGCGAGATACGGTAGGTTGTCATGTCGTAAATGTTTTTTAACGATGAAATAAACAGAGATGCAAATATTCTATTGGGAAAGAAAATGATTAATTGGAAGAAAGGAACAGACGACACAACATGAAGTTTTTAATCAAGAAGAACAAAAGAGTAACATTTGTTAAACGACATCTCCGACTACGACGTAAATTGATATGATTAGTTTTAACTTTATAAAATATTTTGTTTGAATTTTCCCCGACAAATATTGCTCAGAGCAAAAACCTAAGCACTCACAACCTTCATGAAATTGATTTTAAATAATCGCTTCGTAACTGATCAGTTATATATTTTTTTTATTTTTTAAAGAGTGTCCTTGGGTTAGTTGAGTCGCGTTAGAATATGTATTTGTTTACAAAAGATTTGTCTTAAAAATCTATATAGAAAACCAAAAACCACCGTGTTCTGTTTGTCAAACGATAATTATTTACTCTTTCTAATGAAAAATGGTTCTCGGTAAATTGTCTCCCCTTTCTCCTTCGCTCTCTGATCTGATAAACGCCAGGAGATTCATTCACTGTAAGAAGCAAGAAAGACGGGACTGGAAATTTCAACGTTGATATTTATTAGTAACATATCATGTAAAACAACCCCCAGAGGCAGTGGTATTCAATTTCTATCAAATATTTACACATCTCTGGATAATTCAATGGAAGACGGTGTAATAGGATTAACAGAGTTTCAAATGTAATAAAAGAGAGGCCTGTTATGGCAAAGGAAATGTGTTCTAAGCGACAAAAATGCCAATTCTGAAGCTGGCGAGTAGAAGGAATCTAATACCACTAACCGTCACTGAGGCGCGAAGCCCTTCGTAATGTCAAAGACAACGAAATAAGATGAGGTGTTGATTTTGCGTTGAACCGTTTTCTAAATGTGAAGAGAGTTGTTGCGGATGATTTGCTTGGAGGCGAGAGACAACATGAAACAAAATTGGAGAGAAACTTTTCTTAATATCCGTGCTTAAGAAAAGGAAAAAAAACGCTAAAACTTCAGGCGTGGTCAGTTTTACTGGGCTTTGTCTGGGTGTCGCTGGAAGAATCGTGAGATTCTAATATCACTAAAGTATATTATAACTTCTGTCCGTTACGTATTAAATATTTCTTCACGTAATAACGGACAAAAATACACAAATAAAGATGCATTACACCAATCTTTCAAATGGGGAAGGTCTGACTTGGAACCAACATTCTAAATCCTAACTTTTACAATCTTCCGAAAGGCATGAATTCATCTCTTATCCAATCTTACAACTATTGGTTAAATAACGGAAGAGACTAGGCTTTTTAGTCTTGGTTGACAACCATTCTATGAGAAGGACTACTCAGGAAATACCTGGACTCTCTTTCCGAAGCGATCATTGCAATTAACATATAGTAAAATAAAAGAGCAGTTTATACTGAAGTGACATGATATTAAAAAATGTTAATATAGGCAAATCTAAATTGTTTGAACAATGATGAGTGGATGATTCTTCCTACAAAATTACAAACATTTCTATAAACGTTCAGAACTAAATTTCCGGATTTATCTGGCACACGCCTTAATTGTTTTGTTTTTTAATTCTGTCTAAAATTATTTCATTGTAATTCCTTTCTTATTAGGTATTAATAAGGATTTCATTTCCATTTTTGTGTGAGCGCTGTGCTATCATGCTTTCTTATTCCTCTTCTTTTTCACCTTTTTCTAATAAAAATAATAATAATTTTAATAATAATAATAATAATAATAATAATAATAATAATAATAATAATAATAATAATATTGCAATCTTTGAAGATCTGTAATGTATCTTTGAACATCTTCCAAAAAACATTCCAAATAAAAAGGATATTGAAGTGGAAATCTCCAAAAATATGGCGCATGATAATATCAATAATTCAACTGGAATTATTGATATCACTGGTTCCATTTGAAAATGGTTCGAACAGACTCATTGAAGTAATCCTTGCCAATCCATGCCTTAAAGACATACAAAAAAAGATAATTGTACTCGCAAGTACAGCTCACAGTTTACGAAGAGTTTAAGCCATGTAAAATGTGGGTGGTCTTGGCCTATCTTCCTCCACCTTTTTATGGGGAAATGCGTAACCAACGTGAATGAAGTGAAATAACAATAATAATAATAATAATAATAATAATAATAATAATAATAATAATAATAATAATAATCTATGCTATATTTTTATCAATGGCATAGGCGATCCTGGAACAATACAGTTATTTTATGTTCATTATCTTTGCAAAATAGTCGAATGCTATCACTTTATCTTCTACTTGTTCTAGAGGTCTTTCGGACTGGTTGCAGCCCAATTCTAGTGATATTCCAAACGTAGTTTAGGTGTGGCACAAGACCGAAAGTAGGGAACACCCAGTCAAGATCAAACTCACTAATCAGTCTTAATTGCTCTAGCAATTAATTACACCGGCTCGAAGTGCCCGTTGCAGCCCAAGTCTATAGAACCCAATCTACCGTCCTATTTAACGAATAGAGGGCAAAGATGTATTCCTGTCTTTTTCAAAGGCATTTTTACGAAAGTGAAAGTAACAGACTAAGTGATCTTATTTGCCATGCCGATAAGGCGCTACGCTCCTCGTATATAGGAAGTTAACGAATACATGTATATATGATATGAATATTTTTCTTGTACAGGACGAGGGATTTCTGAAAAAAAATCCTGGATCAACGAACTTTCTAATATCAATTTGCTGAGGGTTGGGAATTGAAATACTGATTTGGAACGTGGGAAAGGTTGAGGACATCTTAGCTCTTTCTCTCTATCTCTCTCTCTCACACACACACAGAATAACGAGAATACTAAATTAGCATGTTTTAGATGAAACGATATAGACAACCAATAGTAAATCATTGGGAAAGCCTGTTAGGAAGAGGCTGTAGTTTAACTGATAATGATAAAAAAAGAGACTGGATCAATTCCAAAGCAGAAATAATTATTGCCCTGAAGCACCTGATTTATCTCTCATTAAAAATAAAAATGACAGGACTATCACACAGCAAAATGAGTTTCGTTTCGTTTCATCTTTCTGTCCGAACAATTCCGCCTCTTTTAACTGACCCTTTCTCATCCCCTTACTTTTACCTTTCGTTTACTTCTTTTACTTGAAAGGAAACAAGTAATAGCAGCTCCGTTAATTTGGATTACGGACTTAATACGTTCTGATCCCTTCAATCGATTTTACAACGGGATTACCGTCTTCTTTCGTGGCTTTGTTGGTTGACTATTGATGACTTGAGGAAGAAGACAGAAAAAAATATGGAAGAAACAGACGTCCATGTGGAACAAATCAGAGAAAATAATTTCCTTTGTGTCCTGCTGCCTCCAGTGATCATAAAAACCTGGACTGGGCGCAGCCGGTTCACTGGAGCCTGGTAATAATTCTGGACTCGAAAAAGGAAACAAAAGCCAATCTTGGGATATTAATCGCATATTGATTTTTCCCTCCAGTTTATAATTACCCCGACGGTCAGTTCTAAAATATAGCCGTCGGAGACACAAACATACAGTACGTAGGCTAATTATTACAAACGATTTTCTGGTATTTGAAACAATTACCATGACAACTAATATGGAGAAAATAGGGATATATTTCTCATGGGAAGCGGTTTTAGAGTTATCCGTTTTAGGCCCATAATTTGTAAACAAAATAAATAAATTAAACTCAAACAATGAAGAAAAATAATCGAAGACAAAATTCAATTTCTCTTCGTCAACTGAATATGTATATCACAACGATATTTAAACAACATATGTACTAAAATAATTATCAATTTCTAACGCTTTTCGGCTACATACAAACTCATATATATATATATATATATATATATATATATATATATATATATATATATATATATATACATACATATATATATATGTGTGTGTGTGTGTGTGTGTGTGTGTGCGCGCATACATAGGAGAAAAAAAAGATGGTGTAAGAATCCCAAAATCGTAGCATTTACTTTTATAAAAAAAAAGTGCTCAGTACAAAGCAGAGCAAAATATTATTTTATTATTATATGCAACGCAAAAACTTTCATGTTTCAGAAATATAATAGTTCTTCTTCAGGCGATGGCAGATAACTTGTGATAAAAATGATTTATTAGGGAATTTGAAAACAAATCGTTACCTCGTTTTGGAAGTTAAAAGGGTGTGCATAAGATCACAATTAACCTTTAACTTGTAAAATGTATTATTAAAATTATATATATATATATATATATAGTGAGAGAGAGGTGAGGGAAAGTGGCTGTAGGGTATATAAAAAGACTTTTACAAATTTTGGGTCTGGTTTCCTTACACCAGAAGAAGTGCATAGAAACATGTGTCGGCAAATCCTTCGTTTCTCAGTTATTAATTTTAAACATTATGTTGGACGTTCTTAGATGTACAATCCAAGATACAATCGAAAAAATATTTTAAAACTTTTGGGGCGGTAAAATGTCTGAAGAACCACCTGTCCAAATGGCCATCGTTATATCTCAACCCAGCAACTCACTTATAATTGTTCAAAATGTTCTCCACTTGCTTCTACACACGCATGCACCCGTCGGCTCATTGACTAGCGGACCCTTTCAATGTTGTTTTCTAATTAGGGCGATATTTATTAAATCAAAAATATGGCCTGTTTTCTTTCTGTGTGTAACGAGTGTCTTCGAAGAATTGTGCCATCTCAGGTCTCTCTTATTTTCGTGGATGCAGCCCATATATATATATATATATATATATATATATATATATATATATATATATATATATATATAGGAGTGGTGTATACGGAATAAATTCCAATAACCAACAAATGCTATTCTTAAAAGAGTGCTCAATACAGAGTAGAGCAAATATAATTATTTATTCGAAAATTATAACATAAATATGTTATAAAATCACTTCAAAAATAGCTATTTTGTTTCAATACTTCTGGTGACTTAGCTGGCCATTCCTATCCGAGGATACCCGTCTACTATGGCGGTCAGCCAATCCCTAATTCAGTCGCTCGCTCCGGCATATTTGTTCAACATCCACAGAGTCCAGCTGTGGTTTAAACTGCAACTATGCTGTGCCGACCTTAGTAAGAGTTTCTTGGAAAGTGCGTGTTATCTAGCGTGATAAACAATCTGAACAATGCCAGCACACTCAAACTCTCGGTAACGATGACTTGTGACTTCGTGCTAGCTCAGCCATGGACGGTCACCTAAGTGTTCCGTCTACCAAATTTCACTCTGAAGGTCTTGAGTCAACCCGTGGCAATGTTTTCGGGCACTTTACAAATGTGCTGCATGCTGGGATAATACCACTCCAGACCGATAATATCAGGAAATCGCCATCCTGACAAATCAACTTTGGTGTGATTCGAACCTGTGTCTCATAGTCAGAAAGCGAACGTTATATATATATATATATATATATATATATATATATATATATATATATATATATATATATATATATATATATGGGGGGTGTACAGTTTTGGGGATTCATGCTGAACTTAGAATGTTAATATGTCTCTTCTTATGAAAGTTACTTAGTATACATATCCCCACTATAAATATAAGCTACAAAGAAAGCGTCTCATTGATATGCATCGCGCCTCAGTAGCCATGTCGTAATGAAGCTGAATCTTTGAAAGGCGAAACGTTCAATTCTCATGGAAACCCCTCAAACAAAGATGGCAGCATTCTTTCAGCTTCTTACGACTGTCATCCACCGTTGGCTCTCCGCTTCGCAGCATGGTGCAACGACTTCAATATTGTCATCAATTGAATTTGAATCGGTCAAGACCATTCTCTCTTGGCCTCTATATCGGCGGTGAATGCGCCTGGCCCATCCAGGCGTAAAATAGATACTGCTCAATCAATTGAATCAGGCGTCGATATTTGCCGTTGTTTGAACCTCGTTGTTGTGAATAGAGATAGGTGTTTCCAACATTATGTATAGATTGAGGTCATGCTCTGAATTTCTCAACCTCTCACTCATATATATATATATATATATATATATATATATATATATATATATAGGGAGAGAGATGGGTGGATGAATTGTCGTTTAAATTACGCAAAAATGAAAATAACACTTACACTTCATTTCCCTGGATATATTAGGTTGGTGTAAAAATAATGACGTAATAATGTCGTTTTTGACGTTAAAAAATACGTCAAAAAACGACATTATTATGTCATTATTTTTGCACCAACCTAATATTTACCAAAATTTTCCAAAAATAGAGAGCAAAATCAATATTCGCAATAAAATCGCCATTGCTTCAAGCAAGGCCTCCAGGCAACTTTGGAATCTCCTGCAACTTTTATTTCCGGTCTCCTTGTTTAACTTTGTCAATCCTGAAATAATCCTTGCCTTCAGTTCATGTTTGGTGTTACAAGGAGTTTAGTTGGTCTCTCGCACATCTGCGCCCCACACTTAATAATCAAGGGGATTGCAGTCTGTGGAGTTAGGTGGTCAGGTGTAAGGTGGGATGTAGTTCGAAAAATATTGTGTTCTCATGCTTGCCAGACATCGGGACTTCCAGCAGCCACCTTCTTGAAACAAAAGAAACATTACTTCCTGAAGGCACTTGATGTAATGTTTAGTCTGAGCACATCGCCAACAAATTTGGAAGTTCTTTTCTATCAGAAGGATCAGGATGAGTTTTCCGAGCTACCGTACATTCGTAATCACCATTAGATTCGTCCAACTTTTTCTGAATCCTCTGCACTGACCTCAGATTAACACAAAAAATCGCCCCGAAATGTTCGTATTGGAGCTTCCGGCGCAAATACCAAGCAGAACAGCAAGACGTTTCCAAATTTCTGGCGGAGTGAATTGCGTCATGGCTTTTTTTTTAACAAACACCGACCCTACTATACTGTACAAACGACAAAATCAAAATCAATCAACGCACATGCCCGAAATTAAAAATATGAAATGGCGAAAATTTACCCATGGCAACCTCTCTCTCTCTCCCTCTCATATATATATATATATATATATATATATATATATATATATATATATATATATATATATATATATATATATATATATATACGTTTAAAATTTTCAAATTAGGAATCACTTGATTCCGATACCTTTGTTTCAAGCTGACGTTACCTTCAGGCGATTTTTATCAATTGACCTCCCAATGCATTATTTAAAAACAAAAATGAAAAATATAAAAAATAAATAAAAAAAATTAACGCTATATTATTTTTTTATAATAAATAAACAACCGCAAACCGTTGGTTTTGATAGGAAGGGACAAGGAGGATTCGAAGAAGGAATGAGAAATACTCATAAAAGAAGGGGCCTCATCACGTTGCAATACCGGTTCCCCTACGATCACCGAAGTAACGTCGAGACTAACCCTAGATGGGTGACTGCTTAGTGATACTAGATGCTGTAAGCTTGGATGTGCAGGTGGTGTAATGGATAATGATTGGGAATTGATAATTGGAGAGACGAGTTCAAATTCTAGTCGTGTTCGTTATATTCACAAACTTGCAAATGAGTCCACCTCTTCTCCCCACCAGCTATCGGTTAATCAGTGAGGCTTGTATAGCTAAACCATTATTATCTCCAAAAATAAATTTAAATTGTTTACGAAAAATATTTAGATTTCATCATAAAATAATCCATATAGTTTTATATCACGCTAAACAAAACAACTAAAAAGAAAAGGCTGAAGAATAATTGGTACTTTCAGGCGACCTTGTCCTAGACCCGCCACACCTGCACTACACGTGATGCTCCTACGTCCTCGTGGGCTGACTTGGTTCGTTGATGCCCTTTAGTCTTGCTTTTACTTTCTGTTCTTTTTTGTGGGGGGGGGTCACCTTTACTGTCTCAGTCGCTTCTTTATTTTCTCTTTTCCTTCACAATTGCCCTCCATATTTTTTCCTTCTTTTTATTTCATTAGATTCGCGAATAACATTCTGTTTACTCGTTATTATTCGCTTTCTTTTCTCCAAATTTATTCGGTCATTCATTTATTTCCTTTTCTAACCGACTTTTGAATTTTTTTTCTTTTTACTTCCCTTTTTCCTTTCTTTTCCTTTTTTGGTTCAACAAACTGAATTTTGTTAATTTGATTTTCGAACGGAATGCGAAGACGAAATTAACTTACCACAGAACAAGCCAAGCCAGTGGTTGGCTCCATGGTTGATTGGGTTTTTCTTTCATTAAATTACGACATTGCCATACAAGGAGTGTCAAAAAAGACTATCAAGTTCAACGATTGTTTTTCAACCGGCCGCTCCACCGGAATTCATTTAAAGAGATACAAGTTTCATTGGACACCGCACAAATGGCACGTTTACATTTTTTTTTAATGTTTTAAAAGGATCATTCACTTTCCGAAACATGTTTTCTACAGAAAGATAGAAAACGTAACAGTTGGTTGTTTAGTTTGCGAAGAGAACAGAGGAGGCAAAGTGTAGTAATGGCTGCTCAGATTGAAAAATCGGAGAGCCGAGTTCGAATTCCAGTCGAACCCATTACATTCACTTACGTGTTATAATGCGTAAAACGCATGAATCCTCTTCTTCTCCCCACCAGCTATGTGCAAATAGCAAGACAGACCAGGTTCTGTAACGTTGGATGGCAACTGATCTACAGCAGAAAGAAATGGCAACCTAAAGCGGGATGAAGGAAATAGAGTACCACAAGCGATAAGTGAGGGACAATATGGCTATGGTTACAACCAGTAATTTCAACACTGAAATTATGAGACCTAACTGCCAATCTAGTACTGAACGTAAATACCTGAATTCGAAGTATCAATACGGAAAGCAATATTTATTTCGTATAATACAAAAATGTGGTACAAGGCCCAAAATATTCTTTATACCAAAACATTTGTTGAGGACCGTGTGTGTTTGCATGTTGTTGTATTAGAAATACGTGTGTAACGCGAGGTATAATATTAAAAGATCCAACTACAAGAAAATGTCCGGACTTGAATTAAGTCCAACTGAAGATAAAGAAGTCAAACAAGACCGATATATATATATATATATATATATATATATATATATATATATATATATATATATATATAGTGCAAGCCGGATATAAGAGAGCCGGATATAAGATAGATTTTCTCTGGTCCCAAATTAGAGCCTGTGTTAATGTATATAAAATAGACCAAACCCGGATATAAGAGAAACCCGCATATAAGATACTTCTTCTCCGGTCCCGACAACTCTCTTATATCCCTGTTACACTGTGTGTAGTATATATATATATATATATATATATATATATATATATATATATATATTTGTAGTAAACAAAACAATTTTACAATGGACATAGACAATAATATTTGTGTGTGTGCGAACGTTTGTGTCTGTTCTTTAGTGAATGTTCGTAGGTACGTCTATGGACGTATAATGTTCAGGGCGTATCCCACAAATGGGGAGACGACGATCTTCTAAGAGAGCTTACATTTTAGTCGCTGAAATGAAGAAATGAAAAATAGAACGAGGCGAGAGATCGCCCAGTATTTATAGTATAGGTAGAATGACCCCTAGTGACAATTTTGGAATTAAAGAGCAGCTAACTCCGACACAACATAATCTTACTTACCATTCTTACTATTGAAAGCACAAGTTCTCAGAGCCTCAATGAAAGTGTTAACTAGTCCCCGTATGAACATTTTCTCTTTCGAGTGGGGAATAAAATAAGAACTAAAAAAAAACTCGCCGAAAGCTCTTTAGAAAAATTAGCGGGAAATATTTATAGAGACGACAATGTGACGCCATGTTTAGGCAATGAAAAAAAAATGAGGCCGAGATGCCAAGTAATGACTGGTGATGTTGCAGATTATTATTGGTATTTTCTCAAGAATATTTAGATATGAAACAAAAGTACAAAACAAGATATGGCTGCTTTATTCGATACACAGTATTATAAAAGTGTATGCTTGCCAAGGATCGAAGAACAGTGATCTGAGTGTAGCGATAAAAATAAAAAAAAAAATAAAAAAAAAACGATGAAAGAAAGACAAAAATTTAATAATAATGAAAACATTACGTCTTGGTTATTCGAAGACTGGGCTGCGTATATCTGGAATGATATTCAGAGACGAATGAAAGAGATAGAGAATATAAAAAATACAGAAAGAGTGATTGAAAACTTTTCCTAACATATTCGTTGGAAGAGGCGTCGATGCATTCGCTCTACAAGTTCTCGCAGTTTCTCCCCTGCCCACGAGATTTACATATCACTCGTTCGATGGCGTGTGTCATTGCATATTTATGAATCGCTAGCAACGTTTCAGATGAAGTTTTCAATGCTCGCACCAGAATTAAACTATTGTTCTTGGCTGCTAACAAAATCGTAATTGTTCAGAAATCAATATATTTTTTCGCTTTTTTTTTTTTAAATCCCTGATTATTCCTATATTTCTTTAAGAGAAAAGGGAGAAAAAAACATGATGTTTATTTGATGGATTTTTTTTCTTTGGTCTTTACATTTTATTGTCTATGAGATGTTTTTGTTTATTTTTGTTTTGCATTTATCCTGGTTTATTTATTGCTATTTGCGTTATTATCAATATTCTTTTTTTCTTCTTTCACTGTTTGTTGAGTAGTTTGAAATGTAAGCCGATCAGTGCGGACGTATCAAACTCATAGTGTTTTCTTCATATATATTATTCAATAGTAATGAAAAGGATCGATTTTGACGAACACGCTTTTTATTTTGCCTTTATTTTTACCTGACTTTTTTTTATTGCTATTGACTTCATGCATTATTATTATTATTATTATTATTATTATTATTATTATTATTATTATTATTATTATTATTATTATTATTATTTCCAGCTTACCTTACTCTCTCCTATTTACTTTATTCCTAACAATTATTAAGCTTCGCTGAGTATGGCACAAGACACAATTGCGAGCAGGGATACATATTTATAGGCAAACTCAGCTCTGGCTGCAGAGTGTTTTGATTTGGATGTAACCGGCTTTTCATTTAGCCATCAATGAGTAAAAATGTATTTATTTCCCACCCACACTAACGAATTTAAAGTAGAGATCCTATGTGTACATTGTACTCGGTACCTTCTCTTTTGGGGACATTGTCAAGCTCCTTCCTGATAGTTCTGGTTTGATGCCCCTCTCAGACCAAGAATCCAAGAAACTAAAGCATTTCATTGAATTTTAACAAAATTTTGGTGTAACAGTGACTGATTTCCATATTGGCAAATGTCATCAATAAAAACGAAGAATATCGTTGATTATGGCTGGTGATAAAAGTAATTTCTTGATTAATTTATACGATGGTTTGCCAAATAGTAAAAGCCTTAGAAAAAGATTGGTGAATTTGACACTGAGGTGAAATTATGAAGGCCTACGGTAGAGTAATGGATAGCGGGTCGGACTGAGGAATGGGAGAACCGAGTTCGAATTCCAGTCGAATCTATTACATTCACTTACGTGCTAATACCTCTGGGAAAGGTATGAATCCTCTTCTTCTCATCCTGGTTATGGGTAAATAGCTGGACAGACCGGGTTACAATGCCTTAGATGGCAACTGGTCTACCGCAGAATGTAATGGCAACCTACTGCGGGGAAAAAATCTGCCACGCCACTCATGTTTCGAAAGATACTTGATCGCCTAAGCGTGTATGACACATAACTGATTGATACGATAGGGGTAGCCTACATAAATATTGTTTTTTTTGTGAATGGATTAAAAATTACATTTAGAACAACAGAGAACGTCAATTTCTAGAGACCCATTGAAAGAGCAAAGCGCATGGAAGAAAAAAAATAATTATTTGAAAGTTTTCTTTCTTAATCGCCACTATACGGCAATGGTTCCCAAACTTTTTTTTTTTTTTTTTTCTTATCTGGGCTGCATATTCCAAATGAAAATTTGCTCACACCTCACCAAATTTTATGTGATAAAAACTACATTTAAAATAAAAAAAAAACCAGAGAGAGCGTTAAAGGGAGATAACCCGGAATTGTAAGTCAAAACCTCATCACTGATAACTCTCTTCAACAATTTGCTGACCCTAGTTACTATATTTTTAATATTTGACATAATGCAAAGAATTCTCAGTGATAAATCTGTCAATAATATTTTATAACTATTTATACTGGAATTTATGCATGCAATTACAACTCATTCATAATTATATTTTAAATTTTGAAGTCATATTTATTTGTGGCATATGAATTTTTTGGAAACTGTATCTAAATTTGTGATTGTCTTTCAGTCATTCCGCCTCACCTGCTATCATTTTCACCGCAACTATTCGGCAGATATTATTGATTCACCTCAGACAGTTTGTACTGAACATTTTAGAGGCATTAATATAGAATACAACTTGATGATTTGCCTCATTTGTATTTGCTTTAAAATATTCTTTGGCAAGTAATCGACTAGAGATTGTGAATAGATAAAAACACCCTTTTTAACAGTAGCCCGGACTATTTGTTAAGATATGTCTGCCCGTTACAATGCAGTAAATATGAAATTCATAATACATGGCAGTTGCGCAATATAGCATAGTCTACATTTTAGAGAATTCTGTAGCTATAGTTCAGTTATGTGCCATGCGTGATACACGCGTAGGCGATCATGTATCTTTCGATAAATGACTGATGACGCAGATTTTTTTTCCCACAGTAGGTTGACATTTTTTTCTGCGGTAGACCAGTTGCCATCCAATGCTATAGAACCCGATCTATCCTGCTATTTACTCATTTCTGATGGGGAGAAGAAGAGGATTCATACCTTTCCCAAGGGTATTAGCACGTAAGTGAATTTAATTGATTCGACCGGAATTCGAACTCAGCTCTCCGATTTCTCAATCCGAACCGCTATCCATTACTCCACAGTATTGATATGAAATATAAGTCTCCATGACCATCGCAAGGCTACATAAAAGGAAAATGATTATAGAACGTCTGTGTTGCACTAAGAATTAAACAGAAGAGATTTTTCCGTTAAAATCGGCAATCAAATCCTTTTTTTTTTTTAAACTGGGCTCGAACACTTACCACTGGAGCTAAATGCGATGAACATAAGTAGGGCCGCCACGTCATACAATATTTCTCATTTACCTTTCCTTTTCTATTGTTGGTTTACTATAAGGTTGGTGCAAAAATAATGTCGTTTTTTCATATAGTAACATATGTGAGAAAACGACATTATTTTTGCATCAACGTAATATTTTACATTTGATTTCTCTTATGACTTCATCTTCTTTTTCCTCTGCATTTCTGATATGGACCCAGAGCGACAATAAAACAGAGTGGAATAAATCGATTGTTTTTCGTTTGTTATTGTTTATTTTCGCTTTGCTTTTATCAATGCGGAATAAGTGAAGCGATCGAAGCTTCGTTATTGATCCGAATCTATACTTTCACGTATAATTATGATGTCTGTTAAAGCATTATGCATGCCTAAACCTCAGACCTGAATTAGAAAAAAATAATAATAAAAGAAAATGCATATCATGACCCTCTGCTATCGTCATAGAAGAAAAGAAAATAAAGCAGGATTATCCCAAGTTTATCCAACTATAAATATGATACATGTTTTGCATTGTACGGACACTATCAGCACCACCACCATCATCATCATCATCTCAATGCCCGGATGTGGTCACAGGATTGTGACGCATCGAAGCTCCTGACTAGATGTCCAATAAATGTCCCGGTTGCCTGCCAATGTCCGAGTCTATGGGAATTATCTACCAGTTCATTTAATGACACAGTCGACCTTTTTCTTTCTCTGCGTTTTCTTCTGCTTAAATTGCTATCTTGTAAGGTGGCAGTGTAAAGAGTGCTTAACTATTGCGACATGGCGATGCCATTTCAACTTTCTCTTCTCTGACATTTGGCGATCATGGTTATCTATTGATCTTTTCAATTTTTTCCTAGTATAGTAATTTTCCGTTACATTTCCACGGTTTTAATTTCAGAAGATTGCTTCACCGAGACTAGTACCGACCCAAGTTAGTCAGGTACCTTGATATTTAAAAAATAGATGAGGGAAGAAAACCGAATAGGTTTATGCCTTTTGCAAAGTGCTTATGACGTTTTTCGGTGGGCCTCTTTCTTGTTTGATGGTGTCTCTCACACTGTTTTTTATTATTATTATTATTATTATTTCTGTGGCTGTCTACGTACGAGATACATCGGCTGATTCTGTTGCAACTAATTTATATAATGCGTTGCTCCAATTTAGATCTTATTTCTTTGTTTCATCTCGAAAATATTTTTTACAAAAAAGAAAACGATTGTCAGAAACACTCAAAATATATCCATTTATATGGGAACAAACTATTGCCATAAAAGAGAAATTCAGTTTCGTAACGTCCCCACGAAATTTTAGATTTTACAATGAATACCTGCTGTGGCGACTGAGAAAAAAACAAGACAAATAAAAACTATAAATTTCCCTTATTAAAAGCAGACGGTCGGCCATTGATATAAATATTCCCAGACGTTGAAATCCTCGCGAGATTTCCTCTGAATAAAGCGAAACTTATACCATTTTGAAATCATTAAATTAACATATATCATTTTATGACGTCGATACTTGTCCGATTACCGAAGTTAAGAAACATTGAGCCTGGTCAGTACCTTGATGAGTGACAGCTTGGAAATCCACTTGTAAACTTGGACTTGCAGGTGGTATAAGGGATAGCGGCTCAGTATGTGAAATCGGAGAATCGAATTCAAGTTCCAGTCGGGTTCGTTACATTAACTTACGCACAAATAACCTTGGGAAGGTTATGCATCAACATCTTGTCTCCCAGCTATGGGTTAAATTATAGGAATTGTACCTGAACGTCATAGTGTAGCGATTACCAGGCAGAGTTCTAATTCTTATCGGGTTTGTTGCGCTTACTTCTCCCTAATGTTTTTGAGGAAGGCATGAATCTATTTCTTCTCTGCTCCACCTACGGGCTAAATAAGAGTTCGAATTGTTTTCTCGTGTTTGGGGGAGAAGCCAAACGAAGAGAATTCATTCAAAACAGTGAGAAGGGCAGCATGTAGCCCCACCGTTATCTCTCTCAAGATGGCATGAAAATCCGCACACACACACACACACACACACACACACACACACACACATATATATATATATATATAATACAAAAATACCATGAAGAGCCATGCGTACTGATGTATTTTAGAAAGTCATGGAAAATCTTTTCAATTCGCAGTTATTAGTTAAATAGTAGTGTAGACTAGACGGTCTAGCTTTGATTGGCAACTAGGTTAGGAGATAAACAAAACTGAATTCAAACCCATGAAGAAGGTAACAGGTAACATAAAACTATCGCTCCCAAGAAATAATAATTTACAGATATTAAAGAAAAGAAAATGCGGAGGGCTATAATCGAATACATCAATTGGAAATTTATTAACTAATCATTTCTCTTCCAAGCTATATATTAAACAACAGGGTAGACTATTCTTTCCAGTCTTGCGTAGAATGTAAATGAGAAAGGCAATTCTGAGAACTCTCCTCCTCCTATCCTCTTTTTTTTTTTACTACCCTCTCCCTACATTCATTCTCTTCAGTTTCCTCTCCGCCCTTTTCTCCAATATTTCTTATACTATCTTCTCTTTTTTTTTTCTCTTTGTCTACATATGTCTTTTTTCCCCTTTTTAATATGTCACCTTTTTCTGCACCTCTTTCTATCTTCATTGATTAGTCATTTATTTCTCTCTCTCTTTCCTCCTCCTCCGACTTCCTTCATTCTTTTCTGTACGCTATATTCGTTTCTCCCCTTATCTCTCTCTTTTTTATTCTCTTCTATCGTATCAGTTTTATTTTTCATCCTCTCCACTATCCATTCCATTTCCAGCTATATTTCGGTTTGCTTTTCGTCGCTTAAGTCACGTCTCGTTCGCTTTCCTTCGCTCTTTCTATGCAAGATTACGCCTTCAACTACAGATAAAATGTATGGCTGGTCATTTTTCTATAAAAAAAAATGTATGGCTGGTATTTTTGTGATAAAAAAAATGTATTGCTGGTATTTTTGTGATAAAAAAAATGTATTCCTACATTTCCGTAGTGTTTTCTTTCTGTTTAGAGGTTCATTAGAGCTTCATTAAATGGTACCCTAACTTGCTTTGTATCATGATGAGTATATATATATATATATATATATATATATATATATATATATATAATTATATATATATATTATATATATATATATATATATATATATATATATATATATATATATATATATATAATTATATATTAGGTTGGTGCAAAAATAATGACGTAATAATGTCGCTTTTTCCTGTTAAAAAATACGTCAAAAACGACATTATTACATCATTATTTTTGCACCAACCTAATATATATACGTCTCTGTGTGGGCGCCCGCGCGTGCGTGCGCGCGCGCGCGCGCGTGTGTGTGTGTGTGTGTGTGTGTGTGTGTGTGTGTGTGTGTGCATATTGTTTATACGCTATTTTTATAGATACAAATATATTAAAAGGGATAAAGGTTCTGAATTGGAAATTAGATAACCGGCTATCAATTCAAGTCGGGTTGTTTTATACTCTTGTGAAAGATATGAAACCCACCACTTCTGCCCCCAACTATGGATTGATTATTCCAACTCATATCAGTAAATTCTTATTATTTCCAGAAGCTTCTAAATATCGAGAAATATTTTCCGACTTTAAATAAACTGTAAAAAGCCGTAAAAAATTAAATCTATATTTGTCATCTAAATTTCATGTGGTCTGTTTACTCTCCATTGCCTCTATAACCATTTTCGCTTTTTCTCTTTCTTTTTATCTCTCTTATTTCTACTACCTCATCATCTTTTTCTCTCCCCACTCTTTTAGTTTATCTATCACTCTCACCTAGCTCTTCTTTCGTTTCTGTAATCTTTCACTCGTTTTTCCCCCCTCTCTATCATCTATTTTCCTTTATGACTTCTTAATTTCTTTCTTCAAATATTCTGACATATGGCGAATTCTTCTTTACTTTGTTAATATTTAGTTAGATTTTCTTTAAATTTCATTATTCAGTCATACATTTATTCTTATGCGCTAAACTTTCGCTGCATTTACTTTGCACTTGTGTTTGATAAAGAATTACATTGTATAACCATCCACCCGCTGCCAGCAAAGTGAAGAAAAAAACAAACAAACAAGACAGCAAAAAAATCAATGATAAAAAGCAAGTCTTCAAAAGCTATCACGTAGCGGCCATATTTATTATTCTGACTCACCCTCATTATTACATATTCTTATCCGTTCATACATCTCTCCTTATCCA
Organism: Acanthosepion lycidas; assembly: GCA_963932145.1. Taxonomy (NCBI): domain Eukaryota; kingdom Metazoa; phylum Mollusca; class Cephalopoda; order Sepiida; family Sepiidae; genus Acanthosepion; species Acanthosepion lycidas. The sequence continues at coordinate 7,062,189 of OZ010605.1, forward strand.
TTTTTCTGTTCCTTCATTTCTGTTTATTTCTTCATTTATTCGATGTGTTCCTTCAGTGCATGGGTAACCATAATCCTCTGTAATTTCTTTCTAGCAAGTGTTCAAAGAAATAGGACTCAAGATAAACATTTCCAAAACAAGAACTATTATCAAGATGCAGAATTAAAGCAATACCCTGGAACCATAATAAAAATTCATGATATAGAAGTATTAAATTCTAAAGCCTTCAAATAACTCGGTGTATAGATCATTTATAACAAATTTAGTATTGAAAAATAGAATATTGAACATAGAATACGATGCGCAAGAGGTAGTTTCCCCCAACACTGCACATTGCTACAAAATATTAAATAGAAAACTCATGCAATGTTCTTAAATAGCCTCGTCACATCAATACTTTCATATGGATGCCATACATAGCGCCAAGCACGTTTAGAAATATCTAAACTGTTAGTTATATGCAACATTTTTTTAAATGCAGTTAAAATTGGCTTTAAACGGATGAAACCTGTGGGTGCCGGCGAAGACCTTCCTTCTTTGAATCTTGTGAACTGGCGCTACATAATCACAAACAAAGAACTATACCAGATAATAGAAACCACATCACTGGAGTACATTCAACAGCAGCTAAAATTGATATCACATCTAACCCAAAGAGAAAAGTAATGATATAATCAAGATGTTGATATTCCACACCAATTCAAATAAAAGATTAGGAAGGAAACTCCATAAACACTGAAAAGAGTGATAACAAGTGCCGGAATTGAGGAACCTATTTTCCTGAAAAATTGATTCAAGAGAAGGATTTTATAAATTTCTACCGACAGCAATAGATTCGATCAATGAATTGCGTATGTTTCCTTATAAGGACACAGCTAAAATTAATATTATCATTTGTAGAACTTAGCCTTTGGCATTCTTGTTTTCTCGTTGTCCAACCTACCCCCTGTTCTGCTATTTATTTAAACAAACTCGTTAGGTTAAGTTACTCGATGTTATCCCCTGTCTCTCTTGCATTTAGTGTGTCCTGCGAGGGTCAAATTCGCCAAGCCCTATTTTCATGCTAAGTGCATCAAAAAGTTAAACTGTTCATTTTGATTCTTAGTATAAGTTTAATTTTAATTTTCTTTTAACGTGAAAACGTTTTCGTTGCTCACCTGAACTGTTCATGACAATAGCAAAATCCTTCTGAAGAACTGTACCTCTGTTGTCACTTCTTTGAGCAAATTATCCAATATTTGATGTCATATAAAAAAATTGAAATTACCTAGCAGTTTAGCACATTTTTTTCTACCGAATTTTTCCTGTTTCATAATACTTTGCTTAATTTTTCGCAAACATAATTCCCTAATTGAATTTGTCTTTGAATTTCAATGTCACATTCTTCGTCGTCTATTGAAATACTTTTATCTTCAATCATATTCACCTGATTCAACTCAGTTATGGAAAGCCACTGAAATACAAGGGGTTACTGGTTTAAATTTTAAAAAATTAAACTTGGCTGAAAAGCTTAGAGCCGGAAAGGTGTTCGACAATCGAGAAATGTCAGAAAAGAAACTGTTAGTAGAGGTTTTACGGTTAAATCTAGACAGCTCACATTTCCAGCTATTCATTGTTTTGCCCTTAATTGATTTTGACATTCGATTCGATAGCATATATCTCGCCGGCAACCACACGTACTCTCTTTTTACAATTAATTTATAGTCCTTTATTTTAAAACATCGAAATATCAAAGATTGATATTACGTAGACGTTCAGCATTCACTTATTTTATCTAATAAAGTCATCCTGGAACTTGATATTCTGTTTTAATTTGGAAAACAACGTGTCATATTCCAATGCACCTTCGGATTCCGGAGTCAGGTTTTCTTTTTGTTAAAAAACTTCCCTAATATTTAAACTTCTATACTTGTTTGGTTTTGAAATATTTAATTCAGAACAACTTGCTGACAAATATACAATTCTCTTTCTTAATGTTTGTTTTGGCCAGAAATATTCAAAATCTATAAATTCTCTGATTTTTAAGTTTTGGGGGGACTTCGAGTGTGAATTCTTTAGTTAGTTGCATAGTTAGTCCACTCTTCGTGATTTTCTTTATGTTGTGGTGTCCTCACTCTAAAGAGTCTATGTTGGACTCTTCCGTCTAATATGATTAGTAAAAGAGAAGGCCTACGAGCTCGGGCAACCGACGTAAAACTAAGCATTGTACCACATCCTACCTCATGTAGAGGCTGGGAAATATAACAGTTGAACAGATCTGTTTGTAATGTGCTGGTCAATCTCTCTGCATCGGGACGAAGAAGATCCCAAGACGAGGCTATGTCGAAGAACAGAGTCTCGTCTCAGGAAACAGCTACCCGATCCCGTTTTATACAGGTTTTATGGGACATTTTTAGCCGAGTCTATGGGCTCGGATGCCCCACATTTAACTCGGTCTTGTGCCACATCTTACCTCAAGGGCAGGCTGGTAAATATCAACAGTCGAATAGATTGAACGCTGGGTCAACCGACACACACTTACTAGTCGTGTAATACTCTACTGTTTTACTTACTGTTAATATATGTTATACCTGCAACACTTGTTTTGTTATTTCTTTAACCATTTATTGGTCACAACACTTTACTCCCTTCCGTTGGAGTGCCTGCAGTTTTCTTTCTGTGTTTGCCATCAATACACTATCGACTGCGTATTTTATCCTATTAAAACTCTGCTTTTTTATGATGACCTAGCTGCAAAGGTTAAATAAAGCCGGTGAGCAAATGCATCCTTGTCTAACGCCCCCTTTTATTCTTGTGCATAACATTCGCTTTAATTTTTTTTTAAATTTGTTCACGTGTTTCGCTTCAGAGGAAACATCTGCTCTTTGGACGTCATTCGAAATCTAAGCCAACTTTCTGTTCCTTTTGTCGACCAACAGCCTTTTAAACTGGCTCTTCACCGAGTCGCAAACATCCTGATTATTGATTAGCTTTCTCAGTTATCTCATTCAATCTGAGGAACGTCTTAACAATCCCTCTTTTTGTCCGTCCGTTCATTGCAAGACACTTCCAAGACATTGATTTCTTGTTGAACACTTCACGCTCGAAATCTTCCAAAACCAAAAATTTAGAGAATGTAGATTTTAAATAACTCTGGCCAAAAACAAACCTTAAAGGCAAATGTTTTTAAAAAGATTCTTTTCTTTATGAATAGAAGTGGAATAGTAAAGAAGGACTTACCTATATATATATATATATATATATATATATATATATATATATATATATATATATATATATATATATATATAATATTATATAATAATTTCGGCTCTGTTTTTTACATAGAGCTCTCAACCGATATATATCCTCTTGGAAATACCATACGGATTACCATTAATTTTATTAATATATATATATATATATATATATATATATATATATATATATATATATATATATATGTCCAACAAGGAGGATTTAATTCATTTTTATTGAGGATTTTTTGCAGCATCCTTACGTTTTTCTGTTTTGTAGGAGGAAGTGGGTACAAAAATTGTCCATAATTTTTATTGTCCCAAGCGCTTTCGGTCACTCTTCGATAGCCATTTTCAAGGGTGTTTTGTCTCTACTGTTGTTATATTTTAATCAAGTTTTGACTGTTACGCTGTAAATTATTTTCATCTTGTGTTGAATAGGCGCATTCATTCCATACTTTCACGTGTTGTGCACGGCTGGAATTCGTATTTAATGAAATACATGTCATATATAGGAGGAGGTGTCAAAATGTTATCTTTTTATTTTATTTTGGTTTATGATTTCACCCCCAAGCAAAACAATAAAAAAAAAAAAAACACTAGCATGCAAGAGGGTTACTGAGTGGTAGAGAATATAAGAAAATACTAGAGAGATGAGACAATATATGAATAATAATTAAGAAGACAAGTTAACAATTAACATTACGTTAAAATTTTTGACGATTAATTTGACTTGGAAGAAAGAAGATGGAAGAGAGTTCCAAAAGCGAGAAGTTTTGAAGAAGAGACTGTTAGCATAGAACATACGGTCACATCTACACAGTTCAGCTGTACAATGATGAGTCCCTGCAGTCAAACTAATACTGCGATGAAATTCATAAATCTAGGTACTATTGAGGGAAGCCCATCAGAACAATTACCATGAAAATATCTGTTTAACTCATTTTGCTTTATCTGAACAATTCTTGTAGGTTGAACGTTTTACCACCCCCATAAATGTATCGATGAGTGATAATCGGAAGTCATTTTGTCCAGAAAAAAAAAAAAACAAAAAACAATCTGGTGAACTTTAAGCTATGTACGATCAAATTTTTTTAAGGATATCTTCTATTGGAAGGAGTCAGTAAGGACCTTTATAAAATGTCACAGCCCTTACCAAAATACTTGTTCCCAAGCTTGACGAATTATATGTCTGTGACTTTACACTATTTACATTATTCAGACTATTGTCCTTATCTTTCTCGCCATATTTATTACAACGTTTAAGCCGTTGTACGCTCCGGCCTTCTTCAGGTGCCGAACTGAACCCTTTATTTCGCTCACTGGGGTATACTGTTCTAGTTCCACGTGCCATGTCTAATGGATATCAGTTATCAGTTATCTCCTGTTAATTCCCCTCTCCAATTTCTCCACCGCCTTAACCACTTATTGAACTCACACTCTTTGAATCTAACCAATGCCTTTATCTACTGTGCCATGTGTCCTTGAGGACATCTGTATAGGAATTTCTGAGTATTATAAACCTAATTTCTTCAGCAACCTTTTTATACCAGTGCTCATATTCCAATTTTTGTTGTTATCATTTCATTCTTTTTACCAGATTTCATATCGCAATTTTTGTTGTTATTACTGCTTTTCTCTGGCACTCCTTATTACTGGTTCCCATATTGTATTCATTTCTATGCTTGGTCGGCTCAGGAGATTGTTGTGGCCTAGCATATGTGCTGATTCCTTACGTTTATGAATCTTTTAATGGTGTTTCTTTTCTAAGATTTCAAACTGATCCCACAGAGGGCGGTGATCTCCCTTTTCTCTCCATGTGTGATCAGCCACGCCTGATTTTACCACTTCCTCTCGACTGTGACTGTGTGTGTTTCGTTTCGTGGATTAGCTATAGCTTAGAGTCATGGCGAATTCTACTCCCATTCCATTCCATCGTTTATTATACTGATAAAATACCTCGTCGCCTATAGTAACTCTTCATCAATGAAACATTGCTACAAAACAAAAAAAAAAAAAAAAACTGCTTTAAAATGGCGACGTATTGAAAAATGAAGATCATTGACTTTCAAAGACGCTACTGATAAGCCAGCTGGTTTCCAGTTAACGCAACAAAGGAGTTTTACGATGGGGACAATAAGATTGAATATAAAGGACCCTCGCCACCTGTGGAATCGACCACAACAAATATATATGCCTTAGGCTGCTGAGACAGATTTTTGCCACTGTAAATTATTTTTTCAGACAACTGTCGCTTCTGAATTAAACCGCAGACTCAATGCTGTGAATGGGAGGCAGTTTCCGTGTAATTGGCGCCTCGCCCAGGCGAAAATTTCGTCTTTTGTTCATTGCAGTGAAACCAGTCTGTCTCGGAGCGAGACTGAAAAGCACAGGCCAGCGCGCGACAGACGTAGAGTCACCTCTGGAATCTTCATTCGTGAGGCAAAGCAATGATATGACGTGATATGTGATTTAATGTGATCGAGCGGAATAGGCATGAGTTATGATAGGAATTTTCAAGTCGAAATGACATAACGTCGAACGAATTGCCGGACATTACACGCTGGTCTCTCTCGAACAAGCAGAACACGTTTATGTGAATTCTCTTGTGGCATAAAGAAAGATAATTCATATCTCGATTTGTTTTTTTTTTTTTGTTTTTTTTTAATTTTCATCTTCCTATATCATTTTGTCGTTATTACAATTTTCATTCCTAATTTCTTCTTTTCGATTTATTATTTCTCTTCTTTAGGTTTTCAATTTATTTTCAATTAATTTCTCTTTATTTTATTATTTTCTCCGTTTTTTTCTGTCGCATTATTCTCATTTCCTCTTCTGCATCAATCTATCTTTCTTCTTCCTTTCTATTTCATGACTGCTTTTGTTTTTCTCTTTCTTTTTTCTTACGTAACAATCAGTTGTCTCACTCTGATTTCTTTCCTTTATTTCAGCTTCCTTTATCAATATCGTTGTGGTGTCCTCCCTCTAAAGAGTATATGTTGAACTCTTCTGCCTACTATAAAATTAGTAGGAGGGAAGGCCTTGAGGGAACAGTCAAATAGACTCTTCAACTGCGAACTCTCTGCCTTGACCAGAATGGAACACGGACGAGGCTTTGCAGAATGGCAAAGTTTCATCCGGGCAGGTAGGCAGGCACTGAACACGTTTATACGGGTTCTAAGGGCATATTTTTGGCTGAGCCTACGTGCTCGGACAGGGTAAATTCAGCCTTGTGCCACATACATCCCTCGTGGGGGTGATGTTAAATATTAAAAGTCCAATAGATTGTTCAATTGCGAATTCTCTTCCTCTGGGCAGAAAGGAACCCGGACGAGGCTTTGCCGAAGGGCAAAGTTTCGTCCGGTGATGTAGGCAGGCACTGAACCCGTTTATGCGGGTTCTAAGGTATAATTTTTGGCCGAGCCTACGGGCTCGGAGAACCCACGGTAAACTCGACCGTGTGCCACACACATCCCTCGGGGTGGGGGCTGTTAAATATGACAGTCGAATAGATTGTTCTCCCGGGCTGTTACTGTTCGCAGCTGCTGTCCATCTCTCTGCCCAAAGGCAGAGAGGAATCCGGACGAGCCTGTCAGAAGGGCAGAGATTCTTCTGGGGAGGTAGACAGACCCGGACCTGCTTATGCGGGTTCTACGGGAACATTTTTAGCCGAGCCTACTGGATTGGAGAACCCACGGTAAACTCGGCCTTGTACCACATATATCGCTCGTGGGGGTGGGGATGTTAAATATTAACAGTCGAATAGTTCTCTTAGCACACTGCTGGTCAAAGAGGATCCCTAGACGAGGCTATGTCGAAGAGCAGAGTCTCGTCTCGGGAAACAAGTACCTGACCCCGTTTTATACGGGTCTATGGGAAATTTTTGGTCTAGCCTACGAGCTCGTATTGTCCCACATTAAACTCGGCCTTGTGCCACATCCTACCTCGTGGGGAGGCTGGTAAATATAACAGTCGAACAGATCTGTTCGCACTCTATAGGTCAAACTCTCAGACTTCGGGCAGAGAGTTTCCCCAGAACCCCGTCTCGGAAACAGCTACCCGACCAACGTGTCTACGGGGATTATTTGGTCGAGCATACGGGCTCGGATTGCCCCACATTAAACTGGGCCTTGTGACACATTCTACCTCGTGGGGAGGCTGGTAAATGTCAACAGCTGAATAGATTGAACGCTGGGTCAACCGACACACACTCACTAGTTGTGTAATACTCTTCTGTCGTATTTACTGTTTAATATCTGATATATTTGTAACACTTATTTTGTTATTTATTTCACCATTTACTTGCTTATAACAAATATCCTCCACCATTTCGAAATAGTCTACTTGTTCTTGAAGTTTCCTTTCCATTTTCTTGAAGTTTCCTTTCCATTAACCTTTATTAACATACCTTTCATTTCCTTCCTTTTCTCTTTTCTTTCTTACCACCTTTTTTTCCTTTAACGTTATCTTCTTTTTCTCTTCTTTCATCTGTTTTTTTTTTCTTTTTTTTTTCTCCTTATCACTGTCAGGAGCACGAGAGAATAATAGATAGCGGCTCGGTTTGAGGAATCGGAGAGCCGATTGCGATTCCATTCAAGTTCATTACATTCACTTACGTGCTAATAACATTTGGAAACGTATAAGTCCATCTGTCCCTCGAGATATGGATAAATACCTGGGAAAATTCGTTCCTATAACCTTGGTTCGCGACCAGTCTAGTAGAAGGAAAACTCTGAATTCAAACCAAGGTGGAGCGGTTTGGGCTGCGTTAGGCTGCCTTGCCCAGTAAAAACCACTATGGCTGCGTTAGACGTGATGCCCCGAAGGAGTTAAGCGGAACGTGATTAATCTTGTTACCTTCGATTTCTTTAACTTTTATTTCTGTTAATCTCTTTTGGTTCCTTTTCGTTCCTCCTTTATTCGCTTTTATTCAATATCATTTTTTTTCTTTAAAATTTTTTTAACTTTTCTTTCAATTCTGTTTTTCGTTGTTTTCTCTCTTCATTTTTAATCACCAGAGATTACCTATTCTGTTACTGCGTTATGACTTGAAACACCGTTTCACACACAATCAACGTAGTTAAACAAAGTCAAGCCTGATCAGTATCTAGATGGATAAACGCTTAGGAATACCATCTTCTGTACTCTTGGATCGCCGAGTGGTGTAATGGATAATGGATCAAAAATGTTCAATTGGGGAGCCGAGATCCACTTCCAGTTTGGTTCGTTATGTTCAGTTATGCGCAAATACTTTTGGGAAAAGTATGAATCCATCTCTTCTCCCCTCTTTTTGTTGCATTTTCTTTCTTTTCTTCTTTTTCTCCTTTTCCTCATCGCCTTAATTTCCTTTCTTTTTTCTTTTATTTCTGGGTTTCTTTTTTTATTCTTATTCGTTTTCAATTAATTTTGTTACATTTTCTTTCTTTTTTTTCTTTTCCTCCTTTTTCTCATCGATTGATTTCCTTTCCTTTATTTCTCTATTGCTTTTTTATTCTTTTTTCCCCAACATTCTGATTCCTTTGTCCTTCACCTTTTACTTCTCTCATATACTCGCTTTTTTTTTTTCATCCTTTCTGTTTTTATTTATCCATTATCACAGACTTCCTTTCTTTCTTTTTTTTAAATTTTACTTCAACACCTCTCTTTGTCTACTCACCTTTCCTCTTTTCTATTTTAAATGATATTTCTATCATAGCAAAAATCCATTCAACCCTGACTAAGACACGGTTCGTTCGATTCAGACAAACGTAACAAAAATTGTTCTTGCTGTTCAAGAATATGTTGATAGGATTAGTTCGGTCATAAGTTTTCCAAACAAACTGAAAGCAGTTGTCTATTCCACGAAACCAGATTCCTGTTCTTCGGCTTCTTAACTAAATACGGCAACTTGTAAGGGTTGACTAGAAAAAAAACTAAGGTCACATTTCGTCCTTGGACTTGGAGTTTTTATGTAAGGCAACCAGTTGTAAAACAACAGCAGATCATTAAAGAGTTTGATGTATCTTTCGCTAAAAATAAATGTCCTTCTCATTAGGTTCTCCATTTTTGTAGACCTTGTACCAGAGGAAATGTAAGATAATAAAATATCTATAACATTTTTCCCTTCTTCCGAATTGCGGAAGGAGAAAGGTATCATTAAAAAAAAAAAAATTACGAACATTTCGAAATTACGAAGATTTTGTATTCCGCGTCTAGTAACAGAAGGGAGATTGGGATTCAAGATAAAACATTAAGTTGAAAATTTGAGGAATTTTTGTTAGTTTATTCCAAAGATCCTTACTGGCTAAATTATGAAAAACTATCCCTAGAACACCACAATATTTACTTTGTTATACAGAATATAATATAATATTTGATATAAGTATATAATACTTTAAATATTTTCTCCACAATCTACATTTGGACAGAAATCAAATTATTCGAAAATTAGAATATATATATATATATATATATATATATATATATATATATATATATATATATATATATATATATATATATGGGATAAAGTGTTCAACATCAGAGATAGAGCGTATGTAAATATTATATATATATATTTATATCTATACACACACTCATATATACGTACACACATACATACATACATAGAAATATATATATATATATATATATATATATATATATGTGTGTGTGTGTGTGTGTGTGTGTGTATGTGTGTGTGTGTGTGTATTAGGAGGTCAACCGATCACGCTAATAGAAGAGGAGAAAATCAAGGCTATTGAAATTGTATCGGAGGGGGTGTATATGAAATTGTCCTGTTTTCATTTTGGTTCAAACGAACTCTTGTATGTCACTAAAGCGCACAGATTTCTGACAGCTTAAATAATTCCTCTTATTCATTTATTTAGAAATATAATGCCATGCCTAGCAATTAATAGTACTTGCCTTAGATAGGCTTTATTAATCTAACTTCATTGGACATATATTTTTGACAACCTTATAGAAGTGGCCTGCTTTGACTGATAATTGTTACATTATACAATTTAAAACATTTTGATGCTACTCCACTATGAAAAATTACGCTATAAATTGATCTTTTGCTGTTTTGCAATATCAAAACTTGCATAGAATGTGGAGTAGCTGGCTAATTACTCAAGAGGGTATTAGTCCTAAAATAGACTCTGTTTCAACGGCGACCTATCCAAATATGAATTATAGGAAGTAAGATTTTAGGATTCGTGAGAATCGAAGATAAAACGAAAAGAACTTAACGCCATACAATCGTCCAAAGCGTACAGTAAAAACAAAAATGTAAACGCGTTTACCGGGTTAATTCATTTTTTTTTTTTAAGTGAGAACCCTATATTAACATGACTTTATCCCTTTTACCTGTGAACACCATTCTTTTTTGCGAACTTTTTGCGTTATTACTGTTGCTTCGTTTTGTCTTGCATATATATTGTCAGCTTGGTCTTATTTTACGCTTTTCTTTTTCTTATTGCTTATTGACAATTTTGTCAATTCCGTTTGCTGAGAATTTTGCCGATTATACGTAACCATGGCCGATGACTCCACATAGAGAAATCTGATCATTATAATATAGATAATATGATAAAAATAGAGAAATTGTTCAAATAAACAATGGCATATTCACTTCTAAGCCGAATAAATTTGCAAAATTCCATGAGGAAAAAAAAAAAAAAGGAAAATTATAGTGGGCGGTTTAAAAGTAAAATGTGGTTCTGTAATCCTATCAAATTATGACAACCTTGGGAGAGAGCATCGTTCATTCTTTTTATTAGAAAAATACGTTTTCGAGCCACTTGTTATTTTAAACACTGCTTTTGTCATTAAATAAAGGCTTTTTTTAGCGAAAGCCCATGCGCACATATGAATATCAACTGCCATACGTTGATTTCCTTTGCAATCAAATATTTAGATGAATGTTTGATTTGGAGACAATCAAGTTATTTTTGAACAGAGATTTGTTTCGAAAATACTTTCGTTCAAATTATAAATGATAAAAGCTTTGAAGGAAGGTTTGACTGTTCAGCGTTGCTTTGAATTAGTGAAGTGAAGACGAGATTGAATGAAGAGGAAGAGAGACAAAGGAAATGAAAGAATGATGGGGAAAATGCCAAAGAAGTGTAAATAATAAAAATAACGTCTTTGATGGAACAAAGAAAGAAAAACTAAGGAAAGTGAAAAGAGAAAGAAAAGACAATAGGGAAAAATAAGAAACGGAATGAAAACAGGAGATGGAAAGAGAAAAAAAAAAAGAAAGCTTGCAAATAGAATGAAATAAGGAATGAATAAGAGACAAATGAAAAAGAAAGAATGATAAAGTAAAATATCCAGAATGAAGAAAAAATGGCGGAAGAATATAAAGAAACAATAATTAAAAGAAAATAAAGAAAATCTATTTACATCCTAAAAAAGATAAAACTAATTAGTGAATGAATAAAAGAAAAAAAAAAGTAAAGAAAAATTCTTTAAAAAAACAGCAAAACAAAAGTAATGGCGAGAAAGACTAAAGGGAAAAATACAATGAATCAAGGGAAAAATTAAAAGAAAGAGAAAGAGAAAAGCCATAAGATGAGAAAAAAAAAGCGAATTTACAAAGAAAAATTAATACGTGTGGCGAGGAAGCAGCTAGTGAGTAAGGCGGAAAAAATAAAATGTAAAAAGAACACAAAATGAATTCTTTCATTACGAGCGAAATCGATTTTAACGATGACTCCAATTTGGATGCGATTTTTCTAATAGAACTTTTAATTTTAAATTTAGTCCACTTGTCGGGAACGAGTGATAGGATCAATTCCTACCAACGAGAAACAAGACGACTGAGAGATAAGTCCTGTTCCCGGTAAGATAATTTTACATGGCGTCTTAGACAACTTAATGCCCAGGCTATATTTGTTTTTACTTTTGTGTTTTAATTACATTTCTTTTCTTTCCATTTCTTTCCTTTCTAAATTTTGTATGCTTCCTTTTATTTCCCCATGCTTTCTTCCATTAATCATGGTTGAAGGGGCTTCATGCTCAGTCCTTCCTTCTTATTTCTGTCGGTGTGTTCTTTGCGTGTGTGGCTCTGAAAGTATGAATAAAGCGAACGAGGAGGGCGCTGTAGCCTGCGAGCATATAGTTAAGATAAAATTTTGTGAGAGTATGTGTGTTCATATATGTGTGAATCTAAGCGTCTTTCTCCGAATCATATATTTGATTGTAGATATGAAGGTAGCATAGCGTTTGTCAGCAATCTTCTTCTTCTCTTCCTACTTCTCCTTATTTATTCTCCACCTTTCTTATTTCTCTTTTGTTTTTTTTCACTGTTTTTTCTCCCACTCCTCTGCTACCTGTTCTTCTTCTTCTTCTTCTTCTTCTTCTTCTTCTTCTTCTTCTTCTTCTTCTTCTTCTTCTTCTTCTTCTACTCGTCCTCTTACTTCTTTTCTTCTTCTCCTTCTTCTCTTCCTACTCCTTCTTCTTCTTCTTCTTCTTCTTCTTCTTCTTCTTCTACTACTATTACTACTACTGCTACTACTACTTCTACTACTACTTCTCTTACTCCTCCTTTTTCCTTCTTCTTCTACTCGCCCTCTTACTTCTTTTCTTCTTCTTCTTCTATGCACCGTGTCTATTCAGGAAGTTCGAAATTTAGGCTCTTCACAATTTCTTCTCCTTTGCAGATCTTAATAAATCTAGTCTTTTTAATATAACCCCCCCTCACCACCACAAAAAAAAAACCCGCTGATTCATCACCAATTCACGCTAGCTCGCTAGGTACCTTATGCTTTGTTTTCTTCTGTCCCTTTTGTCTTCATTATGTCCTATGTGCATCACATTTTCCAAGCTCTCTTCCCTCATTATATGTCCAAGAATTTTCAGATGTCTTATTCTAATGTTAAGCATAAATGTTCTTTTATTGCCATTGTTACTAGAACCTCCTTATTGCTCACGTGTTCGGATAATGTTATTCATAGCATTCTACTGTAGACCCACATTTCTGTTGATTTAATCTCTTTCTGGTATCGATGGAGGTTTCCTACCTAAGCTTTTGTTTGAAGTAGTCTGCTTATGTCATTATTTCCTTTCAGGTTACATGTCTCATTGATTTTAGCTGTTGCTTCTATATCCTTCTGCCAGTTTTGCTTTCAATATGTCATGTGAGGGCCAAATTCTTCAAGCCCTGTTTCTTTTCACTATGTGCCTCAGAAATTTCAACAGTCACTTCATGAGCCTAAACAAAATATCCTATTACATTCCAATTTTTTTTAGCACTTACCCGTTGTCTGTATTCCCGTCCATGAAAGTTGCAGCATTCTTCCATAGAACCCCATCTCTGTTGCCACAAATCTCCTCTGCATCTATGAAGAAATTGTCCATCATTCATTGCCAAATGAGAGTATTTGTATTACATCTACGGTATCCGGTATATTTAATAAAATAAAATAAATCAATTCCAGTATTTCATATAATTTAATAAATAAATTAATCTTTTCAGTGATCAAAATATTCACTGTAATATTTTGAACTAACACCGTCGTTCCAATGACTAGGGAGTTCGATTCTCACTAGTGCCGTTTAGAAAATCACTGTTGATATATATATGCAGGTAGGGGGCACCTCGAGGTGGTGTAATGGTTAGCAAGCTTATCTCGCTAGAATAATTACGACTGAGTAGAGAGACGATTCTAAATGGGTGCCCCATAATTTCGGCCTTTTGCCACATCTAAGCTACACTTGGAAAATCACTATTTAGGGCATCCTGAGGTGGTGTAATGGTTAGCAAACATGTCCCGCAAACACAATTACGAATGGGTAGTGAGTTCGATCCTCATTGGGTGTCCCATACTTTCAGCCTTTTGCCACATCTTAGCTACGCTTGGAAAATCGCTATGTGTGTGTGTGGAAGGAGTAATGTTTTGCATTAAATAAGCTGTACAAACAGTTGAATAAAAATAGTTTCGTTAGAACAATTACGAATAATTAGTGAGTTCGATTCTCACTGGGTGCCGATATTTTCGGTTTTGTGCCACATCTAAGCGTCAAATTTAATCTTGAATTATTTTCTGGCAATTCTTTAATTAAGCGGCGTCCTACTTTTCAATTTCTTTAAAAAATTTTTTACCAATTCTAGCATAAGTCCGACCTTATCCAAAAGTATCCTATTGCATTCCAATTTTCCTTAGCACTTACCCGTTGCCTATATCCCCGCCCATGGTATTTGTAGCATTTTTCTGTAGAAACACATCCCTGTTGCCTCAGATCTCCCCTTCATCTATGGAGAAAATGTTCACCATTCATTGCCAAAAAGGAATATCTGTATTAAATTAAATTTACAACTTCTTTTTGCCATCTCCTTTCAGGACTTAGGCTCCCCACCTCCCTCTATCCCTTGCAGCTCTCAGCAAGTTCCATCCAAATGCTTCCTCCCACAGACCACGTTCTGTCATACACTTGCTTAAGCCCGCCAGGTATTTCACGCTTTGTTTTCCTTTGTCTCTTTTTCCAACTATTCAACCCGTGAGTATCAGATTCTCTAGGCCCTCCTTTCTCATTCTGCGTCCTAGAAACTTCAGCAACCTCTTCCTGATGTTACATAAATCTCATCGTTTTTGGTAACCTCTTATAAGACCTAATCGTTGCTCACACGCTCGCTCCATGATGTCTTTAGCATTCTTCTGTGGAACCACATCCCCGTCGTCTCGAGTTTCTTCGTTATCTTTGAGGAAATCGTCCAACATTCGCTGCCGTAAAGTAGGACAGATGTCACGTAACATCTTTTCTTTGTTACTAAAGAAATCCTCCTGCCTCGCAATGCCCAGCTTATGGTATGTGACTTTATCCATCCCAATACGTCTACGGTCGCACTTACCATCCTATGTCAAAACGCTTCACAGATATTCTGTTGTCTGTTTGATTCTAGTGCTCCTGACCTGCAAATCGCATTTCAGGTTCATCCTTTTATAGATTTCCATGCATTCTGTCTTCTTTTAGTTTATGCTTAGTCCCTTCATCTCGCTTTCCTTCGTTACCTTCTGTAGGAGATTTTGTAATTATTTTTCCATGTCTATCAGATCAATTATATATATATATATATATATATATATATATATATATATATATATATATATAACTAATACAGAGGAAAGGACGTACGTTTCCGGTATATTTGATAAAAAAAATCAATTAATTTCAACATTTCATACAACTTAATGAATAAATTAAGCTTTTCAGTTATCAAATTGTTCCCTGAAATATTTTGACCTAAGTCTTTCCGATAATTTTTACATTTCGTCACACACACACACACTCACAAACAAACAAACAAACAAACGATTTCTTTTTTGCCACAAGGAATTCTTTGTGGAACGTTCGATATCATCAACTTGTTGGAACCATTGAAAAGACAAGAAGTATTGCAGTGAGCACCAAACTGGTAATCTGAATATGACAGGTCTTGAGAAGAAACCGCCTGTAGAAGAATGTTCCCTCCCAGCTCCAGCTACGTCACATTTTCAACCTCAACACAAACCAGAAGATGTCTTATCTTTTCCAATGCGTCATGCCTATTGAGTCATTAGCCTCTTATATTTTTTTTCTGCAATTTAATCTCTTTTTTGAGATGCATCAGTCTTTTTTTTATGAGATGTCCTTTTAAGTCTCAAGCGATTAAAGCTCTCCATAGCTTTCTGGGAATTAGTATGGTTTCTTAGGAGAAAGTGTAGAGATATATGAATATTTTTTTCTGGTGTGTCTTGAAATACTTAGAGGAACGAAGTATGGATGGGGTAGAAAACTCACACTCACCCATCACACCATAATACTAACATACCTACGTGTGTACACCTTCAGATTTAAGAATATTTAATAAATATTGACATTTCGAAATTCCAATCGTGTTAATTTAATAAAAAAGAAACACTAAATTATGATCTGGGTTCAATTTCTTTTGATTGAAACCAGCAAAAATTTTTATTCCTGGGTTTAATGTAATTTTAACGTGGAATATGCATTATTCAAATAAGGACGGCCATTGTAATATATTGAATATATGAATCCCTGTTCTACGGGACTGACATCACATGCAATTGATTTCTATTTTCTGATCTCTCAAATGTTCTGAGCAAACTTTAGTCCTTTATTCGTGTGCAAATTAACAAATGAATTTTTTAATCGGTTAAACACTTTTATGTGCTGTGTCCTTTTAGAATGTAGGCGATCATGGCTCTCCACTTCCTTCTATGCCTTGTAGCTATCAACAAGTTCATTCCCTCTGCTTACTCCCCAGACCACGTTCTATCATCTTGTTTAAGCCCGCCAGGCATGTCACGCGTTTTTATCCCTTGTCTCTCTTTCGCTCTATTCGACCTGTGAGTATCAGGTTCTCCAGGATCTGCTTCCGCATTACATATCTGAGAAATTTAATCTGGTGCTTTCTTATGTTAATATCATGGGTCCTTACCTATAACTATAGCATGAAATCTTCCTAACACTATGTATAATACGCCACTCAAGAGAGAGGTTCGAATCGAGCCGATCTTCTCGGCTTGACGGTCGAACTATCTGCCTCTGAGCAGAGAGGAACTCGGACGAGGCTCCGCCGAAGGGCAGAGTCTCGTTCGGGAAGGTTGACCAACCCGATTCTGTTTTTACAATTTTTACGGGCATTTTTGACCGAGCCTACGGGCTCGGGTAACCCACGTTAAACTGGGCCTTGTGCCATATGCAACCCTCGTGGCGGGTCGCTAGATACCGAATCTAGCCGAGCTTCTCGGCTTGACGGTCGAACTCTCTGCCTCTGAGCAGAGAGAAACCCGGACGAGGCTCCGCCGAAGGGCAGAGTCTCGTTCGGGGAGGCTGACCAACCTGATTCTGTTTTTACAGTTTCTACGGGCATTTTTTGGCCGTGCCTACGGGCTCGAGAAACCCACGTTAAACTCGGCCGTGTGCCACATGCAACCCTCGTGGTGGTGGGGGGCAGCTAGATACCGAATCGAGTCGAGCCGTTTCGGC
>OZ010605.1:7084401-7134401 GCA_963932145.1 Acanthosepion lycidas
TATATATATATATATATATATATATATATTACTGATTTTAATTAAGATAGGGCTTTCATGTCTGACAACTTTATTTCAGAGGGTGTAAAATTTTGTCTCTTTTAAAATGTGATATATCCGTCCGACGTGCAACTAAGTTTTACGATGATATCTTCTGAGGATCATAATGAAAAACAATGTGGTAGTCATCTATCTATCTATCTATCTATCTATCTATCTATCTATCTATCTATCTATCTATCTATCAACAAGGGAACGTATGATTAACAACAGAAAGAGAGATTTGAGTATTGTTAGTCACATAATGAGGATGGAAGGCCTGGAATATATGATACTCACAGGATAGGCTGAAGACACAGAGGAAAATAATGCAAGATCTACAGTGGGCAGGAATTTTTGAAGACCCACATCATGAAAAAATTAGACTGGTGGCAAGATCTCGTCATTTTACAGTTGAAATGGCTAGATGTGACCGTAAGTTCTAAGCTAACAATCTTTTCTCTCGCACTTATCACTTGTGGAACTATCTTCTGGCTCCTTGCTTTCCAGTCAAGTTTGATATTCAAAAATTAAACTTCAACTTTAATCTTTATTTTCTGTCTTCTTAATTTCCGTCCATTTATCCCTCTCTTTCCTTAACCTTACAACACTAACCACCAATTATAGTTACATGACTACTACCTATGTGTATATCATACCCGATTTTGAAAATATCAAAAAGAAAATATTAAATATAAATCTTTATTTTAAATATATTACATGCAGGCACTTCAAATATTTTACTTTGATTTAACATGAATAGGGACTGAAAACATTATTTAGGTAAGAAAATCAGGTACTGAAAATTTTAATTAAAAATAGGAAAATTTGTGCTGGGTACTATATACCCATGGTTAAGGTTCTAGAGTTAATAATGTGTTTCTTTTTCTTGGGGTGAAATGATTAAAAAAAAAACAAAAAAAAAACGACTAATCCAAAAAGCTGAAAATTTGGAGAAAGGATGAAACACAAGGAATGGATATGACGAGACGTGCTTAAAAGAGCTTTTGCGGCTGATATTTTATTATCCGTGTGGTGGATACTGACTTCATTTTCAAAACGCCTTGACCAGCGAGCAGAGGGAGTGTCAAAAATAAAACCTTTAATGAACATCGTCGTGTTTGTCGCGGGTAATAAAAATGTATAGGAATAGACAGTGAAGAAGAATAGACAATTATAAGAGAGGTTGTAATTTTCTAGCTGTCGCGGAATATTGTGGATTTGTTTGATTGAGTTAAGTTCATTTTGTCAAAGCGAAACAAAATGAAACTGGTGAGATTGTTGGTACTCCTAGGGGATACGAGAAGTTTGTATTTATGACAGGAAGAAAGAAAAGGAGAGATTGAGAAGAGTTGAAATGAAACGATGAGGCAGTGAGTAAGAGAAAGAAGGAAAGATATAAAGAGAGAAATGAATAGTTGACAAAAATTTAAGTTAAAAATTAATATAGGTGCTGTAAGCTTTGATGTGCGGGTGGTTTCATTGATAATGGCTTAGAATTATTTATCGCAGAGCAGATATCCGATTTCAATTGAGTTTGTTATATTATTTAGTTGTGCCCAAATATCCTTGGGAAATGTAGGAATCCGCCTCTTATCCCTCAGCTATGGGTTAATTAGTAAGAATTGTATAACTAAATTATTATTATCTCCACCTACAAAAATTTCTTACCGTATAAAAATATTTTCTGATTTCAAATAATCTATAAAAGATTGATAAACCGTAAAAAACGAATCAATTAATCAAAATATTGGTAGCGGATGAACACTGAGTGAAAGCACATACTTTTATTATAGAAGTAACGGTAATAGGAACATATGTGTTGCCTCAATTTACACACTTACACATACACACTTACACATACACATATCGAAAAGAATGTGCGGGTGGTGCAATAGATATTGGCTCGAATTGAGAAATCGGAAAACTAAATTCGATTTCTTGTCTAATGCGTTACATTCACTTACGCTCAATTAATCTTCGGAAAGGTATTAATCCATCTACATCCCCTAGTTATGGGTTAAATAATAGGCCGAGTGTCTGGCAGAAAAAAAAAACATGTTTATTCTCAAAAATGTTTTAATTAAATATTCATTAAGAGAAAAAAACATTAATCTTACCATCCATATATATATATATATATATATAGATAATATTAGTGGTAAATATACATATATATGCAAAATCCACAGGTGCATATATACACATGTATATTTTAGAATAAAAAATTTCCGAGAGGATAAAATCCAGGTAGAACTCAATGTCCAGGACAGAGTAAGGATATAATAAAAAGGCTTAAACACTAATATTCCATGGTCATAATTTATTCCATTGGAATCGTAAATACGATCCAATTCATCAGACCTACAAATTCAAAAAGAAAACAGAAAAAAACCTACTCCGGAAATAAAAATAGAATTTAGAGAGAGAGTAATTACTCTCATAATTACTCATAATTACTCTCATAATTACTCTCATAATTACTCTCATAAACTCTCTCTCTAAATTCTATTTTTATTTCCGGAGTAGGTTTTTTTCTGTTTTCTTTTTGAATTTGTAGGTCTGATGAATTGGATCGTATTTACGATTCCAATGGAATAAATTATGACCATGGAATATTAGTGTTTAAGCCTTTTTATTATATATATATATATATATATATATATATATATATATATATATATATATATATATATATATATAAGTGAACATAGAAGTCAACACTTAGAGGTGACAGTCTGTTTCATGCTAGATGCCACTAAGTGTTGACTTCTATGTTCACTTTTATATTTACACACGCTCGAGCTCTGATATTGAGCACTTTATCCCATAAATATAGAACATCTTAAGTTATATTTCTTCATATATCTATCTATCTATCTATCTATCTATCTATCTATCTATATATATATATATATATATATATATATATATATATATATATATATATATACATCCTTACAACTGAATATGTTAGCTCTATCACTGATATTGAGCACTTTCCAATAAGTACTGTGCATATAAAATTACACACACACACACACACACACACACACACACACATATATATATATATATATATATATATATATATATATATATATATATATATGTATGTATGTATGTGTGTATGTGTGTATGGTAGGATTCAATTTTTTTTTTCCGGAATCGATCCTCTCCAATGACCTGAAGAAACCCGGGGCGTACAACGGCTGAAACTTTGTGAATATGACATTGAAATTGAGGGTAACAGTTCACATAATGTATATAATACAAGTATGGATTTGCATATTAGCTAATTTAATGGAATGGGCTCGGGCGAACCGGTTGCGAAAGCCTTTAACTCCATTATGTAACAATAGATCCTTCTTTATATTAAATAACGTTGAATTTTTAACGAGCAAGTTCGGGATTGTTAGACACAGCGTAAGGAAGGAATTAAAAGAAATAGCATTAGTCAGCATGCTTAGATTGTTAACCATTGTGATATGACGAGATTCTTGTGTGTGTGAAAGAAAGAAAAATGAGAGATAGAGAGAGAGAGAGGGGGGGAACCTTCAACATATTTTGTTAGATAAAGATTGAAAGAATGACAAAACCAACGTAGTAGATATTCTAACTGACAAAAAATGAATTCACAAGAGAAAGTGACATGGATTGAGTAAGTCTTTTGGTGTTTGAAGAGAGAGAGAGGGGGGAATAGAGAGAGTGTGTGTGTGGGAGAGGATTAGAGAAATAGAGGGAGAGGGAGAAAGAGAGGTGTGCGGAAGTGGGAGACCAAATGACGCCATTGACGTCGATGCCATATTTTAAAAGTCATCTCTCTTGAAAGCGCCGAGCTTGAAGAATGATATAGAAGGCAAAACACGCACTTTGAGGTTTTCAGAAACGTTACCATTTCTTTGAAATTGTTTCTCTACGACGCCCATTCTCGTTCTTCTTTAACCGAAACCCCGTACCCCACCCACATGACACGGCTGTCGTTTGTAATTATGTGCAAGTGACTTGTTCTTTCTTAACATTTTTTTTTGTTATATTTTTTACTGAATTTTATTCGTGTTACGATTTTTAATTTGCTATCATTCTCTATAACTCATTTTTCATCTCTTGTATAGTTTTACTTCTGTTTCGTTTGAATATATTTTGCTTTCTTTTCCCATGATTTCTGTCTTTCTTCGTTTCTGCAGTTCCTTTTAAATTAAACTCTTTTTTCTTTCTTTTTTTCAATTAAAACTTCTTTTATTTCTTTTTCAATTAAACTTGTTTTCAGCAAAATTACTTTCATTCTTTCTCTGTGTATTAAACTTCTTTCTTTCTTTTTCAATTAAAATTCATTCTTTCTTTTTTTAATTAAACTTCTTTCTTTTCCAGTTACATTTCTTTCTTTTTCAATTAAACTTCTTTCTTTTTCAGTTAAAATTATTTCTCTCTTTTTTATTTAATTTCTTTCTTTTTCAAATAAATTTCTTTCTTTTTCAAATAAATTTCTTTCTTTTTCAAATAAAGTTCTTTCTTTTTCCATTAAATTTCTTTCTTTTTCCATTAAATTTCTTTCTTTTTCCATTAAATTTCTTTCTTTTTCCATTAAATTTATTTCTTTTTCAATTAAATTTATTTCTTTTTCAATTAAATTTATTTCTTTTTCAATTAAAATTCTTTCCTTTTCATTTAGACTTTCTTTTTCAAACAAACTTCTTTCTTTCTTTTGCAATTAAACTTCTTCCTTTTTTCAATTAAACTTCTTTATTTCTTTTTAAATAAATTTCTTTCTTTATTTTTTTTTTCAATTACATTTATTTTCTTTGCAATTACTGTTCAATTTTATTTTTTTGTATATTTTTACCAATACGAATTTCTTTAACTTTTGAATAGTATTTTTTTTCCTTCTCTATTTCTTTCTTTTTTCCTTAATCCCTTTTCGTATTCCCATTTTCTATTCTTACAAAAGACTTTATAAAAATTAATTTTCAATACGTTTCATTTTCGCTTTCCTTTATACCTTTTTGTCTCTCTTTCTTTCATCATAATTTTCTATTTTTTTGTATATTTTGGAAATATGTTTTTCTTTCTTTCCTCCTTTCTTACACTCTTCCTTTTTCTTGTATATGTTTCTATTTATCTGTATAATTTTAGAAATAATTTATTTATTCATCTTATCTATTTCTTTTTGTTTTACTAATGATTTTTTTTATTTTTTATTATTTTATTGTTTTATTTTTGTTTTTCGTTTTTTTGTTTGTTTTTTTGGGGGGCTTTCTATCTTGCCTTCTTTGCCTTGTTTTCTATTTTTCCTACATTTATAGCAATGAATGATTCTACTCTTTCCAGGTCGAAGTATTTCCTTTTTTAATCGAATACGTGTTTCTTCTTTTCTCTTTCTATGGAGTCTGTCTTCCATGATCATATATATTAACAACCATGATTATCTTTTCCATTTTAGTCTTTTTCCTGAATTAAAATATTCATGAGTCAAAGAGAAACTAAACAAATTTCTCTTTGATTCATTTCCCATTTCCTTCATCGTTTGGGGTTTTTATGTTCTTTTCTTTGTTTTAATCTCTTCGTTTCGAATTGTTTATTTTTTTCCTTTTTCGTTGTTGTTCTTAAAAATACAATTGATTCCATTTTCTCTTTCCGTTTCGCGTCTTTCGTACAAAAAAGTGACAGAAATAGTAAAGGTCGATGCAATGTTTAATTATGTCAGCGATTAAAAACATTTATTTTATGAAAATATTTGACCTGAATTTGAAAAAAAAAAAATTACTCCATGTCTATCGATATTAATAACCAACCTGATGTCACTAAAAAAAAAAGAAAAAGAAAAGAAAAAAGAAAAAGAAAAGAAAAAGATAACATCATATTAATAAAACACAACTTGTAAAAACGAATTCTGAAATTTTGTAAAAAACGCTAAGAACAACCAAACAATGATTCATCTTTCTTTTACGTTGACGTTTACAGGTTTTAAGTACTTTTTGTAATATCTATTATACACTTTTATGGGCTTTTTTTGCCTTTTTAATACATATCAACTTGTTTTAACGACTTTATTGTCCTCTTTTCGCGTTATAAAAGTATTCTTCTTCTATGAGTCGTATCCTTTCAAGACGTAACCGGTAACATCTCTCCGCGATTTCCTGTCCGTTGTAGCTCTTACTAAGTTTAGTCTTTTATCTATCTTTCCTAAACACTGTTCTGCTAACAATTTAAACAAGTTAATTAGGTATGTTATTAGCGGTTTTCCTCTGTCGCTCTTACCTTTAATGTCCTTTGAGTGTCAAATTTTCCAAGTCCTCTTTCCTTATTAATCGCCCTAGAAATTTCAACTGTCTCTTTCTAATGTTGCCTCAAAAGTGTCTTTTTTGTTATCATTTTTCTCTAAAACTTCGTCATTGCTTACTAGTTCAGACCATGATATTCGTAGTGTCTTCATGTAGAACCAAATTTCTTTCCTCAAGTTCTCCATCCGTGAAGAGATTGTCCAGCGTTTACTGCCCTAAAGAAGAACCGAAATTACATGACAGTGCAGTCTTCGTTCTCACGAAATTTTTTTGTTTCTTAATACTTTGCTTAGCTTTTGGAAGGCATATTTCAATATCCCAATGCAACTTCTTTTTACTTTTCTAATCAACTCATATGCGATCTTTCAATCTGATTTAAACTTCCAATTACATTAATATCAATGACAGTTCATAGCTTTCTTTTTTCATGTCAGAAAACTTACGGCCATATCACGTTGAAACACCTGTTCTCGTACGATTAGCGTAGTTAAGCAACATCGAGTCTGGTCAGTACCTAGATGGGTGACTGTTCGGGAATACCAGGTGGAGTAAGCGTGGATGTGCGGTTGGTTTAAGGGATAACGGCTTAGAATTGAATATGAAAGTGCTGAGTTCCAACACTAGTCGGGTTCGTTGTATTCACTTCCACGCAAATAGCAGTGGAAAAAGCATGGATTCACCACTTATTCTCCACCTATGGGTTAATTAGTAGGATTTGTATCAGCAAATTATTATTACATTCCAAAAATATTCTTACAACTAAAAATATTGTAATCGAGTAAAAAATGTAGTAATTGTAATTTTCCGGTTCGTACAAGAGTTCAAAAGGTAAACATATATTTGGTTGGTACAAGTCAAAATAGGTTTGTTAACTTTGTTACTAGTAAAATAAAAATTTTTACTAGTAACAAAGTTTAGCATGTGATAGATTTCATTTCGTTTCTCGTTTTCTTGTTGGCCTCGCGTTCATAATTATTCAGTCTTTGTTCCATTGTATTTTTCTATCTAAAATTCTCGAAATGTCGGAATCCTGAAAATTAAAGATAAATAAATTTGATAAAAAGAAATAGTGAGGTAATTTTGAAAAAAAAAACCACAGGGTTAAGAAACTAAAGTTTTACTATTTGATCCACAGCGTTTTTTTTTTTTTTTTTGTTTTTTTTTTTAATATTTTATTTCCATTTAAAGTATCCCTCTTTTTCATCTAATAGAAATTTATAATACTTGAGCCGTATCTTATCGAGCATGTTAAGTACTAAACATTCAAACATCGGTAAATGCAAACACGTAAGCATCCGTAACTTAAAAAAAAAAAAAAAAAGGCGCTGAAACCGTTTTTAAGCTCACATACGGTTCCTTTTTCAGTAATTGCTTGGTGCCTGTTTGTAATCAGTAAAAAGAAAAGGATTTCGCTTTCTTTCATGTGAAAATTTCACATTCTCGATCGATCTGAGCCTGGAAGAAGTACGTTTAACGCATCGATTTACTGTCACGTTTTTCCTGATTAATCGATCATTTTTCTAAGTAGTTCTCCAACGTGTTTTTTTTTTTTATTTTTTATCAGCGAATCTTTTATGATAGATTCAAACTAGCAAGGTGACCTATCATTACTCGTGATAGCATGGTTGTGATAAATATCAGTTTAAGATAAATGTTAATGACTTACATACGCTGTTCTTACTACCAATTTTACGTCCTTTATCTTTTTCCCCTAATGGTTCAAGAAAGATTCGCTTCATTGATTCGTGTGTTTATTATTTATCAACCCATTGCAGGTCATTTAAAGCCAGAAAATATGTTTAGACTTTAAGAATTTGGGGGGATATAATAATGATTTCGTGATAAAAATCATACTAATTAACACATAGTTTTTTGAGAAGAGGTGGATTCATACCTAATCAGAAAAAATAAGGAAATAATAATGTGGATATAAAGTCGGGGTCCATTCTATATTACAACCAATATTTACACTGATCTCTTATTTTGTGGTAACTGTAGTTTCTATACATTTATATTACAGAAAATTTTAATATATTTCATTGTTATCACTTATGTACGATGCATGATACGATGCTTAGGCGATTATGTATCTTTCGATACATGACTGACAAGGTAGATTTTGTCCCGCAGTAGGTTGCCATTTCTTTCTGCGGTAGACCATATGCCATCCAAGGCTATAGAAATCGGTATGTCCTGCAATTTGCCCATAGCTGGGTGAGTAGAGAAGAAGAGTATTCATAACATGCACGTAAGTGAATGTAATGGATTCGACTGGAATTCGAACTCGGCTTCTCAATCCGATGCCGATAGTTTATTTTATTATTATACGTTAATTATATAGACAATATTTTATTTAACAACATCTACTGGTCTGTGCATCCGAAAAATCTCATAGAAAATACGCGTCCTCCGACAGGAATCGAACCTGTATCCTTCACGGAACCGTCATATAGCCTGGTGTGCTATACCAGTTTAGCTACAGAGAAGCATCTGGTTAGCAAGGCCGATTTCACTGTCTTTGAACTACAATTTTCCATGATTTCCCTCGAACGTTCATATCTCCTCATAGCCTATCTAACGTATATATGACGTATATATGAAGCGTATATATGACGGATCCGTGTCAGATAAAGGTTTGATTACTGTCGGAGGACACAAATTTTTTATGAAAATTTCTCGGACGTTCAAGTCGGCAAATGTTGTTAATATAGTTTATTATAAACAGAGCATTTACTTAAATATGTGTGTCTATATAAATAACGTATACCAATAAAATATATTAAAATAATTGTCGGGCTTTGCCAATTTCGTATTCCAGAGAATGTAAATAAATCTAAAACACATACCTTTGTAGCGTACGGGAATGAATGATTCAACGCTATATGGCCGTAAGCATTTCAGAAATATATACGAAATAAATATAAATATTAATTAAAGGTGACAGAATTTAAAAACTGAATGGTGAATGCGAGCTAATTTTTAGCATTTAGTGATTTACTAAGCCAGACATAGTTGCGGTACAAGGCCACAACTATGGAGCAGCCAATGAAGATTGACCACACAACTCAGTTTTAATTGATCTAGCGAGATAAGCTTACTAACCATAATAACACGTCGATGAGATTTTTAATAGAAATTTTATTATGACAAAAGCAAATGTTGATTAAATTTTCTCTCACAAAAATATCCACCTTTAACTTTGATGACTGCAGCAAAAATCTTTGGCATTTGCTGTAAGAATTTCTCAAAATAAAAGTTTAATTGATTCCATTCTATTTTCAATGTGACTGAGATCTCTTCATTTTTACCACTCTTCTGTCAAGTTCATCCCATTCTAATTCTGGAGGAAGTTTGAACTTTTGAACTGTAGTGTGTGTATATATATATATATATATATATATATATATATATATATATATATATATATATATAATTATTTATTTAAAAATATGATTCCATCGCTACATAAGAGTTCTCATGCTTCAAAACAAGAGCCGAAAACTTCAATATTTCTTATTTTCTTATACTGAAGTTTTCGGTTCTTGTTTTGAAACATCTCTTATGTAGCGATGGAATCATATTTTTAGATAAATAATTATATTTCGGCTCTACTTTTTATCGAGCAATGTTTTTTTTTTAAAAATAACAAAAATACTAAAGAACTTTGAATTATTTACCTAACGAGTCCTTTCCCATTTTCTATATATTTTCACACACACACACACACACATATATATAATATATATATATATATAATATATATATATATATATATATATATATATATATATGCTCACTTACAGCAAAAAGAGTGAGGTAGGTAGGGACGTCTCCAATTCATTTATTATACGGAGATAACAATCTTTGCTAGCTTATCGACTCTTTAACGATTTAAAACCAGAAAGGCTTTTAAAGTTTCTGCTACACTACTAACTATCAATCCTTATGATTGATATAATGCATCTTCCTATGCATGATCAGAACGGACTTCTTATATTGCTTCTGACACAAATGTCAAATCAATTCTTACTGTCGACGGTAATATTTACATACGAACGGATGTCCCTACATACGATTCTTAATGTAACTTCCATGAATGTAACATGACCAGATTGTTGGTGATCTTACTTTTGATGGAAACTGTCGGGTGTTAAATTCGGATAAAAGGACAATTGAAATATCCTAAAGTGTTGCGAGGTTGTATCGAATTTGGGTAAAACACAACTTTTCACATAAAATATTCCCTCGGCGCGAGAGTTGGCAGTTTAATCAATAACAATTTCTGTAGCCTGGATTGGAATCAAAGTTTTGCTACTTCAGAATTCTCATTGAGGGTTGAGTGTCTCCCCGATGCGGCTCGACGCGGGCGACTAAAAAGCAAAGATTTGAATGCCATTCCACGGAGCTATGCCCGCAAGTGCTCATCACTGGATTTGTGAAACGCTGTACAAGTGCACTTACTTTGCTGTGAATAAGTAATAGCTTGCGGGCATTCATTGGGAAAGGGCGGTTCTCAAACGGCGAAGGGAGTAAATATTTCTCAAGTGGTTTCTCACATCTACTATTGTAATCTACAAAAGTGCTTTAAGAGACACCCTCCTCCTTCTATCTAACTCTCCCAACGAGAAGGTGTTGGTTTGTTATTTACAAAGATTTTAATCGTAATTACTGACAAAGTACATCGACTTATTTGGGATGTGTGAGGTATAACTGACGTAAGGGGAGACATTCTCATGTTTCTCTGTATACATATACAAAATACATGTTAATGATCTCTAGGACATCTTAAGTGTTTAATAGATTAGTATATATGTTTACACACACACACAATATATATATATATATATATATATATATATATATATATATCGGTTTGATGTCAAGAATGCAGTGAGGAAAACTTGTTACCTCATGTGTATTGTAGATCTTAAAGGAGAAATATTTACAATGGGCGCATAGTTGAGATGTTTTTCTGAGTGCGTGTGCATATTCTAGTGTAAGAGATAACACTCAAGCAAACACAGCATATATTCCCACACCGCAAATGATGTAAAATTAAAAGTAACTACACGGACGCAATTACACACACACACACACAAACATATATATATATATATATATAAAATGTAATTTTTTCATTATACTGTGAGAGCTGTCTCATATATGCACGTTTAAATATCCTCAACATTAAAGTCATTTGGATGATTATAATTATATTGGATACAAGATAATATGTAATATTTCCGGCGTATTACGTATTTTTATTTCAAGAAATATTAAACGCTTCTAATCAAAAACTCTCTGTACAATTTAGGGGGAAGGTAATGTGGAATTTCGAACGTGTAAAAAGTGGTTTATGAATGTCCATACAGGAGATTCTTCGCCGTCTCATTGCTTCCAAATGAATTTGAGCGAGTCAGATAAAAAAAAAACAAAAAAACATTCCTCCAAAATAATGGATGTTATACAACGATGGCGATAGACAACATTATTAAATACACGAATCAAATCATTTCTTCGAGCTTAGATTTGTGAGATGCGCTGATATTTAAGATGTATATTTTATATACGGTATGCGATTAGGATATAAGCGATCATGGTCATCCACAACTTCCTTTGATCGCTCACGTCCTGAATAAACACAGCCATACAAAATCACCAGAAATGGAATGCAACGAGAAGTAACACATTTTCAGGCGTTTTCTTTGTAGTCTTGATTCTCCTTCACAGAGAAACTGCAAAGCAATTCTACACACACACACACACACACACACACACACATATATATATATATATATATATATATATATATATATACCCGATGGTTACAATGTATTAGGCTGTATTTGTTACAATTAACAATCACCAAAGGACATTTAATGATTAACCACTCATATACACATTCATATACGTGAGACTTCGTTCCTCTGTATTCAAAAACGGATATGAAGCTGCATCTATACACAATCAGTAACGCTCGCACACTGAAGGGCATTATGTGCACATGAGATTTTCTGCTGACATTTGCGTCGCTACAGGACGCAAACGTATTGATAATCACTGACAGTTCTGTATAAGAATATGTGCATTCGTATCCAGGCAAGGAATAAAGAATGAGTATTTGGCGGTTAAGTTAAAATTATCGCGCCCAGTTCATTAAGCTCTTCGCCCGAATCAGTTCGTTACGTGTGCTCCTAAACACATACATCTTCTCCCCGCGGATCTGTGCATACCGCTACTCTCACGGGCCGATGCCAAACAAATTGCTTGTGCTTATTGCAATCGATAAGTTTTGAGATCCCCACAAAGCGTCACGTGACTTGTGGCAGTGAACACTTCACCGAGGCCGTTTTATTATCGCTACTGTGCGCATGTGGGATACAGTGTAATTGGTTGTGTGGTAAGATTTTTGTGAATGTCCGCTAACATCCATCTTGGCGTGTATTCATATTTGTCTCTTGCTGTTCGATTGTACATTTGTATGTTAGAAAGACAGACTTGGATAGTGCTCATGGACCCCCCTCATTGCTGTCATATACTTTATAGGGTGTAGCCGCAATGAGATTTACTGACAGTCTATGGATATTGAAATATCCCTTATAAATTTGAAGAATGTCTTCTCTGTTGACGTAGTTTGTCTATTTCCAGTTACTTAAAAAAAATGTATGTCAAAGCAGAACGTTCAATCATCGCAATTCAGACACAGAAATACGGCCAGTCAAGAGGAACGGAGATCATCTCGGGAAAACACTGTGCCTTGAAAGACTATTGAGCGTCAAATTCACACCTGATCTCAGACTCAAACCCGTTACAAAGGATGCATGTAAAATGATTGGCTCCCTGTATTGCTCCAGTAAATACCTGACTCCTCCTGTTATCCTCTACATTTACAAGACCCAGCTCAGGCCCAAAATGAAGTACTGTTGTCATATTTAGGCGGGAGCTGACAAGACCTCATTATCCACTCTTGATATAATTCAAAAGCGTTTCCGATCACTTGTGGTTGACGAATTATTCTCCACCCTTCAACCTCTCCCCCACAGGCGGGATGTGGTAAGCCTACCGTCACTTCCACGGAAAGTGATCGGACGAACTTCATTCCCTGGACCCGCCAAGGCGATCCGTCACGGTATGAACACGCCATACCACTTACATAGCAGCAAACCATCTACATTACCTCCATATTTCATCGGTAAGAAGTAAGTTCCACTCGAGCAGCTTCTTCCGCGAACTACTGCCCTGTGGAGTCGACTCCCAACAGGACATTTCCACGATCACTACAAACTTAACATATTCAAGGTTAGGGTTAGTCGTTATCCACCTGACATATACACACAAATGGCCTCCTATAATAGCCATCTACCTCGAGTGCCTCCCAGGTGAATATCAGTGATAAAAGAAGCTTTTTAAGAATCGGTAAACGAATTTCATATTTAAAACACGGCTCTTCGCTCGTTCATATAATATGGGATAAAGAGATTGGTGCATGATCTTTTTCCCCTTTATACATCGATTATCTTGGAAAGTTCTCACAATTCATTGCAAGCAGAGAGCGAGCAAGAGGGTCATCCCAAGAGGAGAGCTACGAACTTGAGCCGTGAAATTCAATCAAGGAGTGAAAAAGGAAAAGATCTGGGAAATGTCTCAACAGATGACGAGAAATGTGACACCGTCATACTGAAATAGCGAAATATGCCTTCGATACTCTAAACACAATATTAAGAAATAAGAAAATATTGTTAGACACAAAGAAACAAAATATACTATCTAATATCAAACCTCATATAAATACTGGACTTGTTTCTCACCGATGAAAAGATTTGAAGGAACAGTGGTGGGGCTCTATAGAATGTTCACAGAATATCATAGAGTGAACATGTAAGCAACAAGGATGTTTTAAGTAAATAGGATCTAGTAAGACACACACACATACACACACACACACATATATATATATATATATATATATATATATATATATATATATATATGTATATGCCACCAACTCTACAGAAAGTGAAAGTGAGAGAAAAGAGTGGGTAATTGGTAAAAGGATAGGGATCATGGCACAGAAGATAGCGATTGACGTTGCATTTAAATTTTTGAAGATTGTCGGTATCAGAAAAGAAAGTGAGAGGAAGCGAGGGAGTTCCATTGTCGGGAAATGCTGAGAAAGCAACTGTTGGAGTCGAAGTGGCGGTTAGATTAACTATCACAACAGTAAATGGATGGGATCTAATTGCCAATCTAGCAGCACGTTTAAATTCATGTAGTCGAAGAACCAGGGAAAAAGCTCGTCAAAGCAGTAGCCATGGAAATCAGAAAAAGACGGTTGAAATTTCTGGAAAACATAAATACTACTACTACTACTACTACTACTACTAATAATAATAATAATAATAATAATAATAATAATAATAATAATAATAGAATAAATAAATCATAAGTAGATTTGGAAAAATTGACAGTCATGGGAAATAGTAAAAGGCTGAAAGAGGGTAATAAGGATTGGCCTACTTCCTATACATGATCAGAACGGACTTCTTATATTTGTGTACATAGATTTGGCTACTTGGTAATGATAGCAAAATAATATTACTCAGAGCTAAGAAGTTCTGCATACATGTCCCGAAGCAACACAGCACATAAAATAATATTTTACACAAATATTTTCAATCGTCAATCATTCTCTTATTATTCGAAATATATTTATTATATGTTCCATTTATAAAACATACTTATACCGATAGGTTCTTCAGTAATTCTTGGATTTATATACAGTACTAGCTTAAAAGCCGCCCTACCGAGCAGCATTTAAGCTAGCTCCTGTAGAGAACTCTTGGTTTGGCCATCATCACAATAGCTAGGGAGGAGTGATATGTAAGCATCAAACTACAGAAGAACTCAAAATTGGTCAAAGCATTTAAGTATTGAATTAATGCCTAAGCTTACCTTTTAAAAGTTCAACGGTAAGTCTTCTTCTGCCACTTAATGTAAAGAGGTACGTAGATCCTTATTTTCAGTACAAACAATTATTTTTT
Source organism: Acanthosepion lycidas (assembly GCA_963932145.1). NCBI lineage: Eukaryota > Metazoa > Mollusca > Cephalopoda > Sepiida > Sepiidae > Acanthosepion > Acanthosepion lycidas. Next base: position 7,099,763 of record OZ010605.1, read on the forward strand.
TATTTCATGGGTGATAGAACAAGGGACAATTGATAAGATAAAATTAATATAATGCAAAGATGGGAAAATAGAAATTAGAATTAGTTATACATTCAACATTTGAAGATTTAGAAACATAGTATCTAATTAAGTAAAACCTATATTATTGAATATAATATATTAATGTATATTTTTAAACTCGCATAATCTAGCAACCCTGAGTCTGCGCTCAACGAAAATCGTTCCCTGTGCCTAATTTGTCTAAGACTTTTGGATGCGCTATGAATCAGTGCAATTGAACCAGTAGGAGTGAGGAGTTGCTTGGACAAACACATGCATAAACACACCGACATACACTGTACGTCATATATAAGATAATATTGAAAGTTCTTTCGCATCATTTAGAATTAGAACCATATTAAATCCAATGGTAAATTATTTGTTTTGGATTCTAGTGTTTTAGCATTATCGTCTACTCCGATTCGTAGAGATTTATCACTTGTTTCGTGTTTAGCATTGGGTTTCCGGTTCCTTCTAAAGTCTGCTTAAGATCTGTGCTCCTAATGTCTGCGGCTGAACTCTGAAGTTTTATTAACTATTTATTTAATTTTATATTTCGTTCTCTCCTCCAACAATAAGAGTAGATATGTTCGCTTATCGCTCGGTTTACACTACTTCCCGGTAAATTGAACAGGAGTAGAGGTTTATCTCTTTTTCCCGTTTAGGATTGGGTTTCCGCTTCCTTCTAAAGGCTGCTTCAGCTCTATACTTCTAACGCTTGTTCTTTCCTATGCTAATATAAGTCCACACAGTAACTCTCTACCTTGAGTGGATCTTGGGTCTTGTATTGAGTGGACATTAATGAAAAGAAAAAATAACTGAATATCCCATTCAATAATATATTTGAATTTTATAAACACTGTCAATTGTTCTACCCACTCACACAATATAAGGTTACGAGGTGTAGAATAGGACAATATCCAGAAAGAGGCCAAATTCCAGGTGTAATCTTTCAGCATAGGCTATAAATCCGACTAAATTGTACTTTTTTTTTTACTTTAGGGGTTAATAAACGACAGTCTGCCTCGGTAAATCTTTTGTCTAGTCAGTCGAGAATCATCTGAGACATGATCGCCCAAGCGTGTATCATGTACGGCACTTGAAGTTTTGGAGGGCTGCGAGGTCTACCCTTTTACCAATGGTGTAAATAGCACATAAATCTTGTGTGACTTTAAGTATAAATTGCAGGTGTTTCTGACGTTTTTGACTCTACTGTAAACCGAAATTATATATACCTTTCTGATTATATTGCAAATCAGGATCTAAGTCTCCTTTTTTGACACAAGCCGAAAACCGAAGCGATGTACACATAGTTTAGTCTAGGATCTATGCCTATATTTTTTTAATCTACTTAAAAAAAAAACCCGGACATATGTCTAAGTTTTTGATTCTCGTCTAAGCCGGATGTTTGTCTACACTTACGTTTCGAGTTATTGTAACATTTTTGACTTTGTTAAAAAAAGAAAGCCTAGATTTACGAAGGCCGTAGTTAGAGTGAATATCAAAGGAACTAGGTAGGGAAAACAAAGAAGAGGATTATTAAATATTCATACGCAGAACGGAAAACCTGAGTAAATCTAAATTTACTCAAGCTTATTTAAAAATAAGAACAGTCTATTATTACCGGAGTAGGGAAGAGCAGGGTGTACGCTGAGCCCTACCCTACCACAATTTTTCTCACTCCTTGATAATGTTTTTTTTTTTGTTGTTTTTTTTTTAACATATATTTTGATTCTCCGTAAACCTCTTGCGTCTTAGTGGCTTTTTGCCTTGCTTGGGTGGAAATGATTTAAAACGAAATCAGCTAAAAATGACGGGAAATAGGGGATAACCCTGAAAAAAATGAGCTCTAGGTTTACGGCTAGTGTAAAAGGGATCTTTTTGTCTCTAGTGACAAATTAATCATGGTTCTTTAAAGCACGAATATAAACAGGATCTGTATATGTTTTTGATTTTAGCCTCAACTAGTTCTATACCTACATTTTCAGCACCAGTGTACTAATCGTACTAATGTCTACCTGATCGAATCTTATCTTGGTCTTTGTTTGCATATTAATTAATTTATTATATTTGTCTTATGAGACATATATTAGACATTAAACAACGCTGAAAGACTTGTTATATCGCTAAAATAACAGACTTTAACTATTTTAAAAACAGAAAATGCTTCAACAAAAACGGGAAAAATAATACTGAAATGCTTCGTTTTAAATCCACTTTTGTTCTTCAATACAGAATGCTTTCTCAATAATCCATTATGATAAGACAAATTCAGGAATGCATGCTAGATGACGAGAAACGCAGATACATCTGTTTGAAAAGATATTTCTGCAAACCGATAACCATTATTTGGCACCATATTTTTTTATTATTTTTTGAGGTGTCATTTTCAGTTATTATTTTGCATCTAAAAATGCTTTCGTAATATAAACACAGTTAAAAAAATAACTTGATCGTGATTGATATTTATATAATCTGTTAAGCCTACAAAACAGCCGAGTGTTCGTGCTACTTTTTATATCGATCGCCAAAGGCTATTTCGAGAACTGCATGTGTGCACAAACTTAAAACACGTCTCTGTATTAGTCATACGACCAAATGGAACGATTTTTCTTTTCTTTTTTTTTTTGTATTTTTTTTTTTGTTTTTTGCAAATGATTTTTGCAGCTGGAAATACATACAACTGCTTTTGAACACAGGCACCGTATTCTATATTTGGAGTAAAAAAAAACTGTTTCTTTAAAATGGTATTTGAATTTCAACGCATGCTTCTTAATTGAAGGGCTTCCCTTTTTTTATATCGGATTTAATTGAATCGCTATAAGTCTGGAATAAGGTCATTTTAAACGAGGATTTTTTTTATCCAATTTGATTGATTGAAAGTCTTTTGATGTTTTATGCCGCTTAAACGCTTTGTTTCATTCCTAAAATCAAATGAAATATTTCTCAAGATTACACGAACTAGGATATGATTACCCGAACTAGAAAATGAAGGAAAACCTCAATGAAACACAAAAGTTCTATTTGCTCTATGATTAAGAATGTGTAGTTTTTAATTCAACACATGTCTTTGATAAACAATATGCATTCCCATACATGCATTTTTCGCATATCCGTGTATATATATATATATATATATATATATATATATATATATATATATATATATATATATATATATATTTCGAATTCAACTCGAGCTCATTACATACAGTTACATTCTAATACCCTTGGGAAAGGTACGAATCGATATCTTCCCACCACCTATGGGTAAATAGCAGAACAGATTGGGAGGGACGTTTGGCAACGTTGGTTGTAAGAACAGAGCTGCTTGACCCTCTTACGTCGAAAAAGTATATATGAAAATGATATATAAGGTTTTATAATTTACTAAGACTAAAATTCTCGTGATAACTAATTTTAAAGAGTCCGGTTGCATTTTCAACTTCTTCCTCCCCATATATATATATATATATATATATATATATATATATATATATATATATATATATATATATATATTCGTACGATCAGCAATTATTATTTCTTTATTGTTGCATTTTGAATAATCATTTCTGCATCTTGTAACTCTAGCCAAAATCCCACCCTAAAATATCTTTGAGGGGCAGAACATGGATTATCACTTTGATACACATTTTGTTACCTCCAATCAGATTATTTTCCTTCCTTCGTTCCTTCTTCTCAAAAAGACCTTCTTTTATTTAATTTACGCTGAAATTTTTATCACTTTTTTTCTTCGAAAAATTCTTTCCAACTTTTCCCTTCTTTCCGGCCATTTTCCTTCACTCGTTTTTTTCTTATCTTGTTTTTATCTACATATTTTTTTTGTTTCTTTAATTCTTTATTTGATTCATTTTTATTTTATTTTATATTATTTTTCTTTATACTTTTCTTCCCATTTTCCTTTCCAACTATATTCTATTATTTCTATTTCTTTATTTTCTTAAAACTCTGCTAAGCCGATAAATTTATTTTGCTTTTTCGCCACCAACAAAATCCGTGCAAAATCTGCAGTTCTCGAGCAAAGTATTCTTCTTCTTCTACTTCTTCATCTTCTTCTTCTTCTTCTTCTTCTTCTTCTTCTTCTTCTTCTTCTTCTTCTTCTTATTATTATTATTATTATTATTATTATTATTATTATTATTATAACTATTCTTCTTCTTATTATTATTATTATTCCTATTCTTCTTCTTCTTCTTCTTCTTCTTCTTCTTCTTCTTTATTCTTCTCCTTATTCTTCTCCTTCTTCTCTTCCTATTTCTTATTTATTCTCCACTTTTCTACTTATTTCTCTTTTGTTTTTCACTGTTTTTTCTCCCACTCCTCTGCTATCTTTTTCTCTTCCTCCTCATACTTCTTCTTCTTCTATACTACTACTACTACTTCTCTTTCTCCTCCTTTTTCTTCTTTTCCTTCTTCTTCTCTTCCTACTTCTCCTAATTTCTTCTTCTTTACTACTACTTCTTCTCCTACCCGTACTCCTCATTTTCTCCTCCTCCTCATATTTCTTCTTCTTCATCTTTCTCGTCCTTTTTTCTTCTCCTTCTGCTCCTCCTCCTCCTACTACTCTTTCTTCTTCTTCTTCTTCTTCTTCTTTATTCTTCTCCTTATTCTTCTCCTTCTTCTCTTCCTATTTCTTATTTATTCTCCACTTTTCTACTTATTTCTCTTTTGTTTTTTCACTGTTTTTTCTCCCACTCCTCTGCTATCTTTTTCTCTTCCTCCTCATACTTCTTCTTCTTCTATACTACTACTACTACTTCTCTTTCTCCTCCTTTTTCTTCTTTTCCTTCTTCTTCTCTTCCTACTTCTCCTAATTTCTTCTTCTTTACTACTACTTCTTCTCCTACCCGTACTCCTCATTTTCTCCTCCTCCTCATATTTCTTCTTCTTCATCTTTCTCGTCCTTTTTTCTTCTCTTTCTGCTCCTCCTCCTCCTACTACTCTTTCTTCTTCTTCTTCTTCTTCTTCTTTATTCTTCTCCTTATTCTTCTCCTTCTTCTCTTCCTATTTCTTATTTATTCTCCACTTTTCTAATTATTTCTCTTTTGTTTTTTCACTGTTTTTTCTCCCACTCCTCTGCTATCTTTTTCTCTTCCTCCTCATACTTCTTCTTCTTCTATACTACTACTACTACTTCTCTTTCTCCTCCTTTTTCTTCTTTTCCTTCTTCTTCTCTTCCTACTTCTCCTAATTTCTTCTTCTTTACTACTACTTCTTCTCCTACCCGTACTCCTCATTTTCTCCTCCTCCTCATATTTCTTCTTCTTCATCTTTCTCGTCCTTTTTTCTTCTCCTTCTGCTCCTCCTCCTCCTACTACTCTTTCTTCTTCTTCTTCTTCTTCTTCTGCTTCTGCTTCTATTTACCGTGTCCTTCAGAACATGGCCGATACAAGCTCTCACAACCTTCTATCCGACATGGTCATAATAAGTCTTTTTCCGTTTGCTAAGGCTCTAGACCCACTTCCCGCCATTAATTAACACAATCTCGTCAGCTTTGTGGCCTTTTGCCTTCCACATCTCTTTTGCCTTCAGTATAACCTGTGAGGGTTAATTTTTTTATCATATACACAAGAAATTTCAGCTGTTTGATTCTGAGTGTTTTTTGTCCAAAACTTCCACGTTGCATGCTCGCTCTGTCTATGCAATTCTCCGTATCCTGTAGAACCACATTTCTGTTCGACTAGTTTCCTCTTATATGATATAGCAAATCAGCTCTATTTTCTTTGTTCCCAACAAAGTTTTATTTTTCTGTTACTTACTACTTTCTTTAGTGTTTGGAATGCTTTCCTTTACTAATTAGATGCGCATTCGAATGTCGGTGTCATATTTGCCATCCTCTTTAAAAAAAAAAAAACTTCTCATACATTTAAACTTCTGTTTGGTTGATGCTGATTTCTCCAATTGGAAGTTCGTATCTTGGGATTTTTTCTCTTGTTGACAAAAATAATTCCATAAAAGTTCTAAACACCAATTACTTTGGTGATCTAATAATTTCAGATATAATTTTAATCATCTAGAGTCGGGAAGAAGGCGTGTAATATAATTTTAATCATGTGCCCTTATTAGAAATAATAATAATAATAATAAATCATTTATGTTTTTCCGACTTCTCTGCAGCTGTCTTTATTTTTTTTTATTATAAATGCTTGGGGTATATGAGAAGAACGAGTAGATGCTAACAAGGCCGCCCACATGTTTTAGGTAAACCCAGTACTATTAGTGGCCGGTGATGAACGTTCAGAAGACTTGAGATAAAAAGGAAGTGTAATTAAGATGATATAATTTTTGTCTCAAAAGAAAATGGTCTGCAACACATCATTTGCTAATTCTTATAATAAATTATATGACTATGATTTGCCTTTGTTTTTTCTACATGCAAATCATAATTAAGTAATAATATTTATACTATATTGTACGGACTATTGTCCTCATCTTTATTTACATTATTCTGATTATTGTCCAGATCTTTGTCGCCATATTTATTATAACGTTTTAGCTCAAGAACACATTGCACAGTAGATAAAGGCGTTAGTTAGATCCAGTGACAGGACCCAAAGAGTGTGAGTTCAATACCCTGCTAAGGCAGTGGAGAACTTTCAGAGGGAAATTAACAGGAGATAACTGACATCCATTAACATGACACGTGGAACTAGAACAGTCTACCCAAGTGAGCAAAATAAAGGGTTCAGTTCGAGATTCAAACCACCTAAAGAAGGCCGGAGCGTACAACGGTCGAAATCTTGTAATGATTATGGCGAGAAAGATGAGGATAATAGTCTGAATAATGTAAATATTGTACATAATACGTCATCTCAGAAATATGGACAGGTCCTCAAATTTGTTGCCATATGAGCAAAAACTTGGATAATTGAGATATATGGAAAAGGCATGGCATGTGGAACTAGAACAATCTTCACCGGCAGACGAAATAAAGGGTTCAGTTCGAAAATCGAATCACCTAGAGAAGGCCCCAGCGTACAACGGCTGAGACGTCGTGAATATGGCAACAAAAATGAGAACAGCAGTCTGAACAATGTAAATAGCGTAAATAATTGCAATACCACATCTCAGAAATACAGACAGATCCTGAAGAAGGCCGGAGCTTACAACTGCTGAAACGTCGTGAATATGGCAACAAAAATGAGAACAGCAGTCTGAACAATGTAAATAGCGTAAATAATTAAAATATCTAATCTCAGAAATATAGTCAATAATTGATACTAGCAGGTAGATTCAACGAAATATATCATTTGAGTGCCACCAATTATTCTTCATTTTATTAGACAAACACTTCTTGAACAGGATGCGTGTAGGAGGTCTATTTTGAAAGTGAAATTAATTTATCCTGACCTGTATTTACTCTTCAATTACAGGGGTCAGAAAATACCGGAGAGAATTAGAAGAATGAAAAATGAGATGGTTTGTCACGCAAATGGAATCAACAGATAGATTCCCTTTTACTTATTTAGAGAGTAAGCAGAGCTGAGATCAACATTTATGCATACACGTACACCATTTTGGCACGGTAAACAAAACAGATATAATGAAAAATTAAAATTTTCATGCAAAAAAGTATTCATCCGTTTACAATTTAATGAGTTTTATGCTAATCAACTAAAAGTTCCCTGTACTATTTAAATATTTGGGCAGACTGAGCCAGCTAGTGTGATCGGGTTTAATAAAAAGACAACAGACAAAACTACGCGTATAAAATAATAATAATAATAATAATAATAATAATAATAATAAAGTGCCTGTCATCGTAGGTGCCCTTGAAATGATAAAAATGGTACGAAACACATTGAGAAATCCCTGGAAATCCCAACTTAAGAGAAATACAAAACTATTGTCATGATAAGTACAGTCCACACACTCAGAACTTTAACTATGTAAGGCTAATGAGATTATAGGTGTTGAAAAAACAAATCATGAAATATAGCCATACCAACGCACCACTACCTGACTTAGGTCTTCCCACAGTCTTGGTAGGTAGTGTGACCAAAGCAGATATCGAAATATAATGATGATGATAATTATTATTGATCTGTGTCAAAGAACAGGAAATAAGAAACTTTATTCAGTAATAAAGGAAGCCAACAAATTCGAAATGGAATTTCAAGTTGGTGAAAATTGCAAGAAACCATAATGCGCCCACTGCAGCAGCGGCAAAGCAAGCAAAAGCAAATACAATATACCTAATGCAGAAACGATGGCAAAATAAACCTCTTCATGGTTAATATTCTGCATGTACCAAACAAACTGATGTCGATAAACCACGTACCTATTAGTAGTTACTTAGTGCAGTGTAAAAGTTGAAACTGAAGGTTTTTTTATTGCTGCACCGAACAAATTCTTGATAACTAGAAATTACCAAGCAAACATACTGAAAAATTGTGTTGACACCAAATGCAGATTCTATGATAAATATAAAAAAAAAACATCTTGTATCAGATTGCTCAGTGTTAGCATCCACTGAATATAAAACTCCGCATGACAGAGTGGGCCAATATCTGCACTGAAAACTATAGAACTCTCACACAAAGGAATCTGCAAGAAACTAATATGAACCCAGACCCGGTTACAGACATAGAACTCGTGATGATTTTACACGGCTTTAAAATACACACAGAATAATCAAATCTAATCGCCCAAACATCGTGATCAAGGATGATACCAACATCAGACAAGTACAAGAAGGTAAATATCTGAGAAATATTTTAGAAGAGGTCGCAAAGTGAGCATTTGGATAGCGGAAGATACCTTCCAAATGCTAAGCAAAGTATCAGTGTATGTTGGACAATCACCTCACTGATGAAAAAGAGACTTAAATCAAAAGAAATGTGGTTCTGAAGAAGGATAGCGATTTTTGTTGCCGATTTTACAAGTATACTGCCAAGGCAATGATATAAGGTTCTTAATATAAGCGACAAAAGGCAATAATCATTCCAAATATCTTCCTTAGATTTAGCCAACAAGGCTGATGACAGCGCCAGAAAACGTTCTGAGTAAATGTAGCTTGAAGGTTTGGGTTCGCGAATTAGGACAGACGATGTTCGGTCAGCCGACTGTCAGTTCGTCTGAATGTACGACCCACTGGCGGCTCAATAGCATCAAACACACCCACACTGTCGTTACAACCATCATCTGTTCGAATACAAGCAATACAACGAACCCTGCATGTTGTTAGATATCCGATGATATTGGTTTCACTTTCACTTTTACATTCACTCCTTCGTTAGTCGGAGCAAAGTTTTCTCGCTTCTTCCTTCACCATTCCCAACGATCAGGCCTTCTTTTGCGTTCTTGCACCCCATCTCCCTATTCGGCAACTTTCAACCGAGCTGTGATACAACTCGGTCGATTCGAAATTATTGCCCAGCAAAGATCGCCCCGGGCGCAAAATGTATTCATTTTCTACTTTCACTTTCGCCGCCATCGTCACCTCTTGTACTTCTCTTTCAACACAGGCGCAAGCCACGACCAACTCAATTTAATTTTACCTTCATTTTCTCTTCTTTGATTTCTACAGCTATTCGTCCATCTTGTTTCGTCCGTTCATTCCTCCACTTCTCCTTCTCGCCATCTTAATTTCAAATTCTCCTTTCCCGCTTCTACATTTCTATTCGTCATTTTTCTTTGAGTTTTATTCTATGTGTCTTTTTTTTGTCTTTAAGCTTCTTTTTCATGGGTTATCGGAAGCATGTCTTTCCTGCTATTCTCTCTTACTTACCTACTTTTAAACTGTCACTCGTTTCAACGAGATCTTTAGTGCAACGATATAAGCATCGGAGTTGTTATCATCTAAGTCATTCTAGTTTATTTTCGAGTTATTTTATTCTGTTCTTGGTTTTTTTTTTTTCGTCGACTTTCTTTTCCTTCTCTTTTCTTTCGTCTGTGTTTCATGTTTTACTCTTCACTCTCTTTATCTCTTGTACTGCTTCTCTATCTTTCTTTCCCGTTTTTTCCGAGTGTATTTTTATTTCGTTTTGTTCTGTATTTTCTCTTTCATTTTCTCTTGTTTTTCTTTTTTACGTGTTTTACAATTTAGCCCTCTCTCGCCTCTCTCTCTTTCTTTCCTTCTCGCTCTCTCTTTCGCTCTCACTCTCTGTCTATCTCTCTCTCATTCTCGTTTGTTCATTAGGTTCTTTCGCTTTGTTCTTTATTTTCTCTGTCTTTTCATTTTCTTCATTTTGCTCTTGTGTGTGCTCAACTCATTTTATATTCTTTCACAACTCTCTCTCTCTCCCTCTCTCTCTCTCTCTCTTCCTCTTTATCTTGTTCACGTTAGTTTTTTTTGTGTTCTTTTTTCGATTTTGTTATTTAATTGTCTTTCATTTCGTTGTTTTTCCTTCATCGATGTTTCACTGTTATCCTTTTCAATACATTCTCTATCGATTGTTCTCGTTTCTTCCATACGTTCTTTTATTCAGTTTTCTTTATTCTTTCTTTCTCTTTCTTATTGCTCCTCTTTTGTTTCTTATGCGATCAACACTTCACCTATTCCTTCTCAACTCTCTCTCTCTCTTTCTCTCCCCCTCTCTCTCTCTTCACTCTCATTCTTTCAATATCTTCGGGTTCTAATTTTTGCCTCTTCCTTCTCAACTCTCTCTCTTTCTCTCTAGCTATCTATCTCCCTCACCCCTCTCTATCTCACTCTTCACTCTCATTCTTTCAATATCTTTGGGTTCTAATTTTTGCCTCTTCCTTCTCAACTCTCTCTCTCTTTCTCTCTATATATCTATCTCCCTCCCCCTCTCTCTCTCTCTCTCTTCACTCTCATTCTTTCATTATCTTTCGTTTGGGTTCCATAATTTGCCTCTTCCTTTTCAACTCTCACTCTCTCACTGTCTTTCTCTCTCTCTCTCTCTCTCTCTCTCTCTTCACTCTCATTCTTTCAATATCTTTGGGTTCTAATATTTGCCTCTTCCTTCTCAACTCTCTCTCTTTCTCTCTATATATCTATCTCCCTCCCCCTCTCTATCTCTCTCTCTTCACTCTCATTCTTTCATTATCTTTTTTTGGGGGGTTCCATACTGTGCCTATTCCTTTTCAACTCTCTCTCTCTCTCTCTCTCTCTTCCACACTCTCTCCACTTTCATTCTTTCATTATCCTTCGTTTGGGTTCCACACTTTACCTCTTTCTTATCAACTCTCTCTCTCTCTCTCCCTCTATATATATATATATATATATATATATATATATATATATATATATATATATATATATATGCATATACATGTGTGTGTGTGCATATATATATTAGGTTGGTGCAAAAATAATGACGTAATAATGTCGTTTTTTGACGTATTTTTAACGTCAAAAAACGACATTATTACGTCATTATTTTTGCACTAAACTTATATATATATATATATATATATATATATATATATACACATATATATTCATTTTTTCTTTATTTTTTATTGATTTCCTATATTGATTTCATTCTCCGCTTCAGTTCGACCTCATTATCTATTTTTTTTCTTTCTCAATGTCTATCTTTCTCTATTTATTTCCTTAGGAGCCTCCTTATTTTTTTTCGGATTTTCTCTATATTTATTCTTTTCTTCCTTTCCCATAAGCACATTCATGATTGTCCCATTTTACATTGTGTTCATGATTTTATGCAATACCTCAGCCTTTTCTCTGGTTTCCATTTTATTTTCATCTTTGTCCATGTTTCTCTGGAGTTTCCTTGCGTTTCTTCATAACCATTATTTCATCCATTTTGTTTTGTTTTTTTTGTTTTTGTTTTTGTCTTTTTCTGCAAATATTTTCCTTTCTAGAACAGCATATCCACGCGTCGGTTTCCCATCATCTTTGACCTTTTCTCTCTTTTATATCCAATAATTTTTAGGAGTTCGACTCGCACAGCTTAGATCTAAAGCACACAGATTTGTTTCCCACAAGCACAGGTACGAATGCACACACTCACACAAACACAAACACACACAATTTTTTTCTAGAGATTTCCGTTTCTGTTATACCGTTTCAATACCACATCTTGATAGTCTTAAACTCTGCACACACTGACGAACTCTCAAAACACAATGCTTTCACATTTTGCTTCACGCTTTTATATGAAAAACTGAGAAAATTTCATTTTCTCTTGTCACTTATGTATCTCTTTCCAACCCATGCGCCTCACAACGGCAGAAATGGAAAACAGACTGTGATAAGGGCTTTTAGATTACGCTGAAGGGGTTCGCATGTATGTTTATGGAGATGGTCTGGGACATATTAAAACATCTTTCCTTATCAATTCTATAGACATTTTTTTTTCGTCTTTTCTTACACCCAAGGTCTCTTTATTTAGTTCCCTCTCTTTCACACATACACACACACACACACACACACCTATGCACAGAGAGAGAGAGAGAGAGAAAGAGAGAGAGACACACACACACACGCACTCTCTCTCTCTCTCTCTCTCTCTCTTAGTAGATTTTCATTTTTTCCCTGACGGTCTTTCCTTCAACTTCTGTCTCTCGATTTTTACATTTTTTTTTCATCGCTATTGCTCCTTTTTCTATAATACTCAATATTTCTCTCTCACTAACTTTCATTCTCTAGCTATATATATATATATATATATATATATATATATATATATATATATATATATATCAATCTCTGCTTTAGTCTCTCTTTTTACTTTTTCTAGCAATCTTTTTCTACTGTCTCTCGAGATGTATTTCGTCTTTTATCCAATGTTTATCTCCCCACCTCTAGATTTTCAAACATACATTTTCTTAATCTCCATCTATACCGCTCTCTTTCTACTTCTTTCTTATCACTCTCTCCCTCTCTCTGTCTCATTCTCTCTGTCTCTCTCTCTCCGTCTATGTCTCTTTGCTTTGTCTGAATATTATTCTATCCATAACCCTCTCTCTTTGTTTCTCTTTTTCTTTCTTTCTTTCTCTAGCTATTATCTCTTCTATCCCATTCTCTTGAAAATATTTTTGTATAGATCGTTCTTTATTCTTTATACACTTCCAACCGTATTTTCTTTATCTATCTCTCTTTCTTCTTTCTTTCTCTCATTCTGGCTCGTTTTTAAGTTGTTTCTTCTTCTTTCCCATTACTGTTCCCGTTATGAACATTATTTTTTTTTTTTACTATCACTTCTTTTAAAGTGCTACTCATATTTCTCCACCCCCCCACCCCTGTTTCTCTTTCTCACTTCTTCTTTATTTTCTTTCTCCTCAGCGCCAGTCCGTCAACACACAACTCCCGCTCCCTCTCAGCCCTTTCTTTCTTTCTTTCTTTCTTTTCTTTTATTATTTTAACATTTTCTCTGTTTCTTTCTCCTCTTTATTCTAATCGACCACCTGCGTACCCTCCACAAATTCTCATCACAAACTCCCACCTCAGATCGAAGATCAGCCTGCCAAATGAAATATCATTTCAGGCTAAGTTCACCTCCCCACCATTTGAGCAGACATTTCTTTCTGTTGAGCACCCATAAATTTTTATTAGAAAAAAAAAATCTCTTGCCCGTATTCATTTCTCTGTTATTCACACGCATCACATCATGTACTTTGCGTTTCACGTATTATTATTTACAAACCAAATACGTTACAAGTAAAAATTGATTTTATTTTAATAATAATAATAATAATAATAATAATAATAATAATAATAATAATAATAATAATAATGTTAGACACGTTATTACCGCTTGATTAATAGAGCAGGCCGATTTTGAAAGGTTGGTATTGCACTGAATTTGAAAATTGGGGTTTGAAATGATAAACTGTGACACAAAAGACCTTTTTCCAAGCTTTTTTTTTCCAGCCGTGAAAAAACGAGTTTAAAACAAGTGTAGTTTCAAAAATCCTAGCTTTGGGATTTCATTCCATTGTTCGGTGAAAGTCATATAAGCACGGCCTTATAATATTTATAGTATACTGAAGATTAACAAATTTTATATAGACAATATGCATGAAACAAGCACATTATCATTAATTTTTTTTGCATTAATATAAGAGCTTCATTTACCTCAAAAGGAAATTATACTTAACACTTTATCTGTATTAGGATGTTATAAGTTATACAGTGTAGTAGCTTTAGTGCGATTTTCAATAAACAATGCAAATTTAAACATTGTCTCTAATAGTTTGTGTCCAAGAGAATTATAGTGTTATATACATGTTTATCTGTTTTTAATAATTGTTATCTAATAAATGATCTAACATATCTTATTCATAGACGTTTTTGTAAACTTTTACAATGTTTTACTTATTGAATACAATAAAAATACATATTTTGCTTGTGGAGATTCAATATTTTCCACTCATCTTATCTAATACAAAAGATATCAATTTTATTTGGATTTATTCTTGAAGTAGTAAAAATTTTGAAATCAGTTTGTATGCAAAACCTTGCGGAAATTAGGTGTTTCTGTACATTTTTTCAGGCGATTTTAAAATTAATTGTTAAAAATTATTTGATAAAAGTCAATTTTTAGTGTGACTATTTACCACATAAAACCCCAGCTTTTTCTGTATCGAGTGCAATGCTGATTTTCTAAAGGACGTGAAAAATCAACATTTTGGACTCCATACAGGTACCATATACGCCAGCTACATGTTTTCCATAAAAGCTGTCTGCGTCCAATCTGTGGAGTTAAGCTTTAAGATAGGACATCTAACGTAGACCTGTTTAATAGGTGTAATATTGGAGGATTCGAGACTTTTATCATACTTTCTCAGTTACGGTGGACTGGTCATGTCTTGAGAATGTCTGATGACAGGATCCCCAAGATCCTAATGAACAGCCAGTTAGATCAGGGCTACAGTAATGTAGGACGCCCATGGCTAAGATACAACGACAAGCTGAAAAGGAACTTGTCAGCAGTTAATATACCACATAACACTCTTGAGCGCTTAGCTTTGGAGCAGGTAGAATAGAGATCAACGTGTTTTAGTGGACTTTCAATCTGCTTGTTTGAATCATCTTCAAGAAGCGAGGGCAAGATCTAAAAGATCAACCAATCTAACAGTGATCTCATCTCACAATCCTCACACTTGCTCCATAAGTGGCCTCCTTTGTAAATCACTAGCGGGTCTTAAATGCCATTTAAGATTAGCGCATAAACTTTCACAACTGAATCAATAAGCTGGCAGATCCTCATACGTCGAAACCGACGGGAGAATCCATTATTATTATTATTATTATTATATATATATATATATATATATATATATATATATATATATATATATATATATATGTACGTTGAATGTTATAACTATGATATTTTATGCAAAAAAGAGTTATCCCTTTTGCCACCTAACATATTTACTTAATTTCAAATTTTACAATATAAATAATGTAAATTATAAATAATTAATTATACTATTTTAGGTTTGTTTGGTTGGTTTGGTTTACGGCATATCCTGCTCAGTTTATTGGTGGTAATATTTTTTAGCTATTTCTGGTAATATTTTTTCCTTCATAAATCTATTTCTAGTAAGAATTTTCCATCACTGGTAATATTGATTTTATTTTTCAAAAAATGTATTGCTGGTAATATATATATATATATATATATATATTTATACAAAGCATTTCTGGTATTAAAACCTATTTTTACACTTTCATAGTGTTTAGATTCGAGTTTGGGGGTTAGCTAATTGCCCATAGCTGGGACCCTAGCAGGTGCTACCACCCCGGGTCTGGGTGGACCTGGTAACACCAGCAATTAAGAGGTTGTTCCACGCTCCTCAAAACCTCCTGATCAGAGGCCTTGCTGTCGGATGTAGTATATCGTCATAACCAGGAGGCAATAATTTAGGCAACAATTATTAAATAAACAAGTCTTGACACACAATTCTACATCACACCACGAGAACGCAAATCTTATAATGGTCAGAAGATTGCAGGTTAATATGGAACTTCGAGTGGTGCTATCGTCGTTGGGAATTATGAATATTCACTAATATATACTTAATAACTCTGCTATATAACATTGGGCACTGTACTTATAACACCTGAGAAATTTATATACATATGCACGTGTAAGCCTATGTACGTCTATGTATATTTTTATCATACACCTATATATATATATATATATATATATATATATATATATATATATATATATATATATTGGTACGATCAGCAATTATTATTTCTTTATTATTGCATTTTGAATAATCATTTCTGCATCTTGTAACTCTAGCCAATTTTGAACAATAAAAAAATATTAAAAAATTAAAATCTTCAGACACATTGGGTTGTAGATTAATATTCTTATTATTTCATTTAGATTCCTCGACTAGTTTCGGCCAAAATGAAATGAATGTCTTGATGGAGAAAATGAATTTTTGTCTGTAGTTTTCATTTGTTTTGTCTTTTTAATTTTTTTTATCTTTTTAACATGAATCTTTTAACATTCCTTGTGTTGGTCAAACAGTCTCATTTAAGTTGTTTTTTGAGATAAGAGCTGGATGGATCTATGCTTCTCTGAATTCCTTTGGTCAGTGTGACAGTTTTCTTGGTCCTGGAGAGGAGATGTGTCTCTGTTTAGTGTTTGTGTGTGTGTTATTTGGTTCTTAGGGAGTGAATGAGTATGGTATGTGTAAGCGTGTGTATTGCTGTGGGCGTGTGTTATCATTTGGCTCATTAGGGAGTGAGTGATATATATATATATATATATATATATATATATATATATATATATATATATATATATATTGCGTTAGTGCGATCAGGAGAGGTTTCAATTCTAATTCACTAGTCCTGTGGTTTATTTATTTATCAATTTTAAACATATAGCCATGCCAGCAGGTTCACACAATTTCGGATCAAGTCAAGAAATGCCTCCCGGCAGTTTGTTGACTCTAATGAGCCCAGTTTTTATCGCCATGAATAAAATCACTACGAGATCGTTGACCAGATTACGTAAATTCTAATAGTGCTTCCTGGAAAGAAATCTGAAAATACTGTGTCTCTTAAGGACTCAGGAGATAATGGCCCTCCACAGATTCCCATACATTTACTATATTCGAAATGTAATGCCTTTGTGCGTTATATAGTATTTTTTTTTATTAATTCACCTAGGTGCTAGGTGATAATGCCACTAAGATGCAAGTAGATATTTAATATCCTCTTAGTTACGTTACTCTCTTCGGGCAGAATGCAACTCAGTGGCGTTATCTTCCGTGAACAGAGACACACGTGGGAAAAATATTGCGAGTTGCCCAGTCCCGGGGAAGAGCTGCCCGCGGCTATACTTCTCTCATTGCACTAAAGAGGGTAGTATCCCTAGTAATATCGAAGCTAGCACAACCGAGGTTGCAGGAGCTGGACAGTTTTTAGTCCTGGCCCGGTTGTACGCGCTCGGGTGTCCTACATCATACCCAACCTTGTGTCACATCACGTCGCCATGGGGAGGCGGGTAAATACCTACTCTGACATATTAGATTATGTATGAAGGATTTTTACGAATTTCCAGAT
The DNA here is from genome assembly GCA_963932145.1 of Acanthosepion lycidas. Lineage (NCBI taxonomy): Eukaryota > Metazoa > Mollusca > Cephalopoda > Sepiida > Sepiidae > Acanthosepion > Acanthosepion lycidas. Next base: position 7,117,296 of record OZ010605.1, read on the forward strand.
CTTAACCGAGGGAGGAAACTGCAATGCTCTTCCAAAATTTAAAGAAGTTTTCAATATGCGCTTTCAAATGAACGGTACGGTGTGGGCAGGAAACGATTGCCATGGACTGGTGATTAGAATCTAAAAAAAAATGTGCTGATTTTAAAGATGCTTTGACTGTGAAAAGTCAAGTTCCCCAAGTGCAGTAGCAACGGAAAAAGATTCATTATTGCTAACTGACCTTATTTAAAACAGCTTCAATTTTTTTCCAGATTTTATTTACGACAGCTGTTCTTGTTATATCTTCGAACAGCGGGTCCCTAAGAGAATTTTAGCGTGTTTCCATTTTGTATGTGGTTCCGTGAGTGTGTGTGTGTACATGAATATATGTGTTCTTTTTTTCTGCAATTTATGTGTTTGCGTTTAAATTTGGGTGTTATTTAAATGTGTCTGTGCTCTGAATCTGTTAGTGTGTCTGCGTGTGTGCCTTATTTTGTGTATGTGATTTTCTGAATGTTTTATGTTTTAATACGTACCTACTTGGTACATTTTATAAATTTCATACGCGAGACTAACATGGTTGTTTAAAGAATCGAAACCTGGTTGTTTAAAAAAAATCTATTCGAATGCTTTCTGAATATGATCAAAAAATTACATCAATAAAATTAGTCAATCGATAATTATAGAAAAAATCTTTTTTCTGTAAATATAAAAAGCATTTAAAAAAAATATTAGGCTGGTGCAAAAAAATAATGTCGTTTTCTCACATATGTTACTATGTGAGAAAACGACATTATTTTTTGCACCAGCCTAATAACTTTCTAATAGTAATAATTTGCTTCATACCCGTCACAATTCCATATCCAGCAATGTGTCGTAAACTTTTTATTCAGATTTACATTTAATAAGCAACCTTATATAGATTTGAAATATAAAAATTGTGCCGTCGATATGACAAGGATGAAAAAAATATGAAACCCATTGTTTCCGTCTGAGTCTCTTGCCTTCAATCTGTCCCGTAAGTGTCAAATTCTCCCACTCACCTGGTCTCATTATTTGCCGTAGCATTTTTTTGATTGTTTCTTTTTATGTTAAGTATAAGGGTACTTTTTATTATATTTCCCTTAAAACTTCCCCGTTACTCACATGGCCAGTTGATAGTATTCTCAGCAGCCTTCTGTAGAAACAGACATTTAAGCCAGGGGATCATTAGACGAAAAAATAAAACGTTTAGAATAAATCATTATTTCAATTATATCTACTACTACTACTATTGCACCAACAAAAATACAATAGCAACAGTAACAATAACACTAATAAGAGTAATAAGAGTAATAAAAACAATAATAATAATTATTATTATTATTATTGTCTAGAGGCATGGCACCTGGCAATAAAACAATCTATCATCGAGAACTAAATAACGGGTTTCAAATTCCAACAAATATTACCTGAAGAAGGCAGGAGCGTACAACAACCGAAACGTTGTGAATGCGGCAATAAAGTTGAGGACAACAGTTCGAACGATGTAAATAGTACAAATAATAACAAGATCAACAACAACAACAATAATAATAATAATAATTTATATTATTATTATTGTTATTATTATTATTGTTATTATTATTATTATTGTTATTATTAATGGTCGAAAAAGAATAAATCAAGATTATGTGGGATATCAACACCCAATGAGACTCGTTCCTTGGGGTGACCCCAGCCTTTGAGAAATAAATGGTACTCACTGTCCCATACTGAGAGGGTAAGAGAGACAGTGGGAAACAGCTGGTAACTTAAACGAGTTGGCCAAATTGCTATCAGAACGTTGATAAGGACAAATAAAAAGACAAACTTTATTAATTTCTATCAATATTTTCATGGTAATTGTTCTGATGAGCTTTCCTCTTTGGTTCATCAAATATAAGAATTAATGCATAGTACTAGATTAGCTGTTAGCTCCGATCAATTCACAGTTTAAATGTCTAAATGTAACCGTAACTCGTTTGTGGAACTCTCTTCCGGCTGCCTACTTTCCAATCAATTTTCATTTTCAAGAATTTAAATGAAACATTGCTCGTTATATTTTGTCTTCTTAATTGCTTTGCATTTATTGGTCTTGTCTTTGTTCAAAACAGCCAAGAAGTAGGAAGGTCTTAGAGAGATCTTCGATGGAACAGAAGACAATTTTGAGAAAACAAAGAAGGAAAGGTTTATTAAATACTTATACACAGAACGGGAAAACTTTTGTACATCCTATACGACTCAAATCCTACTCTAATGTGGATACTTGCCATATTTATAAGTATGAGCAGTCTATTGACACAGTCGTAGGGAAGAGTAGGAAGAACTTCCTACTCACCCACAACTGTTCTTCTCTCACCTTGTTCTTTCTTTTTATTATATTATTTGATAGTCAGTAACCCATTGCGTCTTAGTGGCTTTATTCTCTTGCCCGGGGTGAAATGATTTAAAACAAAGCAGCTACAAAGGACGAGAAGTTATGGAGATCTATGGTCGCCCACATTTATGGCTCAAAGAAGAAGAAGAAGAAGAAAAAGAAGAATTGACCTAGTGGTCACGAGTTCAATATCTTGGTCAGTCAGTGCTGTTTATATATTCTGATTCAAAGGGAAAAGCGAAAAAAGTATCGCCACTCTAAATTATTTGATAATTCTAGCAGAGATAGTGTAATGAAAATAACCTGACGACTGAATTAAACGTTCGAGACGAAACCAATGGAATAGACACCTGAAGAAAACTGGAGGTTATAAGGATTGAAATGTTGTAAATTTATCATTGAAAACGATGTCACCGTTTCAAATAATTCTGTGCATCACAATTCCAATTATCTATTAGTTTATTCTTCACGTTTCTCTTTCATTTGCCTGACTCCCAGACAAATACGAACCCAAACATTTTAATGCAATCGTTCTTAGCTTATCTGAGCTGCTTTACGAAACTCTCAGTCTGTCTGCCTGTGTTATTGTCGACCGTTCCGTCCTCTTCATTGTCAACCCTTCCAATTTGCCTTGATCGAGACCGCCTGCTGTTACTTCAAACGTTGGCCTTTCCTCGTGATCTTCTTCGTAATTAAGAAACAAACTATTTTTGCCAGACAGCGTTAAAACCCGGAACGGCTCTTTACAGAACGTCACACTTGTTCGGAAGCCATTTATTTAGATTGACACTCGTTCAAGGGTTGGGTCTATATTGGATAGCTTCAGTACGCCGCGACCGAATTTTCGAAGTAGCAATGGAGGCAGTGCTTGTGAAAAGAAACGAATAATGAGGAGTGAGAAGGCGAGGGTGGATTTTCTTTTGTAGAATGTTAAAACTGAAAAGAAAAACACATAGATAGCGAGAGAGAGAGAGAGAGGGAGAGCAAGAGAAAGAGAGAGAGAGAGAGAGTGGGCAAGAAAGAGACGAATGATGTAATCGGTTTATGAAACAATTTCACATAAATCTTGGACGAATGCGTACGTGATCACAGCTGTCTCTCGAAATAATGAATCCAGGCAGGTGGCACATGCAAACCAATCTCCAACTTCCAATAAAGAAATAATAACTTCATTTTTTTTTCTTTTATTAGTCTCGGTATAAGATAAACAACCAAATTAGCGGATTTTTTCTGTACCATGTTTTTATCATTGGAAGTGAAAAATAAAAAATTAAATAAATTTAGCTAAAGTAGATGGGCTTGTACTGTAACAGTTATCGCTGCCTAAAGAAGGAATCGGCAACCCAAAATAAAAATAAAAAAAATGCGCCGAATTCGTTTCCTTCACTTTCGCATGAATATCCACAGAGAAATTATGGATCAGTCGCGTCCACCGGTTCAGCAACCGGAAGTAGATTATCTCCCTTGACTGATAACAGTTTTGTTGCTAATTTCTTCGTACCAGTGTTTTTCATTTCCAAGAAAATGTTTCAAAATTTATTTATTTACAAAGTAATTGTGACTAGATAAAACAGATTGAAGACTAGCCTTCTCCTATACTCTCCTTTTGGCCTTGTACCATATTTTTGTTTTTCAAAATAAATATTATTTCCTCTAGAGGAACTAAACTTTACTAAATTTAAGCGCTGTACTTGTTTGGAAGCAAGTTCACGTCATTTTACAGTGTAGATGTCTAGATATAACCGCAAGTTTATTCTTTGGGATTTCATGCTTGTCGAAGCCTTTTTCTGCCTTATTACGTCCCAGTTAAATCTAATCTTCAAAAAATTAAATGCAATGTCAATCGTTATCAAATGTCTTCTTGATTCCTGTTCTTTTATTGTTATCTCTCCTTAACAGCGTTTTCTTTTTCTCCTATTCCTTAGCCTCCTTGCATCTAAGTGGTTTTATTGCCTTGTTTGGTGTTAATGATTAAAGAAAATTGAAAGCCTCACAATTAACAACTAAATTGTAGATATCAGGCAACATTCTTTCTTGAAATTACTTTAACGTTTTCAAACAATTATGCATTAAATTCAAAACCTGCTCTAGAGCAGGGAGTTCTACTTCAATAACTTTTCTCTTCTAGTAAGAATAATTTCAGTTTGGAGACTGATTACGAATGTTATATTAAAAGCTTTATTCCAGAACTGACTGACATGTTTTTTTATAAGTTTTAATCGGTTAGAATAATTAGTCTGTGTTTGAAAAAAATACCGACTCGAGAAGTTAATTGAAAGTGCCTAGAACAATTTGCTAATTTTCAAATTTTTATTCTGTTTCTTGTGGATCATCGTAGGAGGAAAGACGACGGAATCAGGTTATGTCCCTGTAATTAATTGACGCGTCTTTTTTTTTAAGGGAATCAACGTGCCGATTAACCCTTTAACTGTAGAAGACATTTTAGTGTGTTTTGTGTACTATCCAAACGTTCATGCTTGTTTTCAAATTTATAACTATTGCAAAGTAACTCGGCTTATCTGGCAAATATAATGTACTGATATATAGTGATTTTCCAAGCGTAGCTTGTATATGGCACTAGACCGAAAGTAAGAGGCACCTAGTGAGGATTGAACTCACTACTCAGTCGTAATTGTTCTAGCGAGGCAATCTTGCTAACCATTGCACCACCTCGCGGTGCCCAATGTGCTGATATGTAGTGTTTCGCATAATAATGAAGTGATGTACAAAACGTAGAAATCATAATTTATTTACACTACACTCTGTGCAGTTATATGTGACGCAAATGTTAGAATCATTTCAATAAAGTAGAAACATAAATATCTTTCATTTGAGAACCTACATTATCAGTCAAGCGCCCTCAAGCGTCATATATGATGCACAAAATACTAGATTAGGCCTTTCCTCAGAAGTCCTGCTCAATAGTTGACTCATTTCGTAAGCGTCCTTAGTTTTACCGCTCTTTTAAAATCATGGCTCGGGTGCACCATATGACGTGGGAATCACATGTCCTTTACATCACATCTGGTGCGCAGGACAGGCAAAGGGTTAATCGCTCATATTTAACATTCGATTTCATACAGCCGCTGATTTCGTCAATTAATCACCGAGTATTTCACAAGCGACAAGTGCGAGGGAAGGAACTATTAGCATAGAACTTACAATTACATCTAGCCATTTCAAATGTAAAATCTATCTGCCAATTTAGTACTGCACTAAAATATTTCAAGTAGGTGTACCAAATAGGAAACTCATCAGAATAATTACTATGAAAATATTTATAGAAGCAAGTGGTTACTGAGTGTGAAAGAATATGATAAAAGAATTATTGAGGAGAGAGAACAATAAAAGAAGAAAAATTAAGACGACAGAAGATAACGATTGACATAGCATTTAATCTTTTGCAGATTAAAGTCAACTGGAAAGCCAGAAGTTGGAACTGAGTTCCACAAGCGAGAAGTGCGAGAAATCTGTTGGCATAGAGCTTATAGCTAGATCTAGCAAATCCACGTGTGAATTGCTGAGACATAACTGACAATCTAGTACCGCGCTTAAATTCGTTGTCGAGGTAGTAAAGTGGAATGCTCATCAAAACACTTACCATTAAATCTTTTTAGAAAGCTGATTTGCAAATCAGACAAAACATTCCCATCTTGCGCAACATAATCTTCTTATTATTATTTTTTTCTCTTATTTCTTCTTTGTACAGAAACCAGACTAAGCTTAATAAAGAAAATACGCAAATAACATATCCGAAGTGGAAGGGTTAGGAAGGTGAATTAACCATGTAAAATCGTTAAGTTCATATGTGAGAAGCGAAAAACAAATAGAAAACAAATTTCGAAGAAGAAGAAGAAGAAATAATCGAGAGAGATCGAGAGTGAAAAGGCTTTCGGTATTAAATGGCGGCAAAAACGATGGTGGATTAAAACTTAACACATTACAAAGGATGAGTGTGGCTAAAAACGGAAGCTGCTCTTCCCTGATCGTCTACCCATTTTATTCCTTACTGCACTCTGCGTACCCACATAAATCCTTTTTCCGACTTCCTCATCCTTCAAGCCTAATACCCGGTCCTCCCCACTTCCAGTTCGTTTATGTCGATAAATACCCCCTTTAAAACCAGCCACTGAAGGGGAAGAAGCGCGATCGCCATATTGCAGTGACTCTTATAGTAGCATAAATCAAGAGAAGATACAAAGAATGCTGCACAAATCGGGAAGGGGGATGAATACTTAAGATTTAGTGGGGGTCTGCATTAACTCGCATGCGTGTATATGCATATAGAGCACTCTGTGCATTCATGTGTATGATTACGAGAACACGGAATATCCAGAAAGATATGAAAGAAAAGACAATAAAGAAACGTAAGCATGAATTTTTAGCGAATCATTTGCGGACTGAATTATACTCTCAATAATTTTCTATAACTCTAGAACAAAAACGAAAAACCCAAACGAATGTGTATATCGGTAATAAATATAATCAGATTGGTATTTATAACAGCAGTTATGCATACAACTTCATGGCGTGTGCGATCATGCCCCTCCACAACTTCCTATTAGCGCTTAGCTATGTTTGCTTTTGACTGTTCTTCCCACATCCTCATCTACATTTTTTTGCACATTGTAGGTAGGCATACGGTCCCGTAACAAAACTAATGGGTCTCGTACAATCTCCCAGGTTAAGCAACGTTGAGCCTGGTGATTACGTACAAAATTTCTGAAAAACGAAAAATATTGTCTAACTGTAAATAACCCGCAAAAGGTTGATAAGCCGTTAAAAAAACAAAACAAAAAAAAAAAACACAAAACAAAAAAGACAAAACAATTCAATTGAATACACAAACCAGTACACGAAATAAATTTCATTTGAAATAAACCTCAAATACGGACAATCATTAAAGATAACTTTTGAATTATTATTATTATTATTGATAATAATAATAATAATAATAATAATAATAATAATAATAATAATATATATATATATATATATATATATATATATATATATATATATATATATATATGCATAAACACACACACACAAGGTGATTGTTAAGTAACTCGCTATTTTATGTATGAAGGACGCTTTAGTTTAACTATAATTTTTTACAGAACAGGATAGTCCGTCATACATAAAATAGGGAGTTACTTTTCATTCACCATGCATATTATCACTTTAAACTTGATTTCTAGGAAGGTTCATATTTTCCATAATATGCTTTACGAACATAAATATACAGTTTAAAATAAATAAGCGAAAAGCGAAAAAAAACATTTTTTTTTCAAGAATAAGCAGGGAAGATATAGATAAAATAAATAGAACATCTACTCAAATATGGGTATCCTCTAGAAATAACCTTTGAAATGATAAAAAAAAAGTCAGATTAATGAAAAAAAAATGAATTACACCTTTTTCTATATATATTGTTTGATAATTAGTATGGATAATCCAAAAAAGGATATAAATCCAAAGAGAGCTCAATATAAGAACAAAGCAGACATAATAATGATGAAAGCGGAAACTTTAGAAATCTATGGTAATATTTTATTTCGCGAGATCAAATCGACCACCTCACATCAGACTAAACGATTTCACATCAATAAACGAATTTTAGATTTATCCTGGCACAAGCGAAAAAAAACAAAAACATTTTTTTTTCAAGAATAAGAAGGGAAGATATAGTTTTTAAAGTTTTAATATGGCGAAAGGGAAAGAGAGTAATATGGGAAAATATAGGCTTAAAAATTGTGTTTTAATATGAGAGGAAATAGTTTTGATCTCGCGAAATAAAATATTACCATGTACTTCTAAACTATCCAATTTGATCACTACACACACACACTCACACACACATAAACACACATGAATATAGATATATATAGATATATGACAAAGTGGAAAAAGTTTAATTGTGACGTGTTTCGTTTTTCAGGACATTATTTGATTAAATTTGTTATATTGTTTGGACTACACATGCGCACGACAAATTTTCAAAAGACGATAACAAACTCTATTTTACCTCAGTGCTATGTGTCTTACTCTTTGATTTGTACGATCAGTTTATATGATTGTGAATTCTGTTGTTAAGATTATTTATTCAAGAGGCTAGCAATGTTAATATTCATGATATAGAGACCTTTTTTTTCTATCTTGGTCTTGTTTACATTATTGAATAAAGAATTGTAAAATCACATTAAAAAAAAACACATACACACACGAAACAGTAGGAATCTCAACAATTAACTTGAAATCTGATTTTGTCATCCATTTTATCTGCTTCTTTGTCTGGGTAAATGCATGTGTTTAAGTGGCTATTTATCTGAATATATTCTTTGTCCTCTTTCAAAACAACTGGCTTTTTTTTCCATATTTCAATTGATTAATCAATAATCTAAACAAAAAAATAATATCTATCCTTCTGAAGCGTGTAAGCGCGTGTGACCTTTGTCCTCTTTAACCTCTCCGTCTTACAAAAGACCCCAATTAGCTATTTTATATGCGGTTTTATGCGAGGGAATTCCCTCAGAGCTGACGTCAGCAATCTTCGGGAATGGCACGTATTCATGTGGATACGCAAAGAAGAGAATGGAATGGTGGTGGTGGCAGTCGAAGAGGAGGAAAAAGAAAGAAAAGTGGTAGGATTTATAGGGAGAATGGAGACAGAGTAAAAGTGAGCCGGAAATTAAGTGTCTCGAAAGAGAAATTTAAGAAAATTATGTAGATATATGAACAAGGAAGTTATTAGGAATTTTATTAAATCTTCTCTTCCTTTCTAATCTTTCTATCTCTATCACTTCCTCTCTTACACGAGTTTTTTTTTTCTTTCTTTCTTTTTTCTCGCTTTGTCATTAAGTTAGTTCTTGTTTACCTTCTTTGTTTTCCCTTTGTCGTTATTGTAGGGTTTTTAAAAATTCTTTTTCTCTTTGTCTTTTTGCTAGTTTTTTTTTTTTTTTTTTTTTTTTTTTACTTTCCTTCTTGGTTTCTCCTTCTTTTCTTCTAGTTTTTCTCTTTCTTTTTCTCATTGTCTTTCTGAACGTTCTTGTTTTCCTTCTTTTTTTTCTCCTCTTTATTTTCTTTCTTTTTCTGCTTCTCTTTCTACTAGTTCTGGTTTATTCTTATATTAGGTTGGTGCAGAAATAATGTCGTTTTATCACATATGTTACCATGTGGGAAAACGACATTATTTTTTAGGTTTTTTTACGGCTTATCAACCTTTTTCCGATACCGGGCCGTTATCCATTACACCAACCGCTCACCCAAGTTTCGTAAGAGTTCACACATATAGGTGCTGATCAGGCTCGACGTTGCTTAATTTCGGATATCATATGAAAACCGATGTTTCACTGTGATATGGCTTTTATGTCCCCAAAATAGAAAAATGAAAAAAATGTATAAAAATAATTTGGCACATGATTTCACCTGCAAATTCTACAAGTAACAAAACTGAGGGAAATTTAGCTAATCACGTAATATAAGATATCCCAATCCCTTGTAAAAATAAGTAAAAAGTTAATCAAAGTAAATCAGACAGCTAACTTTGCGTTATAAACAGGGGTCGACCATATATAGAAAGTAAACAACACTCCCGGAAATACAATGGTAAAACGTTTTGAAATCTAAAGAAAATGTTTATTTCAATTGTAAGGGAATGGATATTATTGCGTTTATACAATAATTGTGGCACAAGGTCGAAGGGGATGCTGGGAAAATGATGCTCAAGACTGACTATCCTACTTCAAGTTATTCGCAATCACGACCCATTTATTGATTACAATGTAAACAATCACCACAAGAACTTGTCCATCACATCTCAATCCTACATGTGTCATAATACCACATATTCACAAGGGACCTACAAAACCTTCCATGATGTAAAATTTTGTAAATTTCATAACGTCTCTTTTGGGGATTTTTTTCTTTGTTTTTACCAATTGTAAGGGAATGACTGTAAAACACATTTTTAAAGGCAAGAACAAATGCATGCTGGGATTTCTTTTCTCAAACAATAAAATAGGCCGGTTTCCAATGCGACATCACGATCTGCCTTGTCTAGAAGATAAAATGCTACGTTCGTTTCTCCGAACCTGCTTTATTGTATCGAAGCTAATTTTTAGTTTGTGGACTTTTTGACATGTTACTTTTACTTTGCTTGCATATATTGTTTGCTGGCTTGCCTGCTTGATATTATTTTCTTTTTGCCTTGTTGCGTATTTTTTTTCTTTTTATTGCAAACTTTGTTAAATTTGTTTGTTGGACAAGTCTGTTCGTTATTCTGCATTTGACCATGGCTACTCACTCCACAGAAAATAATAAACGAAACAAAAAGGGACTCTGAAATTAAACAATACATTCTATGAACTACTATGCAATCGGAACCTACCCGATCTAAATTTTGATCTAGGAAATGCCGTTTGATTTTTTAAAAATATTAAAGATAATTTAATCAACTGAAAAGTACCGTATTCTACGAATCCACTGCTGTTAGTGTCCTTCTTTAGGCTATCAATTGTTCTTACTAAACTGGTGTTTAAACAATGTGGGATGTGGAAAATCCTCAAACCAATGCATGCGTAAATAAAACCGGATGTGATAATAGTAAAATAATCTTAAAAACTTTAGTTACCATCATCATTATGAGAACTGTTTGAATTTGACGGCATACTGCAAATCTGTGATTTCTTATCTTCACTAACTTTGTAAATAATCTTTTTCAGTCATCTCAAAACCTCTCTGTACTCTGTTAACTGAAGAAATTGCTGTGGGTCTTCCAAACTCTTTTTATTTTCTTTAAGGGGAATTTTGAAATGTTACATCAATATCATGCCCAATATGTTTATCATGTCCGTTCGTCCAATATCCATGGATGCTATTTTGCCATTTGGTATTGATGACAAATCCATTTTCATAAAATTTACTGTTTGTTTCCAAAGCTATTAGGTTGGCGCAAAAATAATGCCGTAATAATGTCGTTTTTTGACGTTAAAAAATACGTCAAAAAACGACATTATTACGTCATTTTTTTGCACCAACCTAATATCAACTTATGCTGTCTTACTCTGATATTAATATCAAGTTCTTCTTTCATTTACGTTTCTTTGGGACAACATATATCAATGTTAGAACTATCAGCGTCCCGAGCTAATAATTCTCGATTTTCTTTTTTCGAACATTAAATATCCCAGTGGCAAAATCTTTCTCTACAGTTGGTGGCATTTAAAAAGTTTTAAATAAAAGTGGTCAATTATTAATGGTTGACAACCAGAGAAGTAATTACCTTCTCAGGCAAAATTACAGTAAAATTCTTAAAAATAATAAAAAGAAACAAAATAAAAACGTTCGTCTAAGTAACGAGAATCCTGTCTCGCCAATGCATATTTGATTAAAATAAAATCCATTTTTCTAATGACGTTCTTTGATCAGTGAAACATGTCATAATAACAGTTTTCAAAATTGTCGTATATATTTACCGGTTTCGATAAGTTTTTCAATCACAAGTTTTCATCTCCACCTTATAAATAGCAGGTGATACAGCTGGAGGCTAAACAAATCCTAACCTTTTGGCCAGGATTTGTATTCTTTGAATTTAAGCCCAAGCTCCAGTTGCCATATCTAGGCTGGGGCTGTCCAGTCTTTACTTTTCAACCTTGGTAGAGTCCAAAACCGTCTACACTGCGTTGTGGGTGATCTTCCACGCTACAATTCCCCCCACCCCTAGCTATGGGTATATAGCAGGACAGACCTGATTCTATAGCCTTGTGTGGCAACTGGTCTACCGCAGAAAGAAATGGCAACCTACTGCGGGAAAAAACCTGCCTCGTCAGTCATGGATTGAAAGAAACATGATCGCCTAAGCGTGTATCACGCATGGCTCATAACTGACTTGCCACATCTAAGATACGCTTAGAAATCCCGATGACAACTCGTATTTTAGTCGAGTATATACGATATTTGAACTGGAGATTAGACTTTTCTCCTCGCCAGTGAAACAATGGTAGAAAAATTTGCAATCTTTCTCTTGTACATCTTCTCTATTGTTATCTTACTTCAATAAGATTAATTTCGTTCTTTCCGATTTTTGTTGCTTTTGACTACCTCCTCCGGCATTTTCGATGAGTCATTTCTTTTTTCCTCTGCGTTCCTCCAGGAGGACATACCGATACGGGACCCCTACCGCCACCGTCTCAACCTAGAATTCCTTTTCTTTTTCTTTTTTTTTACCCTTCTAAATTGTCGCCCCGTCCCACGCTACTTCGAGCGGATCAGACAGCCTTCTTCAGTATTATACTTCGCCTTCATCTTTTACACTTCCTGCATTCGTTGCTAATGCGGAGGAATATGGCGGTGCACTTTGGCGTGACGGCAAGCGTCTGGGGATTTCTGTGAAGTGAGGTCGGCTGGGGAGTAGCAGGGCCTGTAGAATATTCAAGAATGGGGTCGATAAGGGACACGGTCATAGGGGATGGGTTTAGAAACACTGAAAAGGCGGACGATGTTTTAGCATGATGACGGACTGTTGGCTTTTAAGAGTTGATTCGTTTTGTGCGGTATCGTAAAAGATGGATCAGTCCTGAACTTGATAATAATGGGATACTTTAGCTAGGGAAAATGATAGTAATCTGTTGAATGTCTTCCGTTTTATCAATGCAGGTTCGTAATACGCATCAAATGATTCTTCGTTTATTTACCGTTTTATTCATGTTCTTTTAAATTTTTGTGATTAATATATTCTTCTCCGTTGCTTACTTTAGAGGCGTATTTTTGTTTCCCTTGATATCAATTGATTTCTTTTTTCGCCATTAACAAAAATACATTTCTTGTAATTTTAGTATTAATAAAGTTAAAGAGATCTTAATAATAAAATGTTAGGTTGGTGCAAAAATAATGTCGTTTTCTCACGTAGTAACAGATGTGAGAAAACCACATTTTTAACCAACCTGATATAACCAAAAGTGGCGTGGCTTACGCACACATCACTTTGAAACACCGTTTCCCGTACAATCACCGATGTTAAGCAACGCCGAAACTGGTCAGCATCGAGATGGAATACCAGGTGATGTATGCTTCGTTGGGCCGGTGGTACAATGGATAATGATTCGGAATTGTTAATCGAGGAACCGAGTTTCAATTCTTGTACGGTTCGTTATATTTACTTATGCGCAAATACCCTTGGGAAACGGTATGAATTCACTTCTTCTCCTCCACCTATGGGTTAATTAGTAAGACTTGTATTACTAAACGATTATTATTTAAATAATATTCTTTCAATCTAAAAATATTTCCTGGCTTGAAACAACCCGCAAATGGTTGATAAGCCGTAAAAAACGAATCTATCGATCTCCAAAAATGGTGCGTAGAAATTAAAATGAAAGTATTTAAACGAAATAATTTTCAGCATTTTTATATTTATTTGCTTAATTTACCGTTTCTCCCTGATATTTTACTAGCGAAGAAGTCTTCTTCTATGTGATGTTTGCTTTCACGAGGTGGCCAATAATGACTCTCCAATTCTTCATCTCCTGGATATGACGATAAACTACATCCGCGTCCTGGGTAAGATGATAAACTACGTCCAACAGCGAGGCTTCTGATAATACGTTTTTGAAAAAATAATGTTGCCAGCTGTACGTTTTTGAAAAAATAATATCTGCTATAATTTTTTTTTTTAAAGAATATTGTTGCCGACTATACGTTATTGAAAAAAATAATAATATTACGAGCTATACGTTTTTGAAAAAAAAAATAATATTAAGAGATATACGTTTTTGAAAAAAATATATTACTAGCTATACGTTTTTCAAAATGCAATATTGCCAGCTATACGTTTTTGAAAAGATAATATTACCAGCTACACATTTTTTAGCAAAAAATATTAACAGAAATAGATTTTTGACAAGACAAAAATATTACCACGAAAAAAAACAAAGTTGTCAGCATTAAAAGACCCATTGAGGTTGATATACCGTAAAACAAAACAAACAAAACCAAACCAATTCTACATCTTTGCTAGTTCTATAAGTAATTCTTCACCTTCTTCTATCCCTCTTTGTCCATGATCTAACATCCGTTCAGGCAATAGATTACCGGCATTGATTCCAGCTCCTCTTGTCCTGTCAGTGTTAAAATCTCTAGGCCTTCTTTCCTCATTAGGTCTAACAAAAAAATTCTGATCTGTCTTTCAGTTTGTAAATATATGTTTTCTTGTGATCTCTATCCTATTTAAATCCTTCTCCTTGCTCCCATGTACATAAAAGATTCAGTTGGTAATTCCAACGAATATCACCTGATGAAGGCCGGAGCGTACAACGGTCGAAACGCCACCTGCAAATATGATGATAAAGATGAGGACAACAGTCCCAGCAAAGTAAATAGTGTAAAAAGTTTTAAAAGGTTCTATGAATTTCAACCGAATGTAGGCATGAGCTTTCGTTGAACGAATGTCTCCTTATAAGGAAACAGCTATTAGCATTATTATGCCTGCCTATTATGATTAGATTCGTTTGTGCTAAGTTAGAAATGTACTTCTAAGTTTGTAATTATTTCGGTATATATACAGTCTGCAAATCGAAAATGCTGTCGTTCGTGTATTCGTTCGGACAGCCGATAAGAATGACGTGACAAATATGTCCTAAAACGTATAGCATCTCCATCAGTGTCACAAGCCTCTCCAACTTCTTCTCGAATCACCGCCATTGGCCACTCGAGTATTTGAAACAGTTACACCCTTCTTACTTGGCCGTTTTCCCTGGAGACCAAGCGACATCAGATTTCTTTTAATCCGTTAAAACCTCCTACAGTACAGAGTTAATAACGCTGTCTTCTATAGAGATTCAAGTTGTCTTCGGTTTCTAATTCTTCCAAGAGCAATTCGAGCCTCGTTTGGTAATCTTCCAAGCAAGGTAACGATGGAGAAAATAATTGTTTCATATTGTAGTATTTTAGGATTCCCTAGCAAAGGTCAGATGTTTTTCACTCTATATTTAAATCTGTCTGTGTCCGACGTACTATCACCAAAAATGGTGGAGAATTTTACCTTGCCATAATTCTTACTTTCCACAGATTGATTCGAGGTAGCCTTCGTTGACATATATACAGCGATCAAATTCCCGGATGTATAGACTGTAATCTAGTACCAAGGACAGCGGGAAGTGAAGATAGTTCGAGCCCGGTCTTGTTACACTTCTTATCTATCTATCTATCTATCTATCTATCTATCTATCTATCTATCTATCTATCTATCTATCTATCTATCTATCTATATCACTTCCTTATCTATCTATCTAGGGTGTAAGTAAGCAGCAAATATTAATTCAAACTCTCTTTTAAAATAAATAGATAAATAAATGGAAAAAATGAGATAGACAGATAGACAGACAGACAGACAGACAGATCAGGAGTGTAAAAAGAACGAGCTTCAACTATTCCGAATTCCTGCTGGACTTCGTACTAAATTACAATCCATACATCGGGGAATTTAAGCCCCACGATATCTATACTATTAAAATTCACAGTGGTGTATTTATTAATATTAGGTTGGTTCAAAAATAATGTCGTTTGTTGACGTTCAACTTCAAAAGAAAAACGACGTTATTTTTGCACCAACCTAATATCTATCAGTGGGAAGTTGGAAAATAGTTTAAATTATTATTATTATTATTATTATTATTATTATTATTATTATTATTATTTTCTTTCTCTTAGCACGACCGTTACAGCTTGCCAATACCTCATAGATAATAAACTATTTAATTTTGATTACGTAGAAAGACAAATGACATATTAGAGACGCTACATGGCTTCAGTGAGAAAATGAAAGGAAAGAAAGAAAGAAGTGGAGACAGACATTATTAACATCTCCTGCTTACCTCATAAATAATGAATTATTCCGTTTTGATCGCTTGGAAAGTCAGAAAAGATATCTCAGATGCGCTATATGGCTATCATGAGAAAAAGAAAGGAAGGAAGACGCAAATATTGCGTTCAAACGTCTGTTTCAGTGAAATGGAAAAAAAAAATCTATCAATTTCAAATATTTTCATTTGTACCCCCTTACTTCTTAAAATAACGACCAGCATTCATATTTATGAATGTTGTTGCAAAGTTTTTGTAATATTTGACCTTTCATATTTAGCGATCCAATAGAGAAATTTCTACGGATATTTTCTTGTCATAGACACTCGCTATGGGCTTTATTCAATCACTAACTTAAGGATTAAGATTTCCCCATAAAATGTAAATAAGAAAATCATTAAATTTTCGCGGGTACTTCTAGATTGTATTATTATTATTATTATTATTATTATTATTATTATTATTATTATTATTATTATTATTATTATTATTTCCTTTGATTTCTGGTGTGTTCCGGGTCCCGGCCAGAGACCTAAGGTTAGAAATGGCATCATGACATTTTCCACTGACAAAAAAAAAAAAAAATCATAGATAAAGCCCCTCGTAAAGTGTGGGCTGCACTTGTGAGAACAATTTTTTTTTTGTATTTCTGTAAGGCATGGGCTTCCAGGAATCGCTTCAATTAGTCTACTGGAATCTTTTCCAACCAATTCGAGGGCTCCAATTA
Source organism: Acanthosepion lycidas (assembly GCA_963932145.1). Classification (NCBI taxonomy): domain Eukaryota; kingdom Metazoa; phylum Mollusca; class Cephalopoda; order Sepiida; family Sepiidae; genus Acanthosepion; species Acanthosepion lycidas. Next base: position 7,134,257 of record OZ010605.1, read on the forward strand.
CAACAGGGATTGTTGATGTTCCCATGTGCCACATTTTTGAGATTTCGATTTCTTCTTATTATTATTATGATCATATTTTTGGGGAATTACATTACGTTGTTCCATTCTCTGAAGAAGTACAGGATTCGAACTGCTCGAAGCCTAC
>OZ010605.1:7139401-7189401 GCA_963932145.1 Acanthosepion lycidas
AAGCGTAAAGTAAGAGACTGCAGAGAGAAAGAGTGAGAGAGAGAAGAGAGAGAAAGAAAGATAAAGTGAGAACAACAAAAAGAGATAAAGAAGGAAAATATATAATTTTAAACATTATCACCAATATGGCGGCCGTAAAGCCACTAAGACACAAGGAGCTACTGGGTGTAGAAGAATTAGGAACAGAAACATCAATTATGAGCGGGAAGAGGAAAGTGTAATCAAGGACACAGTAGATAGTGATTGGTATTGCATTTATTTTTTACAGCTCAAAGTTGGTTGGAAAGCATAGAGCCGGAAGGGAGTTCCACAAGCGAGAAGTTTAAAAAGAAATTATTAGCATAGAATTTACGGCTACATCTAGCAAAGTCAACTGTATATTGATGAAATGTCGATACCATTCTAATATTGCGCTTAAATTCATAAATTCTACGTACCATAATGAAGAGCGATATTTATTCTGATATGTGCAGAAATGTGGCACAAGGCGAAAACGGGTAACGGGAAAAGGACGGTTTCTTCTGTTTTATCTTTAAAGCCACAAACACTGACCCAAACATGCAACAATATTCCTAACACCAAAACAACACGTTCTTACTTACGTTTCTTGACACATCTACAATAATACCTCGTTGTCTCCATGAAATTTCTAATTAATTCCCATATGTAAAATTCATTGTCTGTGGGGGAGAGGGGACAAAGCAACAATTTAAAAACTAACCCCAGTAGTGAAGAGCTCATCGGAACTATTACCATGAAAAGTATTTATTGAAATGACAGAAGGAGGCAACCATACTACGTTAGGAAAGTCACTAAAGCCAAGCCGCCAAGTCAGGACCAATATTATTGCTGATTATTACTTGGATTTTATCAATCAGCTCAAGGTAAATAGCCGGGGTACCCGACCATATATGACGGCAATATTCTAAGCATGAAAGGATGATACACTTATAGAGATGTAAGATAGATTCAGGAGAGAAAAACAATCTCGCAATGACCCAACTTTCTTATCAGTTGACCTAACAATGAATTCAATATAATATTTCTTTGTCAGCTGAGAATGTTAGCCCGAGAAGGTGTAACATGGCACTTTCCTGGTGGTTAGCCATGCAGATGGAAGGTAGAGATTTATCCTTTACATTCGAGTTATAAATGAATGATGCTCCTATTGTTGAAAAATGTTTAAATCATCGGTTGATGATATCTATCTCCAATGAAATATCAATTGACGATGTCAGTCGTTTACGGTTTAAGAAGACATGCCGTTAAGGAAGATTTTCGATATTTTAATCATAGACCAATATTTTATTACATTTTTTTTTAATCATGTCACCCGAGCAAGGCAATACACCCATTATCACTCAAAGCTTTACAGAAAGTGAATGATAAGGAAATGAAAAACATACTTATGGAAAGAGAACAATAAAAAGGAGATTCAATAGAAGAGAATTACATAACGATTGATAATGCATTTAAATTTTTGAAGATTAATGTTAGCTGGAAAGCAAGAAGCCGAATGAGAGTCTCCAAGGGCGAGAAGTGTATCAAAAAGAAATGTTACCATAGAACTTACGATTACATCTATCTAATTCAACTTTCTGAAATATGTAGTCACCTCGATAATATGCCAGTGCAATCAAGAGCTTAGATATAACAATACATTTTAGGATTATATTTTATACAAATTGCACAGCTAAGAAGAGTTACAAGCAGTCAATTAATCCATGTCACTTCAATATCTATCTATCTATCTATCTATCTATCTATCTATCTATTAGGTTGGTGCAAAAATAATGACGTAATAATATCGATCTATCTATGTCACTTCCTTATATAACTATTTATGTCTCTTCCTTATCTATCCATGTATCTGTCTATGTCACTTACCCAACTATCGATCTATGTGATTCCCTTTATCTATCTATCTAGACCACATTCTTATCTGTCATTTCTTTCATCTATCTATCTATCTATCTATTTATCTATCTATCTATCTATGTCATTTATTTTATCTATCTATCTCTCTATCTATCTATCTACAATGCGTCAGTTTTCTGGAGGTTTAATCAATAAAGAAATAATGCATTGGGCACAACGTTAATTAGATACATGGAAACTCTGTTGCGTAGTAATGCTGTGAATGCATAGTGTCATTTAACAAGAATGCCAACACAAGTAGGGAATTCTAATTGAAAATTAATGTGTAAAGTCGGCATACCATACTGTCAGATGAGTGAATTGCAGATTATTAAGAGCAAATAAATATAGGCATTTATAATGTCAATGCAAATCGCATCATTGTAACGAGAGCGAACAGATGGCATGTGTAAGCACCAAAGTGATTTCGTTGACGCATTTCTAATCAAATATTGAATTCCTTCTAAAATAGCCGTAGCGATAACCAGATCATCATCAACAAGCTTTACAAACTGAGACATGTTGGAAATTCTTTAAAAAAAATGCTCTGAAACATTGAAATCTTAACCGTCCATTAAATTCAAATAAGAAAATGATGATGAATATCTCTCTGACTAATGTTTTCTTGTGTGTATTGTTATCACAACGTTACGACTGTTGTACCCTCCCCACCTTCTTTGGTCGTTACGGTTAACAATCCAGCTATTTCGAACTGCACCTTTTATTTCATCTACGGGAACATATTGTTCACTTACTGTTGTCCATGAATATAGAAAAGAAGCTATCTAATGATGCTATATTTCGACTTCACAGTAAAAAACAAAAACAAAAATATTACCAAGACCTTACTCAAGCACATATGAAATGTCCCGGTCAGAATGAAAGTGATAATTGTTACCACCTGCTACAGGTGAAACTGGAATAAAGGGAGGTCGAAGGAAAATATTTTGTTAGATTTAGCAAGAATACTGAGAAATATTTTTGGGGGATATTTCTGTGATACGCCATCTCTCATAACCATCGCAATAATATTCCAGGTGTTAACATTTAAATTCCTGTAATAATAATAATAATAATAATAATAATAATAATAATAATAATAATCGTGATTAGAGAGCTCAAAGAAAAAATGTATCTCCTTATTAACATGGCAGTCCCTGTAGACTGCAATGTATCTTTGAAGATCTTCAAAAAACTATAAAAATACAAGGACCTTGAAATCGAAATCTAAAAAAAGTGACGCCTTAGGACATTAATATTTCCAGTTGTAGTTAGAGCCCTCGAATTGATCGGAAATGATTCCAATAGACTCTTTGAAGGAATCCCTGGCAGCTCATGCCTTAAAGAAATAAAAAAAAAATGCTCACATGTACAGCCCACACCTTGCGAAGGGCTTTTCTATGTAAGATATGTGTCATTTTTTTCCCAAACAACTCACTGAAAAATGTCATATACCCATTACTAAACCTTAGGTGTCTGGTCTAGACACTGAAAGAAATGAGTATACCCAAATTTACAAATACAAACATTGTAACATTTTATTAAATATCTTTCAATGGTTCCTCCAAACTTTAACTTTAACATTTTACAAAAGATTTACGGAGTTCTTAGTTTCAAACTTTCTGTAGAATTGTCTTAGCATTTTTCCCCCTTCACATAATACATAGTAAACTAAGTTAGCGGTTTACGTGAAAAACTTGTTGCCTGTTGTCATCTTGGGAGTAGCTCGTACAAAACAAAGCAAAGGGAAATAAAGAAATAATAAACTAATAATAATAATAATAATAATAACAACAACAACAACAACAATAATAATAACAATAATAATAATAACAACAAAAACAACAATAATAATAATAACAATAATAATAATAACAACAATAATAATAATAACAATAATAATAACAACAACAACAATAATAATAACAATAGCAATAATAATAATAATAATAATAATAATAACAATAATAATAATAACAATAATAATAATAATAACAATAATAATAATAACAACAACAATAATAATAACAACAACAACAATAATAATAATAATAATAATAACAATAATAATAATAATAGTAACAACAATAACAATAATAACAATAATAATAATAATAACAATAATAATAATAATAATAATAATAACAACAACAACAATAATTATAATAATAATAGTGGTTAACTTAAATATAATTATGTTTCTTGGATTATGTACGTTTGAAGATCTTAAAAAAAAACTATCAAAATAGAAGGATCTTCAAGTGAAAATCTAAAAAATATGTGGCACATGAAATCAACAATAATACCAGGTGTGGATGAAGACCCCACTGTTTGATTCGAAAAGATTCTCATAGACTCACTGAAGTGATCCTTGGTAGCCCATGCCTTAAAGAGATATAAAAATTGTTTTCGCATCGTATCGCCCACATCATACGAAGGGCTGTATATATGTAAATTCGCTGTAATCATAGCTTGTTTTATTTTTATTTTATTTTTACAAAAATATTCAATGGAAAATGCGATGATGCCATTTCTGAGCTTAGGTCGCTGGTTAGGACCCGGAAGGAAATCAGTATACGACAGAGGTGAAAGGAAATAATAATAATACATTTGTTTTGCCTATAAGACCATTCATAAATAGATCCTGATAGACTTTACGGTAACTTGGGATAAGGTCATCATGAAGGTGGAACATGTGAAAATACAGAGGTACCAAGATATAGCAGGGCAAATCCGAGAAATATACCAGGCAGCAGCTTGGGTTAGTTTTTCTGTTGTGATTGGCGACCTCCAAGAATCTTTCTCACAGGACTCCTTGGGGATGGCTGACATTGCGAGTGCGCAATTGGCAGCGTTATTTGGAACAACATATGTGCTAAGGGACGTATGGGCTCTCTAAACCGCGGCTTATGGCCGCATAAAGTCATCATCATCATCCGACAAAAAAAAATTAAAAAAAAAAAATAAGAGCTGATGATGTCATTGCAAATAACAAACTCGGTAAGATATATCTACTTCCTTAGATAAAAATATAAAATTGAAAGTGAAAGCGAAAGTTGGAGTGAAAGTGAAAGAGGAAGAGAAACGCTTGAAATTATCTAAATTTTACTTTATTGTGATTATTGTGAAACTTTATATTGACATTTTTTCACATAAGAATTAAAGCCCAAGTAATGTCCTTTAAAATATACAGGTGAAATGAAAATCATGGAACATATAAAAACACCTAAACAATAATATTAATGAAATCAGGGAAGTTGAGTCTAGGTAGATACAGGGGACTTGATGTCAATTGATATCTAGTGAGTCCTACTATTAGGTTGGTGCAAAAATAATGTCGTTTTCTCACATAGTAACATATCTGAGAAAACGACATTATTTTTGCACCAACCTAATAGATAACTTTGCTGGGAAGTATAACGAGATGTAATACCTTTAAGCGTTCTCAAAACCTGTAGGTCAGTTGTGGGTCAGGACATGGAACAGCTGTTCGGAAATCAATTTTAGCTTATTGCTTGTCTCAAGTTAAAATGGCCTCTATTCACGCCATCCAACACAGTGTTCGCCAGATGTCTGCCCATTTTGATCGTTCAATAAAATTTTCGCTTTTTATGTATGAAATTAATACTTTCTACTTTCCTTGCAAATTTACGACGTAGAACTTAAAACTAAGTGTTTTTTCTTTCATTCAAATGAGGTTTTAACGCTAGTAATTATTCTGTGATTTCCCGAGACGAACGTCCAACATTATAAACTGAGTTATTCGGATTTCACTCTGGTTTGTCATAATCGACAGTTAAAATTTAGTTTCAGCCGCCTATAAATCATGCATAGAGCTTACATTGACACACACACACAGACATATATATATATATATATATATATATATATATATATATATATATATATATATATATATATATATACATATATATATATAGCATAATGTAAAAAACGGAGAGTAAGATTTCAGTGTTCAAAACATTAATTTAAAACAGGGTTCAATGCAAAAGTAGAGCAATAAATATTTATTTATTATGAAGTGTTACAATGGAATATATGTTCTAATGTAACACGGCATATATATATATATATATATATATATATATATATATATATATATATATATATATATATGACTCTCCAGTAGAATTCGACGTATGAGGGTCAGGTAGATCAGTTCCTAGGAACCGACAGTCCGACACTATCACATGAGATTTGATTATAGTGTGAAGGTTTTGTGCAGAACGATCTACACATTTTAAAGAGATCCTCCGCAGGTATGAATTCAGACTTGTCCTTCTCCCAGACCAGTTGCCAGACTATAACTATTTAACCATAGCTGAAGGGAGAAGAGGAGGATTCATACCTTTCCAAAGGTTATTACCACCGAAGTGAATGTAATGTATTCGACTGGAATTCGGTTCTCAATCACACCTAATATCCATTACTTCACTGCAACTTCTATATATATATATATATATATATATATATATATATATATATATATAATCGTCTATATTCTAGCTATTGAAGTATCGTGTAAATCATATATATGTAATGTTACGTAATTTAATTGCTGACCACTCATATTCGAGGATACCCGTCTATTAGGGTGACTAGTTAATCCCTACTACAGACGCTAGCTCATTCACATTTTGTGTTTTTTCAGACCACCTATGTTTTATACTGCAACTATGCTTTTGTTTAACAATGTGTCACAATGGACGTTTTTATCGAGTTTACTGAAAAAAATCAATTCCGATCAATATATCTTTTGTTCGACATACACCACAGAGTATTTTGCTGGTTGAGAATAATAAATTTTAAATCATTTAGCATGCAATTGAAGTAAATGAAAGCTTCAAGTAAGCTTTTTCTTTTTCTTTTTTCTTTTTTTTTCATTTTTAAAAGTATATTTTAATATTTTCTTATATACAATTAGTGGAGGTACCTTTTTTTATCTATTATTTTACTGTTTTTCGTAGAGAACTCGAAAATGAAAGCATTAATCACAGTTTGCATTTTTGTTCTGCTCATAAAAAAATAAAAATTGTGAAAGAAATATTGTAAGAGGCGCAAACCACCTGCCTCTATTTTTTTCTGATAGTTTAATTCAGTTCGATATGTTCCCTTTGCAAAATGCGTTGTTAAAATATGAAAGCCACTTCGTTCGGCTCAGTCAATGTCAACTGCTTTCTGGTGAATCATTTTCTAATCTGTTGTTTGCACGGTTTATTATTCGACATTCGACTCGAAGTCTGCCACTGTCTGAAAACGGTAATAAAAAGTAAGATCAACGTAAAACAACCACAACAAAAAACAGAGAAATATGAAGAACTCACAAGTGATAAAAACGGATAGAAATGAATAAACAAATCGACAACCAAGAAATTCGATAATGACTGACAGTACTATTCTCTGAGTCGTCTGAAAATTCCTCCGTTTTTGTTTTTTTTATTTGCTTTTCTTTTTGGTCTGCTTTTGGTTTGTTCTTTTCGTGTAAAAGGGATTTGTGAACTAGGATATATTTTTTAGGGGAAAGGTCATTTTGCCAGCCATCAAAGAGAAAGAGAATCCAAACATCATTTTATTTTTCTTCTGAAATTGCCATTGCCTTTTTTTTATTTGCTGTTATTTAAGTAAATAACAAAGAAAACGATATTGGTGATGAAGCAGATCTCTAAAGTCCGGGTTTAGGATTTGTAGCTGTATATATTTTCCGTTTGTGTAAAAGTAAATATTTCTTATCACCGAGAAAGTCAACATGATAGATGTACACCACACACACACACACACACATATTTGTTTATTTAGGCAGCAATCCTTCTTTGATGTACGTTTCATTGAATATGTCAGACAAGATGCGTTGATTTAGTTTTTTATACAATTACTCATGTGATCATATACATTTTTTCTTTTCGGTAGATAAATTTTATAAAAACTGTCCAATTGTTGTCTTTTTCCCACGAGAGCTTTCGACTATAGATTTAGTCATTTTCAAGGTTGAAATATATTAACTGTAACAAGAAATAGATTCTTGTATATATGTATTTATATAATCTTTTCATTTTCATAAGACGGTCAAGACCTTGTGCCCATGTTCATAGTTGATATTATTGAGTTTTGTTTTTTTATCAATAAGGTTTCCATAATGTTTAGCCTTCTTTTTACATGTAGACGATGCTATTATATTGGTTTTATTAACAAGCATGTTGCGAATAGATAATTTTCATATAATTTATCATCCTCAAAGAAAAATATATACGATCGCATAAAAAATTGTATAACAAACTAGATCAAAGCATCTTGTATGTTATATTCAATGTAATGTGCATATATATATATATATATATATATATATATATATATATATATATATATATATATATATAATATTATAAATTAATAGACTTAAAATATGGTTTTTCGCTACACAGTTCCAACCATGTTTCAAAAATGGAAGCTAAAAGCCCCGAATTTAATTTTGTAATTAAATTAAAGACATTAGTTCCATTTCATCCTCAAGCGAATTTTGGAGTAACTTTCCCTTGAGCACTATTTTGTAATAATAAAAATATCTATAAGAACACCGGATTATATATCTTACTGTTCTTTCTTTTTATTAATATATATATATATATATATATATATATATATATATATATATATATATATATATAGATATCGTATATCTGCTCTAGCGGCTGACAATAGAGTTTGACGTTGATGGTACGACCGTGTGGAATTTTCAAAAATTTCAGAAAAAACCTCTGAATTTTCAAGAAAATGAACCTAAATCAGGTGTCCAGTCTCTGACACTGGAAATAACATTGTTACATTATCTTTTGACAGATGGAAAATATTGAGAAAAGAGATAAAAACTTATACTGAGAGAGTATAAACGGACAATAAGAAAAAATTGAAAGAAGATAATACCCTCGAAATTCTGCACATACGCACACGTGCAGGAGTTAACGCGAACGCACACACCCACACGCACAAAAAGAAGAAGAAGAAAAAAAAAACAACCCAATACCACTAAAAAAAGGAATGCATTAAATCTTAAACTTAATATGAAAAATGGCAATGAAAAATATCGGAAGATAATGGCTGTTACCTCTTGACGAGTAGACTGGAAAATTACACAAAAACTCGTTCGCTAAAAAGTTGGGGTAGAATCAACAATCAGCTAAGTGACAAATTTTATATTTGTGAAAATCCTATATATATATATATATATATATATATATATATATATATATATATAGTACACAATAAATCAAAAATTACCTCATATGGGTAATAGGCTTATTTCAACTGACGAGCTTCGTCAATCTTATTCAACCCCGGTATAGACAGAGTTCTTGTCGGAATTAGAAATTTAACTGTGACACCTAAAAAAACTATAACATCGGATTTATAACCTTTTGCATTATATATATATATATATATATATATATATATATATATATATATATATATATATATATATAAAAGTGAACATAGAAGTCAACACTTAGAGGCGACAGTCTGTTTCATGCTATATGCAATTGTCAGACTACATATGCTGTTATTTTTCTCGGCTATTTATATATATACGGGTTAGTGGGGCATTGTGGGTATTCTATTATGGCGGTTATTTTACCGGAAGTCGTTTGTTTATTTATTTGGGTCAAATTATATTGCTTGTTTTTATTTTTTATTTATATATATCGTTTGGCACTTAGCTGATTGATATTACTTTCAGCATCGCGACCCCAAAGTTTCGTAGACGGACACTCCTCCCCGGATTTTTGAACAGGAGTAGAGGTTTATTTCTTGTTTCCTGTGTCCGGTTACTTTTAAAGTCTTCTCGCATCTCTTTCCCTTCCAGTAGCCCCTTAGGGTGAATAGATAAAAAAATAAATAAACGAACCCAAAAAGAAAAACACACAAGTAATGGCCGAACGCAAAAGCGACCAATGCTTAATAATTGAAAGTAGTACAGGAAAAGAATCGTTTAAATTATCCAAATTTATTTCTATTCGGCTATCAAAGAGTTACATTCATATGTTTATTTGTATTAGGTTCAGTTAGAATTGTAAGATGTAACGTTTTATCCAATTGCACCGGCAGGTTGTACCAAATAAGTTCTCGGCGATGGTCGACTCGATTCATTTAATTTGTCGGTGTTGCTATCACGTGGTTATCAGCAAAAAACACAAAAACGAAAAAAAGAAACAAAAAAAAAAAAACAATAAAGAGGTCTCTGTCTAGACAGGACATTAATAATTGGATGTAGTTGTATCAGACGAATTTAAGTCGTTTTTTTTTATTTTATTTTATTTATTTATTTTGCTTTCCCATCATTTCGGATGTGAATCCAACCACCTTAGACAAAATACAGACAAGAACAAAAGAAATTGTAGTCTTTTTGTCAAATTATCTCAATCGTTTATATTCCAGGGTTGCAAGGCGAATTACTGCTACGCCAAAAAGAAGCCTTTTATCTCATAATTGTTGGAATATCTTCGGCCTAAGAACAGCATGATTAGGAAAATATTTAACGGACTACCGTTTTCTTATATAAGAATTCACCCACCGCTATCTTATACTAGATTTCACACAAGAAAAATCTTCAGAACCACTCATAGTAGAGAGTTATAGCTAAAATTATAATGAAGGCTGTGATTTGAATGAAAAACTTCTTGGGGTGGGGATTAATATTGTGCGAATAGGGAGTATAGATAACGATTATGTCCTTGATTTATTGGGACACATTCAAGCTCCACATATGTTAACATCAATTTTTTATAGAAAATCCACGAAATATTAGCTACGATTTATTTTGATGTTGAATATTATTTGTTTGACATTCTTCAAAACATTAATTTATTTTTATGCTCCGGCAAGCACAGTAATCCCTCACCCGTGTTTTTTTTTTTTTTTTTTTTTCACGGAGTACCGTCGATTAAATAAAGTGCTCCAATGTAAAAAATTGTACACCAAAATTAATTCACTTTTCACGGAGGCGAATAATTATTTTAAATTCTGTGTAGTTACACTTGACATATTTTAGATTGTAATTTTTTTTATTTTTTAAGTTAATAATGGTTTAACGATTAACCATGAGATTACTAGTGGACTTACCCGTAGCTGATTGGTAAAAGAGGTCGATTCATACCTTTCTCAAGGGTATTTGCGCGTTAGTTAATATAAGGAAATCCACGAGAATTAGAACTCGGCTCTCCGATTAAGAATTACATGTCATTCTTCATTACACCACCTGACAAGCCACCGAGGCAAGGACCTGACGTTGCTTAACTTCGGTGATTCTACGGGAACTAGTGCTTCAACGTCATGTGGCCGTATGCTACCAATATTTGCCAGTACACTGAATTTCATAAATAGTGAATAAAATCCTCACTGTGTGCCTCTAGTAATATTAACCATTTCCTTAAAGTTTCCCAAGAGATAAAAAAAAAAAAAAAAAAGAAATAGCTCACTGATCTGGAATTGTTGAAATGACAATGTCTATAAACAGCACTATTTCTCGAAGAAATTCATAGATAAAAAAGGTAATAAAATGATAGCGATCCATGTGTGTTTACTTTCTGAAAGGGCGTGACATTTAAAAGAACATGCTGGCACCATATGAGCAATAGTAAAAACTGAACTAAATAGATTAATATAGGGGGAGAAATTTGAAAAAAAAAGTAAATACTTTTGTAAAATAACTTTCGTCATCATTTGTCAGCTTATATCTGACTAAAGCTCAAAGTACAGATGTTGAGGTGGGGTGCTATGGCGATGACAGAGGCAATCATATTTGGCATAAGAATCATTTTAAACCAGAAATGAGCATCCTCTTCTATGAGTTACAAAAATAGGATTCAAGATCTACCTTTCCAAAACAAAAGCTATGATCTGGAATGTCAATGAAAGCAATGATGGCATCTAACCCGAATCCATCATAGAATTCTGCATTTGGAATTAGTAAATACCAAACACTTGAAATAACTTAGTGTATGGATCAACTTATTCAAATTTAACACAGATAAAAAGGAAATTGGACGTAAAATGAGCTGCGTTAATGGTAGCTTTGCACAGCTCAGCAGACTGCTGCTAAACCAAAACATTACCCTGAAAATTCGAGTTATGCTCTTAGATTCCCTGATCAGATCAAGAATTTTGCATGGATACTAAACATTTTCAGAAATATCTAAACTCTCAGCTGAATACAAACGCTTTCTAAGATCAATGTCTAAAAATGGCTCCGAGTAAATGAGGACTGTGGATCTTGGTGAAGATCATACGTCTTCCGACATTGTGGATTGGACCTGCAGAATCACAAACAAAAAAACTGTACCAGATAACAAACACCACATCAGCAGCCCAAACTTAAAATGGATATGACATGTAACTCGTAAAGTAAGCAATGACATAATCAAGATCTGACTTTCCACATTACTCGAAATAAAATGTTACGAATAATGCACCCATCAATACTGGAAAGAGGGATAACAGCTACTGAACTGAAGAAACCTTTTTGATTTAAGAGGAATATTTTATAAATTTAAGCAGTACGCTCATTGAATCCTCAGTGTTTCCTGATAATAAAACGGCTAATATCGCTATTCCTATTATAAGTTAACATGTGTCGTTCATTGACAAAGCAGTTAGTGCAACTTTCGGTTTGAAATTTATAAGTTATTTTCTCCACCACAATAACCTAGCTTCCCCATGCGTTTTCTATAAATATTTTCATGGTAATTGTTCTGATGAGTTTTCCTCTTTGATAGCTCAACTTTAGCCAACATCAATCAACATCTGTCTCTTTGAATCTTGTTCGTTTATTGTCCGCTCTCCTAAGTAATTTTTCCTCAGATTCTTTTAGTCTCAGTAATCTATTGCGTCTTATTGAGTTTATTGATTTGTTTGGTATGAAATGTTAAAATGAAGGCTCGTTTGTATCATAGTAAACTGCAAAGAAAGGCAACTCACAACAGTGTAATGGTTAGCAAGATTGTCTCCCTAGAACAATTAGACTGAGTAGTGAGTTCGATCACTTGGAAAATAACTATGGGGCACTGGTGTAACGGTTAGCCAGCTTGTCTAGCTAGACCAATTACGACTGAATAGTGAGTTAGATTCTCACTGGGTGCCCCATACTTTCGTCCTTCTGCCAAATCTAAGCTACGCTTCGAAAATCACTATTTGACACCTCGACGTGGCCTAATGCTTAGCAAGCTTGTTTAGTTAGAACAATTACGACTTAGTACTGAGTTTCATCCTCACTGGGTGCCTCCTACTTTCCCTCTTCTGCCACATGTAAGCTACGTTTGGAAAATCACTATTAGATTTTTATGTATTTAAAATGTTAAAATCACGAGATTTTTATGTCACGTTTCGTAGGTCCCCCTGAGAGTACGCGGTATTATGGTATATGGAAGATCGACTGGCGATAGAAGTGTTTTTGTGGTGAATATGTCAATTGTAACGACTGAATGGGTTGTGAATCGGATTAGCTAAGTATGGGATAGGAAGTGACGACCAATCACAACCCAATCCCCTTTTCGGCCTTATGGCACAATTTTGCATTCTGTACCAAATAAGTCAATAGTAAACTGTAAAGAGTAAGCAAGAAAGAGTAATGGATAGCGATTCTGATTGAGAAATCGCAGAATCGAGTTCCAATTTCAGTTGAGATCACTATATTCAGTTATGTGTTAATACTCTAGGGAAATATATGAATTCAATCTCTTCTCTGTCTGCTATGAGTAAATAGCAGGGCATTTCTAAAGTTTAGAATGGAAACCAGTCTAGGAGAAGGAAAAACTGATATCAAAACCAGACTGAAGATGGTTAGGTTCCGTAAAGTTACCTTCCACATGAAGCACCGCTGCTACTGCAGCTGTACATGTGGTAAGACTATGAGCTCAATGGATTACTGATCTTGTAATTCTAAAAGCGATGCTCGAAAAATTTCTTACTATCTTGAAATACAGTGTAAACTTTACAAATAAACTTAGTTATATGTGTGGCGCAGAGTTTGTTAAGTGTAGACCAATGTTACTACGAGTTAAAGGATTTTCCAATTGCCTCGACGAATGCGACAGAATTATACAAAAGACTAAAATGAAGACCAGCAAATTAACCTAGACGAGAAGCTAAGAAGAAAATGACAAGACACAAATTAATAGAAATAACCAAACATAAAAAAAAAACCCGTTTGCTGTCAAACACATAAAAGAAAAAAGTAACGAGAATTGTAGATTTTTCTTTCATTGTGATTATTTTTTTTTTTTTTATAAACGTCCAATTGCATTTGCTTAAAGTGCGTAAGAAAATTTGTACTCATGGCGAAATCTAATTAGGAGCGAAAAAAAGTCAGAGAAAATAGTTTTCTTTTTGTTACTCACGAAGCCAGGAGCACTGTTTCTTATATCTTCCTTTCTTAACTGAACTGTAAATAACAATGACGATGAATGTCGAAAAACTTAACCGAGACAAACTCTTATTTTATACTGTTCTCTTTCATTTCAACACAATGATTATATATATATATATATATATATATATATATATATATATGTATATGTAGAGAGAGAGAGAGAGAGAGAGAGAGAGAGAGAAAGAGAGAGAATTATCTCTATATGCTCATATGCACGTGAATTAAAAAAAGGAAGACCAAGCTTTAAGTAGAGAAACAAGAGAATGTCGAGAGGGGGGGGATATATGTCCCCCTTGTTATTTTGTATCTTTACAATATATTTCATCATAAAGTTGACACTGTACTAGAATATAAATATAAGGTTACGTTATAATACTGGTTTATATTTATACAGTGTAACCCGGATATAAGATAGTTGTCGGGACCGGAGAAGAAGTCTCTTATATCCAGGTTTCTCTTATATCCGGGTTTGGTCTACTTTATATACATAAACACAGGCGCTAATTTGGGACCAGATAAAATCTCTCTTATATCCAGTCTCTTATATCCGATCTCTTATATCCGGGTCACACTGTATATATATATATATATATATATATGTGTGTGTGTGTGTGTGTGTGTGTGTTTGTGTAAATGTAAAATGTATATATAAAAGTGAACATTGAAGTCAACATTCAGAGGTGACAGGCAGTTTCATGCTGGACGCAATCGACAGGCCGACTGATATATATATATATATATATATATATATATATATATATATATATATATATATATATATATATATATATATATCCAAGTGTAGGATTGGTGTATACAGAATACATTCCAATAACCCAAAAATACTGTTCTCAAAGGAGTGCTTATTACAGAGTAGAGCAAATATAAATATAATAATATAAATATATAATTCAACATTGAACACCATCACTTGATAAAACAATAGAAGTGTTGAAACAAAATGACTATATTTGTAGTGAATTTATAACATATTTATGTTATAATTTTCGAGTTATTTTATATATATATATATATATATATATATATATATATATATATATATATATATATATATATATATATATATTAATTGATTCATCGAGTCTGATAGAAACCTCAGGAAGCACTGGACGGCCGTTTCGTCCTATATTTGGGACTCATCAGCAGTGCGCATCCACTACCGAGGGAATCGAAACCTTATCATCGCTTGAACCAGCTTCTAATGCTCCAGTTGGAGCGACTCGGTGAGAGTAGTTGTGGCTCCAGAAGGCTCAGTCCTATGGTCAGAGAGAATCTCAGTTGAGTTCCACCACGTAATGTGAGAGTGAGCGGCGCTTCTTAGAGTCTGATTTGCAATGTCTTCGTCACCGAGGCCCGGCGGAGCAGTCGGTATATTGTTCGCTTACCAACCTAACTGTCGGGGTTTCGATTCCCTCGGTAGTGGATGCGCACTGCTGATGAGTCCCAAATATAGGACGAAACGGCCGTTGAGTGCTTCCTGAGGTTTCTATCAGGCTCGATGAATCAATTAATATAATTATCAAATCCTCCTCGTTACTATGTATATATATTTTTTTGGGGGGTGGTTGGATTAATGTGAGTTTGTGACCCTGGGTTTCACGCTTTTGCGATTTTGACTGACGATCGCAAAAGCGTTAGCACTATGCCATCACTGCGTGTTGTTTTTCAAAAATTGTTTAAAAAAAAACTTGACATGTTTTGAGGCTAAATTATGCAATTACTAATTATGATGACAGTTTCCATTTCAACCCTTTTGTGCACCTGCTTCCTCTGATGACTATCTTTATTTCCCAAATGTTGAGATCATTATATACTGGGGACACCACGGATCAACTCTTCTTAGAATACACTTTTACATTTTATATTAAAATCGATTCAAGCGTCTGATATTTTATGGTCTAAATGACATACTGTATTTTCTCTCACGTCTTGTATTTTACCTCTTGCCTTTTCAGGGCCTATCGTAGCGAAATACCGAACGTTCAGAACTCGCAAGCCATTTAATAAAATTTGGCATTTCTTAGTATTTTCCACCCTTGTGATAGGATTCGTTTTAAAGTCTCTTCCGTCTTCGTTTTTCGTCACGGGTTTCTTTTGGTTTTTATTACTCTCATACATTTTTCCTTCAGAGTTCCTTCAGGATAAATACAATTTTTTTATTGACAGACCAAACGAATTTATTTTAAACCCTAGCATATGTTCCGTCATTGATTGCTTTCAGCCATTTTTTACATGCTTCCAACTCATTTTTCTACTTTCTTATTTTTTTTTAAACGTATAACAAAATAGCATACGCCCGTAAAACCGATAGTAAAATCAGTTTGAAAGTATGTCATTGTCGAAGCGAAGTATCTGGAACGACTTTTACGGCCTACATGAAAGACGCCCGGCACTCTCCCACAAATTGCCTCCACGTTTCCTGGTTCCTTCTTTCACTCTCTCGATTTCTTTCCCTGTGAGACTTGAGCCTTTCATACTAAACGGCCAGCACAACTCCATAACTCGGGGTTGTAATTGTTCACATTCCATTTAGCTCTGTCACCAAAAAAAAAAAAAAAAAAAAAAAATATCGCACAGCGAACATCGAGAAACAACACGACGCGACGCGTAGCAACACCTACATCCAGAAAAATGTAAATTCAGGAACTCTGTTTTACCCCAGCGTATACGTGCAGGGCCGGTGCGTACTAACACTGCACCACCAGCTGAGTGGAGGTGGGCATAAAGCCTGATTGGGGGCTCTGGTAGTACTTTATGACTCTCAACATCTTATCAACAATTTCGTTTGGCTACCTACATCTATATATGCTACAAATGAAACTAAGACTAACTGATTATTAATGGACGAACATTTTTCGCGGGGTTAGACGTCATTTTGGGATCAGTTTAATTTGTCAAAATCATTGAATTTATTTAGCTCATGATAAGTCACGAACAAACACTATATAAAATTCAATATTTTTTAATCCATAATGTTGAATATGTTAAAATTCTTCAACCTTTAAAACTATATCTATATCTATCTATCTATCTATCTATCTATCTATATATATATATATATATATATATATATATATATATATATATATATATATATGGGTGTGTTGGTTTTTAGGTCTATATCAAATCGATCAATTTGATTCTGTTAAGAACTGTTCCATGGATTTATTCCCGAAAGTACATTGAACTAATTCCCCACTCCAACTTCTCCACTGCCTTAACCGGGTATTGAACTCCCACTCTTTGAGTCCAGCCACTGGATCTAACCAACGCTTTTATCTACTGACATCCATTAAATATGGCCCGCGGAACTAGAACAGTCTACTCCAGTGAGCGAAATAAAGTGTTCAGTTCGATATTCGAACCACCTGAAGAAGGCCAGAGCGTACAACGGCCGAAACGTTGTGATATATATGGTGACAAATATGAGGACAATATTCCGAATAATGTAAATAGTGTACATAATACCTCATCTCAGAAATATAGACAGATACTGAAAGGCCGAAACACTGTAATAAATATGGCGACAAAGATGTGGACAATAGTCCGAATAATGTAAATAGTGTACATAATACCTCATCTCAGAAATATAGACAGATACTGAAAGGCCGAAACCTTGTAATAAATATGGCGACAAAGATGAGGACAATAGCCCGAATAATGTAAATAGTGTACATAATACCTCTTCTTAGAAATATAGACATATACTGAAAGGCTGAAACCTTGTAATAAATATGGCGACAAAGATGATGACAATAATCCGAATAATGTAAATAGTGTACATAATACCTCTTCTTAGAAATATAGACAGATACTGAAAGGCCGAAACCTTGTAATAAATATGGCGACAAAGATGAGGACAATAGCCCGAATAATGTAAATAGTGTACATAATACCTCTTCTTAAAAATATAGACAGATCGCTCTTCCCATATGTCGGAGAATGCTGGGAAAACCCCTCAAACTTAAAGAAGAGATGTGGAACGATAGAAATATAGTTCTAAAAACTATGCTATGAATACCACGGGCCGAATATGTAAGAAATGGTGACGATCTAGAGAAAAAGACACCAAAAAGGACATTTTTCCTTAACATCAGGAAAATACAGTTGAAATTTCAAGGGGAACATAATGAGGAAAAATGGTTTGGTAAAATTGATACTCACAGGAAAGATTGAAAAGAAGAGATATAGAGGAGAACCATGGAGTAATGTTGCCAAAAAGCAAGATATAGTAAGAGCTACAAAGCCCAATAAATTGTGGAGAGCCATGTTCTGCAAGGTCCTGAAGTAACACTCTACATAGAAGTAGAATTTCTGTTCACACGCACGCACGCACACATAAATCTCTTTCGTCCTCTCTCTCTCTCTCTTATTTTACTTTGTGGCCCTAGAACCTTTTCCTTTCCGTTAGTCTTGTACATTTCTGTTTTAAATCTAATCTCCCTCGTTTTAGTTTTCTCTTTCCTTTGACGTTCTTTTTCTCTTTCCACATCATTTATTTTCGCCTAATTCCCCCCCCCAATCCTTCCCGCTTTTTCTTTCTCTTTCACTCTTTATCTTCATCCTTGACATCTCTCCGGACGTCCGGAATAATTTGCTGGTCACTCAGCCGCTCGGCTCGACATGGTCAGTGTCTTGTCACATTTGTCAGACTAATGAAACCCTCATGCGATTCTACACAGGACCCAACCCTTGTCAGTTCCTACCACACGTTTCTCTTCCACCTCGCCAATCTCTCTTGCTTCGAAAGGTGACTCGCTTATTCGTCTCGACTGACGACTTGGACCCTAATAGGCGAAGATTGCCCCAATTCTTCCACATCGCGTAGCTATTAAATTTGCATAGTTCAAACATGGTCGACAGATTTAGAATAAGGCCGACTGCAGATGCACTCAGATGTTAGAGTACGCAAGAGCACGATTTCATTTGTATGAATGTAGGAAATTATATATATATATATATATATATATATATATATATATATATATATATATATATGTATAATTTTGTATTTGGGTAGCAACCCCTCTTTCATACAAGTTTGTCAGCCGTTTTTTAACAGAACTTGTATAAATTGGGATAGCTGTTCAAATAAGCAATTATTAAATTACATGACCCAGCAGTCAACAAGAAATGTAAATAAAAACCCTAGCAGGATTTTTTTTTTTTTGTCGAAACGTGTTTGTGCACTCGTGTGCGTGCGTGCACGAGCGCGCGCGTGTGTGTGTTTGTGCGCGTGTGAGCATGTGCGTGTATGTGCGCGTGTGCTTGTATGTGCGCCCGTGCGTGTGTGTGCCATTATGAAGGATTATTATTATGCCGCTGAATGTGTTGTTGTTTATACATATATATATATATATATATATATATATATATATATATATATATATATATATATACACACACACACACACATATATATACATATATACATGTATATATATCAGACAACGAATATTTATAATGCTATGTCATGAGTGTTTCCATGCGTTGTTTACTGGATTCAATTTCAAGCGAAATACTGCCCAATATTTCTTTGTTATATAAGTCGTCGATCTATCTATCTATCTATCTATATATATATATATATATATATATATATATATATATATACTTACAAATATGTGTGTGTTCTTGTGTGCGTGTGCGCGTGCGTGCGCCTGTGTGTGGATGTGGATCTTTTTGAATTTTAGAACACGGTCAGAACATATTGTTCATATTGATATTATTGAGGTTTCATTTCTTTTTTCAATTATTCCCTCTCGACGTTTTGTGGATGGATCTATAATGGTCGTTTTACATATATATATATATATATATATATATATATATATATATATATATATATATATATATATATATGTGTGTGTGTGTGTGTGTGTGTGTGTGTGTATAAACAAATTTGATTCTGAATTTGGTAATTCAGTTGAACACCAGTTGAAAAAAAAAGATTTATCGATGTATCTCTGTGTGTTTCACTTATTCTTTGCTAAATACTTCATTGTTCTAAGCCCATGCATTATTCCTGTCATCAAAAGAACCCAGTTGCATGCCCTCGAATGCAACATTTGCTCTGTTGTCTTTAAACTATCTGCCCAATATTCTTGCTAGCAGGTATGTCAAAGATGCGGCCTATTCAGCAGTCAGTCGTCTTCCTATTGAATTCACTGTGGCGAGATACGCTCAACATCGACACTGATGAAAGCCGGTCTCTTTACCGTCCGACAGAAGTACGTCTCCTTATGACTTCGCCTTTAATTAACTCAATTCGGTTGAGTCATCGTTGATCGACTTTGGCTTAATAACGATCATTTCAAATAAAGGCAAATAATAATCCGATGGTGGTGCTGGTTGGGCGAATGGGAAATGCGAACGATTTCTGAACCAAACGTAATAATACATACAAACTTGCCTCTCAGTTAGCATATTAGTTTCCCATCTGTACAGAAATATACTTGGAATTCCTTTTAGACGGACAAAGGACTGACTTTGACTAGCTATTTTCAAGCTAGATTGCAGTGAGTGACGAACATTCTTATCCCACGAAGTTTAATACACACTAATACACAGCCACGGCCATACACACCATTAAGCCATATACTATCCTATAAACTGTATTCCAAAATATAACGTCAACAAAACTACCACAGAAAACACGCATCACCGCCTCAAATAATCATTTCCACAAAATGTGCATAAGGACAAAAAGCTGAGTATAATCTACCATGTATTCGATTGTGAAAGCAGAATAACATTATTATTTCCCAGCTCCAAAGAAAATTAAACTTCGGCATTAAATGGCCCATAAGTGGTTGATATACCAACCACAAAATAAAATATACAGTGAAAAGCCTACACGAATATCTTAGAATCCTTGATGACATTTTTATTATTTATTTTTTTTATTTTTGCTAAAAATGAGAATTATTGTAAAAATTTGAAACAAATTTGGTTTTAAATTTAGGCCCGAACCGCATATTAATTTTTTTTTCTAGATGTTCTTATCGATTATAATAGTCACAATTTTATTCCCTGTCATTTAAAAAAAGACGTTATAACTCTTGGCTTCTAAGTACAAAAACGAATGTTCACATTGATATAAAATAACCATTAGAAAAATTAATAAATAGAGCCACAGTTATCGCATGTAAAATAATTTTCTCTAAGGAATTCATTAACATTGAATAAACAGTTACCAATAAAGGCTTTCGTAATTATATCAACACTCATTTATTTTAAAAAGTTTAACAACCTGTCAAATGGTACAGAATCAAGTTAGGACAAGGGTAAGTTTATTTTATTATATAGAATACACAACAGACGAAATATGAAATAGCTATAAATCATATAAGACATGGGTATGTAAAATCTACACATAAAAATAAACATATACGATTAATTATCTATTACAACATTTTAAAACCTCTTATATACTAGTCACTAATAAAAACTCAATACAATCAATTCCTCAATATAAAACTAATTCATTTACCCTATTTTAGATTGCCTTCGAAAATAACAATAAAAATATCTCATATAGAATATACAACCACAACCCTTTCTCGTAGATTCCTTTGCATTATGCCCGGAAAGGGTTTAATATGTCAACAATTAATACAGATGAGCAATAAAAAAAAGACAGATCATGTCATGCCATCTAGCATCTCCTGTACGCTTGTGATACGTGGGTACTCTACTGAAGAGATACCCGCATACTTGAAAGATTCCATCAAATAAAACTTCGTAAAAACCTACGCAACACCTGGCATAATCGGATCAGAAACAACGAAGTTTCCATCCACGCAAAGAAACCATCATGACTCGACACCGAAGTCGATGGACCGTACACCTTGCACTAATCCGTCTACCCAAACGAAGCCTGTTCTCAGAGCTCGCATCTGGTGAGAGACCACTTAGAGCCCCATCGCGTAGATTCAAGAATCAACTAAAAAACACGTTCCTGTGGGACAGAGATTCTGTCAACTGGGAGATGGAAGCTGCAGCAAGAACCAATTAGAGTCTGCGAAAAATCAACATCCTTTAAAAACCGAAGACAAATAGGAGAGAGGTAAAAAAAAATATAAAAGAAAACCACTCGGTTGCAGCGATCATCACCCCCCCTCCACACGTACACACACTCACAGACACATACATATGTAAAATTCCAGATGACTAAAAATACGGGCTGCATTACATATGTTCAGTGGGATTTAGTCCCAGTAGATATTTGAGAATACCATGAACACCTAATATGTGAGCAATGCCGAGGATTTAGAAAAATGAAACTAAAAAGGAAACTTATACTTAAAATCTGCAAGAGGCATTTGAACTTCTAGGTCATATAATGAGGAACGGGGCTTGTAAAAACTGACACTCACAGGGCAGATTTAAAGAAATAGGAACAAGGGAAAGCAGCATGTATTAGGTTGGTGCAAAATAATATCGTTTTTTTGACGTATTTTTAACGTCAAAAAACGATATTATTTTTGCACCAACCTAATAACTTAATTAGCTTAAATAAAAATGTGGTAGAGCAGTTTGTGTGAAATAACAAAAATACACAACTTATTAAGAATTACAAGAGCCCGGAATATGTTGAGGACCATGATCATACGGGAGGAACTACGTTCGAGTCGAGGAGACATATTGTGATTACAACCGATCATCAAAACTAGATTAATTTGTGTATCTGCTTGATATTCAAATTCCTTTTGCGATATCACATTTCCTGTCCATCAAGATTTTCCTACCGTTTGCTTTTAGAGATCATCTTAGTTCTGACTATCTTACAGATGACCACAGGTTTTTTCCGTTTTTTTTATATATACATTACAGATCAAACGTTTTAAAGTCATCTCCAGAATTAGCATGGGATGAACTTGAGAGACGAAAAAAGAAAAAAAAATGAAAAAGAGATCTTAGGGTCATTGAAAAAAGAATGGAATCAATTATCAAACTTATACTTTAAGAAACTTTTGCAACGGATGCCAAAAATTTGTACTGCAGTATTTAAGGCTAAACGAGGATATTTTGACGAGAGCAAAATTTAATCATAAAAAGCTTCTTTCTTTTTGTCTAATAAAAATATCATGTCTCACTTTAAAAAACAATTCCCTTATTTAAAGTACAAAACATCTACTCTTTGGGACAATTAAAAAATTACCAAGGAGTTCTCAAACTTTTGGACTGTAGTGCATATATTTTGTAGTCAGAGCCTTTGTTAATATTTCTTTAATCCGACAGAAAACGAAAATAATTAGATTAAAAATATTATCTTTTACCCAAATGTCATTTATCAAAATGATGCTTCACCATAATTATGTCTTTTACGAAAGTAATGTCTTTTACAAAAACAATGTTCTTTTTTTTATCAAAATTATGTATTTCACTAAACATTCTAATGAAGAGCACATAAACGGTGAAAAAAATTCGAATTCCAGCGTTTCAGTTCTATGCGGTAAGTGACCAAAAATGCTGTTTAGAATGTCGCCGCTTCTTCTTCCCCAGTGTGAACTCAATTGTAAATATGCATGTCTGTATATATGAACTCTAATTTCTCGTTACCCTTATTATCACTTTGACTCTCAGCCTCGCAATTCATCTTTGGTGCTGTTTCACATGCTCTTCTATACCCCTTCTAACAGTATTCCACAAAATCACACCCACCCTGTCCAAGTCTCTGATCCAATTTTACACGTCCGGACCTCTTTTCCCGAGTGTGTTATTATCAATCGTGAATGTTTTTTCCGAATAAATTGACGGAAGAATATCTGTATTGGATTGGATGGAATGGCCCCAAACAGCGACCCGTCATCACCCACCAAAGAACCCCCCCCACCGTCAAACCTACACTTCTTTTAAATGAAGGAGTGTTATAAACAAACAAAGAATGGAAGCAAACGAAGACGAAACAGCGCCAAGTCACACACGCACACAACACGGCAGAAAAATTGCCCCACAAGCAGCGAATTCATAAAACGAATTCCAACATATAAATAAAACGAATATTCTACGAAATAACAATGAAAAAAAAGCAAAAAAAAAACAAAAAACAAAAACAAAAAAAAAACAAATATAAAAACAAAATCAAATCAGGAATAAAAAAAATCATTCCGAATTACTGCACGATAGAGGGTGAAGCAATGTATAATTTGGAATTGGGAACGTGCTCTCCACAAATATTCCTTGTCGGAGAGGGAAGGTTGAAAGAAAGGGCAGATCTGTGACAAGAGGTGAGCGGGGGAAAGGGTTTGAGTTGTCAGTGTTGGTGGGGTTGGGGAATAATATTACGAGTAAAGAGACTCGGTAACATTCCGGCAGTGAGTTATGTAGATTGATATTTGATTCGGTTTTCGTGTTGAAACATTTAGATGCATATATATATATATATATATATATATATATATATATATGATTGTGTGAGAGGGGGTTGTACGTGCGTTACGCTGATGCAAATTGACATACACTGCGGGGGTATAATTTAACAGTTATTTCTTACATATGTGTTCCAGGAGATGTGCATTAGTGTAATTCCAGTGTCTATACATCTGCACATCAACGTATATGTAGACACATACATGTGTCTCTGTCTGTGCGTGCGTGCGTGTGTGAACTTGCATGTGCTTTCTAGGCAGATTTTGCATTTTTGTTCATTATGATGCATGTGAATATTTCCGAGGATACATCTTTCGCACATGCCCACACTCTCTGTCTCTCTCTTTCTCTGTCTCTCTCTGTCTCTCTCACACACACACACAGACAGAGGAATGCACAATCTCCCTCTCACACACACGCACACACTTTCATACATACATATCACACACAGGCGCACGCATGCAGACACACATACACTTCAAACAGACACTCAAACAGAGACGTTTACAAACGCGCGCATACACACACACACACGCACACACAGACACACACACACACACACAAATATATATATATATATATATATATATATATATATATATATATATATATATATATATATATATATATCGAAAGAGACACAAAAAGAAGGACAGAGAGAGAAATATAGATAGAGAGAGAAAGAGAAACAGTTTGGATAGAGAAATTAACATTACAAGACATAGGTTGTTTCACGCCCTAAGAGTTCATCAAACTCGCTGTTATATGTTCTTGATATTTCATATTGCTTTATTCTTCAAATTAGCCATAACTTCTCCATATGCATATGTAAATGTACATAAGAAATATATATATATATATATATATATATATATATATATATATATATATATATATATATATATATATATATATGCGTATTTGTGTCTGTGTGCATATGTATATTCACATAAATATCTACACTCACACGCACAAGCACACATACATACATATATATATACAATATTTTTTATTAATTCAAACGTTATTATAGGGGATACTCGTATTTGAAACAGATGCGCTTTTTTATCTTAAACGGTGGATTTTATGTCTATTAGCCTGCACATTCAAGAAAGCCAAATCGACAATATGACCTCCGACAAAGACTGAACCAGTGTGCCCCTTTGGAGGAGAAACCACCGTTTGATCAGCCGATCTTTATGTTTCCCTTACAGTGACCGTCACACACACACACACGCAAACACACACTAGCATATATCATTTTTACCCTATGTACACGCATGTAGAAACATTTGCATACATGTCAAATTATTTATACAAATGTATCCATATATATACATACATTCATACGTGTGATTAGGGGATGGATTACTTAATAATTGGAAAGATTTAATGTGAAATTGAATCGATGTCTATGTTCGTATTTCATCTATTTTTCGGTTCTATTTGGGTTTGGCATGAGTCATCACAGACTAGATTTTTTTTTTAGCGACATGCATTCATGATAGTTGTGCTTTATAAATGGTTAAACGCAAAGGATTTTTAGTCACACAAATAATTATATCCATGACTATATTTCCCCTCATCTTTAAACAAACATATTAATAATAAATAATTAAATAATAATAATAATTGAATAATTTCGAATAAACCGTATAAATATCCATAGCTTTCAACTCTCAACAGGTGCTACAATACACACAACGTTAAACTATTAAAAAAACATACATACTGAAAGAGATATGGCACCTCGATATCGTGTAATGTTTAGAAAGCATGTCGTGCTAGATCAATTACAATTGAGTACTGAGTTCGATCGATCGACAATGGGTGAACCAAACTTTCGGCCGTGTACCACATCTAAGATACGCTTAGAAAATCACCAGACCAAGACAGGCATACGAAATGTTAATATGAAATTTGGACTGTTCAGCTATGGTTTTTACATCAATTTGAAATCGTTTAGGAAAATAGTAGAAAAACGCAATAAAAAGTAATTAAACCTACAAACCTCAGTTGAATTGTGATACAATATTTTAAATGCATATTTACTGCCTACACACACACGAACGCACACACTTCAATAATGCAAATCCCCAGGAAAACATTTCTAGGTCAAGTAATTTACATATTTACATACATTGTGATTTAATTTTAAAGTAATTTTTGATAAATTTTCTGGATAAATTTAAACTATTTTGTTATTTCGTTCTGATTAGGCAGTTAACAAAAGTTTATCTGTTGAAATAAAATTATTAATGAATTCTTCGATGACGTGTTAAATATTTTCATTCTTGATGTGCATTACATTTCACTGTATATAAATACATTGAGCTCTCATCATAGATCAATCTTTTTAATATTTATATTAAAAAAAAATACTTATATGCGCTTACCACTTACGTATTTAATATTATCTATATCCATATCACTCTCTCTTTATATATATATTTTTTTATTACAATACTTTATATATATATATATATATATATATATATATATATATATATATATATATATAAGTATTGTAATAAAAATAACTTTTAAAACTCTCCCTTTCCGCTCTAATTTCGACCATGTCTCTCACACCATCCCTCACCATCCTCTATGTCACCTTATATAAGCTTAAAACTGCCCTTCAAAAGTGTAAATTTTAAATTCATTTTTTCACCCTTGAAAGTGAAGTCTGAAGATCCAGAAAAAAAAATCTCTGGTGAAATAAATTATAACAATGGAAACATGAAGTGTTTTTTTATTTTTTTTTAAGTTAAATTATTTAAATTTTCCTTACTTATATATATATATATATATATATATATATATATATATATATATATATAATGAACTCTCCCTTTGGTTTGGATGTATGATGATCTGACAGCTTAATTGTTTCTATTATGAAATTTTATGCGATAATCTTAATGGCACTTCAAACCCGCTAGTGATTGATAAAGGAGGCCGCATATGGAGCAAGATTATGGATAGTGGGATGAGATCACTGTTAGATTGGCTGACATTTTAGATTTTGCTCTCCCTTCTTGAAGACGATTCAGAGAAGTAGATTGAAAACTTTTGAGTCCACTAAATCACGTTGATCTCCATTCTACTCGCCCGAAGGCTAAGCGCTCAAAGGTGTTACCTTTTTGTCGCCCCCTCCTCACAAAAGAGAAAGCGGTGCAAATTTTAAATAGGCCTGCTTAGTCACTGATATATATATATATATATATATATATATATATATATATATATATATATATATATATATATATATATATATATACTAATTTTTACATATATGTTAAGCATAGATAAAATGGTTAATATCAGAGATATAGTGTAGATATGTATAGAAATGATCACTGAGGTCAAAAGCAAGCGGCCTTAGTTTGTTTTATCCTTGAACACAATTTTCCCACAATCTTCCATACTTACTTGCTTGTTTGATGGTGACATGTTCAATTCGCATTTCGCATCTGAAGCTTGTTCCTCATTATGCCACCACTCGTATTGTTCTTGTGGCTAATTCTTTTTTTTATCGCATTCCTTTACAATATTGTTAAGATTGCGTCAACCGATAAATAGGCCTAGTTATATCTACGGCTGCCTTAGAGTTCAAACAGATCGGGAGGTGCCGCCATACTACCAATGAAAAATTAAACCACCTACTTTGACGTAAAAAAACAAAACAAAAAAAAAAACAATATTATTCTAACTACCCTCAACTCGTTAGTTTTCATGACCCTTACGCCCTGTCAATACCTCATAAATAATAAACAATACCGCGTTTTGTTCGCGTGAAAAGAGAAAAAAATACTTGATTTCAAACAAGAAAGAAACATGAGAAAATAGAAGTGGTGTGAGAGACTCAGATTAAGCCGATAAGAACAGATGCTACACTTTGACCTCAACCAAAAGGACAAGAAACATAGTCGGTCGCAATAAAACGGTATTTTTATAATGCACAGTATTGAAAAATGATATCGTCTGTGGAATTATTTTCAAATTATTATTAAGAGAAATGTCCGCAAGAAAAAAAATAATGGAAGATAAATGTGTTTAACGTCTCCGGTCAATACCTAATAAAAAAAGGACTATTCCATTTTGATCGCGTGGAAAGATGGAGAAAGGAAACTCAGTTAGAGGATTTGGCTGATTTGCTTTATTTTACGGTATATCAACCTCAATGACTCATTTAATGCCGGCAAGATTTTTATTGCTGCTAATATTTTTTTTCAAAAATGTATTGCTGGTAATAATTTTTTTTCATCAAAAATTCATTTCTGGTCATATTTTTACAAAAATATATTGCTGGCATTAAAACCTATTTTTAAACTTTCATAGTGTTTTGACTCCAGTTTGGGGGTTAACTATTTGCCCATAGCTGGGACACTAACAGTTGCTACTACCCCGGATCAGGATGGACCTAGGGACCCCAGCAATTAAGAGGTGGCTACACGTTCCTCAAAACCTCCTGATCAAAGACCTTGCCGTTGTATGTAGTCTATCGTCTTGCCCAGTACGACCCAGTGAGAAAATGAAAGAATGACTGTGTCAATAAAATGAAAAAAGATTGTCAATTTCAAATCTTTTTATTTGTACCCCCCTTACTTCTTAAAATAACGACTAGTGTTCATATTTTTGATTGTCATTGAAATATTTTGTTAAAGTTGTTATGCTTAATTATTTAAGGATACGATGGGGGGATTTCTACAGATATTTTGTTGTTGTAGAACTCGTCATGAGCTTATAAAATCATTATGAAGAATTAAGATTCATTAGAAAATTAAAAAAAAGGAAACCCGTAAAATTTTCACGGCTCATTCTAGTATATGTTACGTAATACATTTTTTGTAACTTAAACTTTTATTTAAATTACTAAGAATATAACATTAAATCTTCCTTCGTCTTCTCTTAGTCACCCACAGTGAGGCTATTTGATATCAGTGCGCCTGTTTCCACAGAGGAAAAAGAGAAATCAATAAATTTACATCCCTAAACGCATCACGTTTTATAATTTCTCTTTCCTTTTGTTCGTTCGTTCGTTTTCTATTTCATTTGTTCATGATCCTAAGTTTGAGAATCGTGGTCTATAATTCCCTTTTTGAAATAACACATGTTGATGGCAGACACAAAATGAAAACTGCAGGAAATCCTAGACAAGGAAAGCGTGAAGAAAGGATTAGCTGTCAATTGTATGAAAGCAGTGTATACAGTTGTCAGCAAAAAAGAAAAGCTAAATACGAAAGCTGCAAATTGAATTGAAAGCGTGAAAAATCAAGCAAGCACGGATATATTACAATCTGGGAGCTATTATAATAAACGATTGAAAATATGATATATAAAGCTGAAGAGGCTTTAGAATAACAAATGATGCCTTTCAGAAGCTAAAACAATATTAAAGGACAGGAAATTTTCGTGAGAAACAAAGAAAGGACCGCTGAGATGTTATGTAATATTAATCTTCCTTTATTGTCGTATGCATTGTACTAAAATTGGTGGTAAGATCATATATTTTGCAATAGAAATAGCTTCTGTGGTGCCCAAAGATGTTTCGCCTTTTCGGACTTAAAATTTTCTCGCGCCTCATCAAATTTTATGTGATAAAAATACATTGAAAAAAAGAAAAAAAAAAGAAATAGGGTTCAAGGGAGATAACCACAGATTTAAAATCAGAACATTATCATTGATAACTCTCTACTACAATTTGCAGATACTATTTACTATATTTTTATTACTTGATATATCACAATTATAATTTATAACTATACTAGGACTTATCCATGTAATTACAAGTATCCCATAATAATATTTTACATTTTGAAATCATATTTATTTTTGGCATATGAATTTTTTGAAACAGTTTATAATCTTTATCATTCAATTATTCCGCCTCATCTGCTATCCTTTTCCACGCCACACTGATTGATAACCGCTGGGATAAATGTAACCGTAAGTTCTATGTTAACAGTTTCTTCTGTCGTATTTCACACTTGTTAAACTCTCTGCTGGCTTCTTGTTTTCAACTCAACTTTGATCTTCAAAATATAAATGCAATTTCAATCGTTTTTTTCTGCCTTTTTAATTCCCTTCCTTTTATTGTTCTATCCCCTTAAAATTGTTTGTTTTTTCTCATATTCTTTAACACTCAGTAACACTTTGTGTCTTAGCGGCTTTATTGCCTTGCCTGAGCTGAAATGATTTAAAAAAATATTACAGTGAATTCAACAATTAACAGATACTGTGGGTCATAGTAAGGTGATAAATGTTTGTTAGATGATAAGAAGTTGTGGAGAGCCATGATCAAACACGTCTTGAAGAGACACGACACATAAAAAGATGAATTTTAGCCTCTCGTTAGATGCGCCCCCATATATTTTTAAATTCATTCATTCATTCCAAACTACAAGCATGACGATACTACCATTAAGGCAGAAGCGGTGCAACTGATAGTTTAATGAGAATGGGAAGCCTTTAAAAGGGACGGGAAAGCCAGTCCTAAAAAGTAAACTCGGTATAAACCTCTACTTCTGTTCGAGGAGTACCATGAACTGGGCTTGTTTAACGCTGAATCTTGAGAAACACTATAAATGTATATTTTTATAAATTTTATATCGATATAAAATTCAGTAATTCTATTTTCATGCGTCATTTTTTCTTCTTTAAATATTTTAAATTTAGTCTCTTAAAAACATCTTAATATATTTCTCCGGAATATTTCACGAATTCTCTGTACCTTTCCTTCTTGCTACGTTAAAATCTATCATATCTTCCAAAAATAAAAATACATTTTTCTACCCTCTTCGATCCCATGCGCATTTTTAGACCACACCTACGCAAATCTTTTGCCCCTATTCAATATAAACTCCATTTTATATTTCGCATCCATTTTATTATCCTAAATGCTGTCCTCGTGTGCAACACAATAGAACATCAAATACCTCCGTCATCGTCAGTATCCTAAGTCTGGCCTGTTTTAATCATGGACTCCACATTCCTAAATCACTCTGTCCTAACATAACTCTCTATTCCATAAACGAATATTTCTTTCCATCAACTAAAAGAAATATATAAATAAAAAACAATCACCAGTTATTACTCTCAGGAATTAATTACCATGACGGAACATCATTAAGTGAAGGGCCCATAGAATACTTTTTCGACGAAGAAATCTTTTAAAAGGCAGACCACCAGTGCCTAGCCACGTGAGCAACGTGGACGATATAAAAATGGTGGCATTCAATTGAGTGGATTTGATAAAAAGAAACAGCTGAAAAAAACCCTGAAAAATAAAAGAAAGAAAGAAAGCAAATCAGTGAAAGGGAAAGCGTATGGAATGAATCAGAGTTGAAAGAAATAGAATGAAAGATGAAAGGAAGAAATAGTAGAGGCATGAGGCCAAATGAAACTAAAAGAAATAAGAAGGAAGAATTGATAAAATAAATAAATAAACGCTGATAACCGGCAAAAAAAAGGGATGGAAGAAAGAGATCAATACAATATAATTGTCGGAAAAGTGGAAATAAGTGAATGAGAACGTGGGGAACGGAAAATTAAAAGCACGTAGAAAAAGCAAAATAAATATGAAAGAAAATTGGGATGAAAAGAACAATAAAATCAGACGTAAAAAGAAATAAGATATAGGAAAAAAAGATTAATGAAAAAAAATGAAGATTATATATATATATATATATATATATATATATATATATATATATATATATATATATATATATATATATATA
This sequence comes from Acanthosepion lycidas, assembly GCA_963932145.1. NCBI lineage: Eukaryota > Metazoa > Mollusca > Cephalopoda > Sepiida > Sepiidae > Acanthosepion > Acanthosepion lycidas. Next base: position 7,171,892 of record OZ010605.1, read on the forward strand.
TATATAAAGCAAGATACAGAACAATAAGAAAAAAAAATGAAATGTATGAAAATAAAAGAAAATGGTGAACGGTATAAATTTTCTTGGCGGGAAGCAGACGACTATGCGTCATCATCTAATCAAAGTGAAATAACGCCCGGAATAGCATTTTGTAAAGTAGATCGATCTCGGGATGTGCGAGAATGTGCGGGATAGAGAATTATTGCTGGCGCTTGTGATCTGTTCACATTCTTGGGAGCATCTGTGACGTTAAATATTTTTCTCTTCATTCTGTCTCTTTTTTAAAACGAAGATTGACTGACTCAGAGAATTTCTGAATTTAAAAATACCATATTGAACATACTTCAGGCATATAGATTGCGGCTTGGATTGAGGAATCATTAAAGCGAGTTCGAATTCCAGTCGAGTTCATTATGTTCATTTCTGTGATAATAACTTTTGGAAAATTATGACTCCAGCTATTCTCATTCAGTTAAGGCGAAATAGTATGAGAGCTTTGAATGCAAACAGGTGATGCACGTACGATGCAGCTAAAGGAAAATATCGTTCGTATTGACCCTATGATCACGACTACGGTCTATACATTTTGTTTAACGAATATGCTTGGTGTGTAACGTATTCATAGAGGAGTTGTTTTAAAAGATTTTGTTTATTAGCACCAAAACTACGAGGAAAAACCATTTTTATTATACATCTATCTTTATATATATATATTCCTGCCTGCATCTATCTCTTAATATCTATCTATCTATCTATCTATCTATCTATCTATCCATATATATATATATATATATATATATATATATATATATATATATAATTATATCTGCTCAACTTTGTATTGAGCACTCTTTTAAGAATAGTAATTGTTGGTTATTGGAAATCATTCCGTATATACCAATTATATACTTGGGTATATATAGATATATAATAAAAGCAGGCCACTGGTATTCGAGGATACCCATCTAATAGAGCAACTAGATAATCCCTGTTGAAAAATTACGCTCAGGCACATTTGAGTTTGTTCAACCCCAACAGAGCCAACCTGTGGTTTATACTGCAACTATGCTGAGCAGACCTTAATTACAGTGTCTGGGAGAGAGCGTGTTATCTAGTTTGATCAATAATCTGAATAGCTCTAGTACACTCAAACCCTCGGTCGCGATGACTTTTGATTTCGTGCAAGCACAGCTATCGACGGCAAGGAAGATAACGAGAAGTGTCAAAAATGCAACATGCATTTCTGATGCATCGTCTATCTCTCTCTCTCTCACTCTCTCTCTCTATATATATATACACACGCTCACAGATAAGCATATATATATATATATATATATATATATATATATATATATATATACACGCTCACAGATAAACATATATATATATATATATATATATATATATATATATATATATATATATATATATATATATATATATAAACACACACAGACACACCCGCACACACACACAAACATATAAATTAGTCTTGGCTCAATTTATATATATATATATATTCCGAATATTATCTCTATTATTATTTACTTTATTCTTTACCACAGTTTCTGCTTCCTTTGATATCAGATATCCATTTCGGCAACCGGAAATTTTGTCTCGGTATCTATTTTCAACAGGCTTCTAAAACACGCATACATGTAGATATGTAATTACTTACAGTGTGCCTTCAATAAAAACGGAATCAAGGAAATCAACAGTTAATTTCCCACTGGAATATTTCTGCACAAGACGTCATGGCTTGCTGCTCTTTTCTTCCCAACTTTACATTTTTTTTACCATTCTTTTCTCGACGTCAGTCATCCATAAACAAGCTCCAGTACCAAATTCAGTCATTCGTAACGCTGTTGATAATGCAAATCTCACCATTTTTATAGCGTCTCTACAGATTCTGTTTAAGAGATTTTTCTCTTTTAATGTTCCCCATATTATTATTTATATACATTTTTTTACTCTATGAACGTCTCTTTCCCAAACTCATGACAGTCGGTCTATGCTCTGATGAAAATATATTTTTTAGGTAGGCATTAAAACCTGAGAGAATGTGTATACTATAAATATTCGTTATAGGCAAACGTTAAAATGTTGAAGCTGTGTGCTCAAATCGTGTCCTGGCCATCATTTTTAACGGCACACGTTTGAATATTGCAACAATCTCAACAGAATGGAATTCAGCAAATGAATTTATATCATATATATATATATATATATATATATATATATATATATATATATATATATATATATATATATATTAGGTTGGTGCAAAAATAATGATGTAATAATGTCGTTTTTGACGTATTTTTTAACGTCATAAAACGACATTATTACATCATTATTTTTACACCAACCTAATACATATATATATATAAGGCTCAAACACTAATATTCCATGGTTATAATTTATTACATTGGAATCGTAATCACGATTCAATTCATCAGACCAACAAATGAATTAGGTCGTGATTACAATCCCAATGTAATAAATTATACCCATGTAATATTAGTGTTTGAGCCTTTTATATTATATTCTTGATCTGCCTTGTAGATTGAGCTCTACCTGTATTCTATCTTCTTGGAAATATATATATATATATATATGTATATATATGTTGACCAATAATATTATCAATACACACACACATACACACTCACATATATATATACATATAAATATATATATATATATATATATATATATATATATATATATATATATACATATATATATATTTCGCTTGAAAACATGATATTGAATAATCCTGCCCGCCTGATCCTTCCAACCTGTTGTTAGGCGGCGGCTTCTTTTCCGTAATGGGGGAAAAATTATGAGAAAATTGAAAAGTTTTCCTTTGATGCGTCCTTTAGGACACCAACGGACTAAGTTTGGTAAACTTCATCGGAGTAAAATCAGTCAGTATCACCTTCAATCTTAGTGGCTTTATTACCTTACCTAGGATAAAATGATTAGAATTTTTTTTTTTTTATTAAAGAAAAACGATTTACTCAGACAGAAGTTTATAGAAAGTTCTTTGATGGTTAAATCATCCACAGTAAATTGGCGTCAAGATTCTTAAAACGTTTAACTTTTCTTGACAGATATACTATTTTCATAATGTGGGGTGCTTATATTTACATCACTTTAGAAAAAATGAAATGGAAACAAAGAAAAGCAATCTAAATGAAATTGGCTAGATTATATACAAAAAACATATATTTAAAGAAACTTAAATTCTCAGCCCCTCTCTTTCGTTTTTGCACATAGGAGCCAGTGGCATCAACGTGAAAATAATCTAGTCAAAAATAGTCAAGTGGATTCCAAAATGACGAAACACGTGACACGAAGACTCTTTTTACTCTATATATATATATATATATATATATATATATATATATATATATATATATATATATATATATAAATCTGTATGAAAAGGTACAGAAACGTATTATGGCATAAAAAGGAAGAAATTTTATATTATAGTCCATGATAGATTTAAAATAAAAACAAAAACACACACCAGTCGACCGGTTTCGTCCCCTCTCATCAGAACTGTTAACGGGGAACACAAATTACGAAGAGAAACAAAAAAAAAAGAAAGTCTGTCATGGATGACGTGAATGAATGGACAGGGAGAAGAAAAATATAATTATAAAAATTATACCAACGAAGATGCTAGAAGCGCAGTACAACAAGTCCAAGCAAACAAGCTCTTTGTTTACAAAGAGCAGGTCGACTGGACCTGATGTACAGCGTCTCCAACACCTTAAGATGGAATAATGAGTGTGCTCTGGTGAAAACGGAAAACCAGTTCACACTGAAATCCATCGCACAAGTGGGATTCTTTATAAAGTGAGCCTGGACTTGCTGTGCTGCGCTTCTAGCATTTTTGTTGGTATAATTTTTATAATTATATTTTTTTTTCTCCCTGTCCATTCATTCACGTCATCCATGATAGACTTTTTTTTTTCTCTTCATAATTTGTGTTCCCCGTTAGCAGTTCTAATGAGAGGGGACGAAACCGGTCGACTGGTGTGTGTTTTTGTTTTTATTTTAAATCTATCATAGCCTATAATATAAAATTTCTTGCTTTTTATGCCATAACACAATATATATATATATATATATATATATATATATATATATATATATATATATATATATTCAGCGGAAAAAAAAATAAGACATGTATACATTCACGAGACATTTCCGCCACACTTCCAATCTTTAAATTTCAACATACAAATGCGTATGTATAGACACAACACCACCTGTATACATACATATGTCATATCCGAAACTGCCCACATATGTTTATATATGTATGAGTCCCGACGGACGACCAAGTATGTATCGATGTTTGCGTCAGTACGATGAAAAAACGACGAAGTTTCCCCCACCACTTCCACAATAACACCAATGCACGCAATCTACATGAAACCAATTGTTTAAAAAAATTAATCAGTTTGTCTGACGATCGCTAAAGCGTGAAACACAGAGTCACAAGCTCACATCTATCCAACCATATATATATATATATATATATATATAGTTTTAAGGTGTGCTATATTTATGGGATAAAGTGCTTAAAATCAGAGATAGAGCGTATGTAAATATAGATATAAAAGTGAAAATTGAAGTCAAATCTCAGAGGCGACAGGCTATGTTAGACGTAATCATCAGGCCTAGAGATAGATAGATAGACAAATAGATAGATACCGTATATTTTCGCGTATAAGACGATATTTGAATCCCCAAAATCACGCTTAAAATTGTGGGGTCGTCTTATTCTACAATTCTGAAAAAAACCTTAAATTATAAATTATAAAATTATAAATGATGTTTGTCAGTGCGAAAACCAATAATGTAGATGAAATGATTCACATTATCAAATAAATTGATAATAAAAATACGACCGTAATATATAAGGCAATAATGGTTTTATAACTATTATTACCTTCTATATTACTGACATAATTTCCTTATTTCATAACTTGTCTATTCGAAGAATAATTGCATATCAATGAAATCAACTTGTATTGATGCAAGCTCTGTTAAGAAAATGTAAATATGGAGTTATGATTGCGAATAAAAAATGTTGAGTGTTCAATGTACTATTATCAAAAATGTTATTAGCGGTATGGTGTGATTATCACTGAAGTATAAGTAAATGGTCATTAGTACACCAGGCTGTTTGTAACTATTGAGATAGAGGAAAATTAGAAGAAGAAAACACATGATATTGAATCAATTTTATCATTTTGCATATTCCGAATCTTTAAGGATACAGTAAGTAAAAGCATTTCAAATAACATCATCTTAATATAATCAATGAGCAGTCGTTTTATACTACAGGTATAGGATAAATTTATGAAAATTTAGCATAATTTTTTTTACCTCGTCTTATCTAAAGATCGACTTATACGCCTTATATATATATATATATATATATATATATATATATATATATATATATATATATATATATATATATATATACATGTCAGGTCCGTAAGTGGAAAGGATAATCCGAGTGGTTCTTTTTATTATGAAATATTAATAAGATAGAAAGCTCAATGTATACAATACAGCACAATATGATATACAGCAATGAAAAGCTTAACATATCACGAAAATACTGTAATAAACCATAATTTATTTCGCCCCGTATGTCTTACCAGAGCGAAGTTATAAATGGTTTAAATTTACAAATAATCTTACAAATATATATATATATATATATATATATATATATATATATATATATATATATATATATATATATATATGTGTGTGTGTGTGTGTGTGTAACAATTATATTATTTTTTTTGTCTTAGCAATTCACTCCTGAAGATGATTTTGAATAAGATTAAAATACTTGGGAAAATAAAAGATATAACAAAAACACGGCGTCTTCCTTAATCACAAAACTAAGAAATTGATCCGTGAATTGGAGAGGATCAAAGTAAAAATAAAAATCATTAGACGTCATATGTCTATAATCTAGACATATGACGTCTAATGATTTTTATTTTTTATATATTTTTATTTTGCTTGAATATATATATATATATATATATATATATATATATATATATATATATATATATATATATGTGTGTGTGTGTGTGCGCGCGCACGCGCGTGTGTGTTCTTTCATATTCTTTTTTTCAATATCCTTTTTTCTGTATCGGTTTTTTTGATTTGATTTTCCGATTTATATTTTGTCTTTTCATTTTTTCTCGCATATCTTAATTTCTGAAATGATTCATTATTATGTAACTTTATTGACTATTATCCTCATCTTTGTTTTTATCATAATAACAAGAAAAGTAAAGGCAATAGCCCTGATGTAAATAGTCAATTTTTTTTCTCATTTTCACAAATTCTTCTTCATTTAGTTTTCTTTTTTCCTTACTTTTCTTTATTTTTTCCCATATAATATATTTGTCTTTTGGTCATTCATTTTGTGATTTTACGTTCTTTCTCCTCTCTATCCTCTATTTTGGCTTTTTTTCTTTCTTTCTTTCTTTCTTTCTTTAATTTATCTCTTTCTTTCTCAGTCTCGTTTTTCATTCTTTACTTCTCTCGTTTTAATTGTTTTCGTCGTTTTTCCTTTTTTTTTTCAATATTGTCCTCTCTTTCGTTATACGACTCTTTATTCCTTTTTTTAGTGTATTCTTTATTTCTTTCTTTCTTTCTTTTTTCTTTCATTAAATTCTTTCATTCTTTCTCGTTTATCTATCATTCCTTAATTTTTTCTTTTTCTTTTCTTTCCTTCTTTTTTCTTTCTTTTATTCTTGCTTTCTTTCTTTCATTTTTCATTCATTAAATTCTTTCATTCTTTCTCGTTTATCTATCATTCCCTAAATTTCTTTCTTTTTCTTTCCTTCTTTCTTTCTTTCTTTCTTTCTTTCATTTTTCTTTCATTAAATTCTTTCATTCTTTCTCGTTTATCTATCATTCCCTAAATTTCTTTCTTTTTCTTTCTTTCTTTCTTTCTTTCTTTCTTTCTTTCTTTCTTTCCCGAAACATCTTCTATATGTCCTTCCCGTCTTTCTTCGCAATCAAAACTAAATATTCCTGTATTTATTGTCATTCTCCTAAGCCTAAGTTTGATGTGGCAGTAGGCAAGAAGTATGGGGAACCTATTTAGGATCGAAATCACTATTAAGTCGTAATTTTTCTAGTGAGTCAAGCTTACACTGCGTCGAGGTACCGCTCTGATTTTCTTAGCATAGATTAGATATGGCACAAGGCTGAAAGCATGGGGCACCCAGTGAGAAACATATATACTATATAGCCATAATTGTTCTAACGAGACAAGCTTAATAATAATTACCCCACGTCGATTTCTCCATTTGATTTTCTAAGCGTAACATATACCTGGCACAAGGCCGGAATTATAGTTGCACCCAGTGAGGATCGATCTCATTATTCAGTCATAATTGATCTAGAAAAGCAAGCTTGTTAACCATTGCACAACGTCAAGGTGCTCTAGTCCTTTGTTCATAAGATATCGACAGGGTATTTCTTTCTTTCTTTTTGCTACTTGTTTCTTTTACTGGCGTTGTTTTTGCCTCGTAACATTACTCGCCCCTTAATTATTTTCTAACACTTTATTGTCTACTTTCTTTATTTTCCAATCACGATTTTCCATAACGTTTCTTCCCTTTTTCCGCTCCCGTACTTTTTAGAATTTTCAAAACTTTCACGATCGGTTGCTATGTTGAATAACAAACCATCTTCTGGTCAATTTTATTTTCTCTGTTAATGTATTGTAAATTAGAATGCTGTGAAATCAATGACTAAAACAAGAACTCAAAAGCGAGAAAAACATATATATATATACATATATATATATATATATATATATATATATATATATATATATATATATATATATATATATAACAGCATAAAACCTCAAATTCTCACAAGTGGAAACGCCTTTCCTATCCGCCACGAAAAAAAGCATTAAAAAAACAAACATGCCTGTACATTGGAATGATAAACAGTGGCATATAAATTGAATAAAAATACAAAAATTACAGCGAAAAAATAAAATAAATATGAGAAAATCGAGAAACGAAAGTAGTTTAATAAACCTCAATTTAGAAATTGAACCATTTTTGGTGGGGGCGTCGGGTGGAAGTGGAGGTTACTTCCAAGCACCTAATTTCCTTTCAAAATTCTCTATTCGTCAATCCTCCCTTGACTTCTTTGTCTTTTCTTAGCCACCCTCCACTCCCATATCATAATGACGTTACCATATATATATATATATATATATATATATATATATATATATTAGGTTGGTGCAAAAATAATGACGTAATAATGTCGTTTTTTGACGTTAAAAATACGTCAAAAAACGACATTATTACGTCTTTATTTTGCACCAATATATATGTGTGTGTGTGTGTGTGTGTGCGTGTGTGAGTGTGTGTGTGTGGTTTTCTTTCTTTTTATTCAGCTTTTTCTCCTCACCCATCACCATCCAATGAAGTTAAAGATTTACTCTTACAACAGGCGAATATTAAAGAATATTCGCGTCTCTGCTAGACGAAAACTTTTCGATATTTTATTTTTATTTATTTATTTATTTACATTTTTTCAAATATCATTTCATCGAGTCACGTGATTGGCTCCATTTTATTTCTGGGGTTAAATTTTTATCCTTTTCTTCTATTTTTCCACCTGACCTCAGTAACTGCGGCAGCACCTGCCGTTTAGAAAATGTGGGGAGCGTCACCTGCAAGAGTCTTGTTAAAAGAAGCAATTTGGAAAGCGATTTTCCTGAATTGCTGTAATACTCCATGTCTTTTCTTATTTTTTTAATTTTATAGCCTATTTTCTATTATTTTGTGGTAAATCATTTTTTGTAGCACGAGCGGTTATTGGTCTAATTTTTAAAATGTTCCTATTTTCTCGATTTATCTTTTTCTAAAATGTTTCATTTGTATCGACGGTAATGGTTCTAAAGGAATTTATATTAGAACATCAGAATGGTAGCTGAGAGGTTTTATTTATTTATTTGACATTTATTTTATTGGTTGGTATCTCTACAGGTTAGTTTTCTTTCATGAAATATCATAAAAATGGCTGAGATTGGGTATTAACTATGTAATAGGAACATTCTAGATAGAAAAAGAAACAACTTCACTGTTCAATATTGCTTTTCAGATGTGTATTCTCATCATTTTGTTTCCGCTCCTGGGTATATTTTATCGATGTTCCAGGGGCAATTTATATATATATATATATATATATATATATATATATATATATATAGAGAGAGAGAGAGAGAGAGAGAGAGAGAGAGAGAGAGATAGATAGATAGATAATTTTGCCTCAAGCAAGACGATAATGCCACAACGACGCCAGGGAATACTGGGAGTGAAAGAGAATGTGAAGTAGACTTTAGAAGGAACCGGAAACCCATAGGCGGAGACGTGAAAAGAATAGAGATGACGTAGACTTTAGAAGGGACCGGAAACCTATAGGCGTTAGAAATATAGAATTGAAGTAGACTTTTGGACTTTGAAACCCAATTCTTTAGAGAAAAAACAATCCTAGAGAGAAAACAAGGGAAAAACCTCTACTTCTGTTCAAATTGCCAAGAAGGAATGTGACCAGACAATAGGCAATACTGTCTATCCCATTTTATATTATTGATATGTTGGTGTTAGTCATGGACATTGGTTGGTAGCTGTTTTCGTGGCCTAATAATAATTAACACTGATAGACTGCCAAATTCTCTTCCCCATGTTTTGTTATCAAATTAGTCTTAACTCGACAAGAAATTATTGAAACGACTTTCTCTTATAACCTCTTTACTTTTTGTCTTTGTATCCTACTTGCTTCTCTTTCCACTAAACCTCGCCTTCTTTGCTATCAACTTGACTTCCTACTGCCTATCATTATATTTTTTCTAGCCTCGTTCTGATTACTCGGTGATAGTAGCTATAATGCTATCAGTAATGTGCATAGCGTAAATTGCAATTACTTTATTTCTCTTAATACTGCCAGGCTAGCTTTCGCTGGACAGGCTTATTAATTTTGTTAACCTCTGTTCGTCAGATAATTAATTCCTTCTAGTGTTCGACGAGCTTATTTTTTTTTTTTTTTTTTTGATATATATATATATTTTTATATATATATATATTTTTTTGATATATATATATATTTTTATATATATATATTTTTTTTTGATATATATATATATTTTTATATATATATATATTTTTTTGATATATATATATATTTTTATATATATATATTTTTTTTTGATATATATATATATTTTTATATATATATATATTTTTTTGATATATATATATATTTTTATATATATATATTTTTTTTTTATATATATATATATTTTTATATATATATATATTTTTTTGATATATATATATATTTTTATATATATATATTTTTTTTTGATATATATATATATTTTTATATATATATATATTTTTTTGATATATATATATATTTTTATATATATATATATTTTTTTGATATATATATATATTTTTATATATATATATATTTTTTTGATATATATATATATTTTTATATATATATATATTTTTTTGATATATATATATATTTTTATATATATATATTTTTTTTTGATATATATATATATTTTTATATATATATATATTTTTTTGATATATATATATATTTTTATATATATATATTTTTTTTTGATATATATATATATTTTTATATATATATATATTTTTTTGATATATATATATATTTTTATATATATATATATTTTTTTGATATATATATATATTTTTATATATATATATATTTTTTTGATATATATATATATTTTTATATATATATATATTTTTTTGATATATATATATATTTTTATATATATATATTTTTTTTTGATATATATATATATTTTTATATATATATATATTTTTTTGATATATATATATATTTTTATATATATATATTTTTTTTTGATATATATATATATTTTTATATATATATATATTTTTTTGATATATATATATATTTTTATATATATATATATTTTTTTGATATATATATATATTTTTATATATATATATATTTTTTTGATATATATATATATTTTTATATATATATATATTTTTTTGATATATATATATATTTTTATATATATATATATTTTTTTGATATATATATATATTTTTATATATATATATATTTTTTTGATATATATATATATTTTTATATATATATATATTTTTTTGATATATATATATATTTTTATATATATATATTTTTTTTTGATATATATATATATTTTTATATATATATATATTTTTTTGATATATATATATATTTTTATATATATATATTTTTTTTTGATATATATATATATATATATATGATTCACTTTTATATTTTATACCGGTTCATACAATTTTATTATTTCCATCCTCCTCACTAAAAAAAAAGGAAAAAAAAAATCTCACATAATTTCAATTTTCAACCGCTAGAAGTCTCGCTTTGCAAAAGAGCGGCGATCAAATCGACTGAATAACGTTTAAGAGCATTTTCACATAAGGCTAAATTCATTCGCGGTCTGTAGAATATGGTACACAGATTCAGAAAGTGATAATAATAATAATAATAATAATAATAATAATAATAATAATAATAATAATAATAATAATGAGAAGAAGAAAAAGAAGCGTCCGAAAAACTATAACAAAGGAAGAAAGACAAATAGAGACGCATTTCTACTGAATAATTGTAGATTAATTGGCATGAACAATGTTGCGAAGAGAACATCTGAAACGAGGAACTGAACGCATGTCCTGTGAATAGACCTAGTTCACTTGATCCTCAACAAAACAAAAAATACTATATATCAATTAAACCGAAAATAGAGCAATGCAGTTTAGCATATTATATATATTTATTCCCATTTATACATATATATATATATATATATATGTGTGTATGTGTGTGTGTGTGTGTGTGTGTGTGTGTGTGTATATATATATATATTCCTGTTATGAATATCTATAGTCTTTTTATGAAACAGTGTAGCAGGCATTCTCTTGGAGCTACCCAATCTTCCTTTGTGGAGGGTGACTCATTTTACACTCTACAAAATCTTTTTCCCTCACATGCAAAGCTGCTAAACTAATAGCTATTCAACTATCATTTTCATGGACAATATTAAAAAAAGATATATTCTGTAGTTGCAGAAATTTAGACCTTTTCTATCTAGGTCTACCCATGTATGAAGGATTTTCCACACAGACACCTTTTTTTCCGAGAACTGTTGTTTTTCGAAACAGTTTAAAGCGTAGATACTTCCATGAACACTGCAGCTTCTTCATCTCAAGTATCAGTCGCTTTCTATCTTCCGTATACTAAGTATCACTTATTTCTATCTCATCTTACATCTGTTCGTGTTGTGGAGTAGCTGAACACCACCACAAAATAAACTGTTTATGACTATTTGAGGCCCTAAGACTATTTAAACAGCACTCTCTCTTACATGAGAAGAGGAGTCAATGATTAAATGTTTATTACATTTGTCTATATTCTCAAGTGTACCATATTATTCTCCGGAATAAACTACTTCTTATTTTCTATATCTGTGTCAGTCAATTAGTTATCTGCCATACGTAATAAACGCTTAGGCGATTATGTATTTTCGATACATCACTGACGAGGCAGATTTTTTCCCGGAGGAGGTTGCCATTGCTTTCTGCGGTAGAATAGTTGCCATCCAAACCAACCCGGTCTGACCTGCTAGTTTCACATAGCTTAGAAGAAGATGATTCATACGTTTTCCAAGAGTATTAGCACGTAAGTGAATGTAATGGATCTGACTGGAATTTGAACTCGGCTCTTCGATTCCTCAATCCGAGCCTCTATCCTTTATATGTGTCAACCTTTACAAATTACGACCCAACAGTTCGCATCACACAACTCATTTAATAATCTTCTAACTTGAGTGCTTTTGTGCCTTCTATGAAATAAAAAAAAATAATCATTTCACTCCAAGCGAGGTAATAACGCCACGAAGACGCAAGTGTGATACTGTTGAGTGAAAAAGAGTAAGGAGTCTTTAAATGTACTGGTCACCCAATCCTAAAAAATCATTTAAGTACCTCGATAAAACCGCGATACAATTAAGCTAGCACCAAACTGTCTCGCTAGAAGAAGGACAATTGAGTAGAGAATCAATGCTCCATACTCTTGGCCTTGTGCGAAATTTAAACCATGCTTTGTAAATCGCTACATATCCCCAATGATTCATCTGTCTAATTCAGATTTTTTAAAAGACATTTTGTTGTAGATTTTCTATTTCAAACTCATTTCTTTTTGGCTGGACCAGTCCGCCGTAATTTCAGTAGAACTGCATTTTATTTGCTTCCTATATTCTGCTCCTTTTAAGAAAATTGTCCAGCATCCGTCGCTATAAAGGAGATTAAACATTACCTATCAGTCGTTTTTATTCGTTTCTATTATTTTCGAGTATTTAATACGTTGCCCATTTTCTGAAATATCTTCCACAATCTCTACTCGGATTTGCATTTCTATGCCACAATCTCTTCGTCTATTTCCGCATACAATTGATTTTGACGTCCTATTGCCTAAATTATAAGGAATATGAAAATGCTTGTCAAGACTTTCATATTAGAATGGAAAAATAGAAATCTTACAAATATATTAATAACCACATTAAGACCTAAATATAATTTTGTTTCATCTGAGATTCCACATTGCACATAGAAACTGATGTGTATTTCTATATTATCGTTATTGGTATTTCTTGTAAATGATTTCACTTACGACAACAATAGCATTCGGAGAACATATCACGTGAACAATACGTCATCCAATCAAATTTACAGACCGTTTCAGCGTCGGCTCCAGTAGTTTTGATCTTGTCAGAATCTGTCCAATTTTGTATAAACCACAAATACAGTTCAAGCAAAACATAGGCCGAAGTAAATGTTCGAGCCAGAGAGGAATATAACAAGAATGCTAGCTTATGGCTTTGTCCCAGCGATGCCATTAGTTCGGCTTTATATAATCTTCCTCTCAGATGAGCTAGTGACGTCCGCCATATTGACATGTCAAATGAGCGGCAGTCCGTGCTGAAGAAAGGACAGAGTTTTAGCGTTCGATAGGAAAGCATCAACTTAAAGTAAGGTACATATTTATTTCCATCATCATCTCTCTATGCAAAGAAGGGATTCGCAGAAGCTTTATTATGGAAATTTATAAAGTTATCTGTTAATATCGATTCGACTAATGGGTTTTGTATCTGAAATGATATTTTAAAATATAAGTGATCAAAATTAAATCCTAAGACAGAGTATTACTGACCAAATTGTAATGATTATTGAAGTGTGTTATACGAAAAATATGTAGGATATGAAGATTATGAGAATATCAATTGAGGATTGACTTAAATATATCAAGAAAAAATATTCAGGAAAACAACAACGCGGGTGTTTTTTACATAGTGTAGCAATCCTTAGGAAAAAAAGCATTCTGAGTATAACTTCATTCTTATAATATGGAGAAGAAAATAAGTTTGATATGACCCCGTCGATGGGTCATGGATGCTGTTAGATGCAAAGGTCTGAATTGGTAGATCAAATGATATGAACATTTGTCATGAAAATATCTATATAATATAGCAGTATGCATTTAATTGCTTTACTCCCAGGAATAATGAGATTAGATCGCAGGGGGTTACAGGCGGTGAAAGAGAGAAAATGAGAACATTAAAAATGGGGAGAATTGAAGAAAGGACAAAAAAGAACAGGTTCCAGGAAGGCAGAAGATGGCGATTGACGTTACATTTAAATTTTTGAAGTTATCAAGGAGGCAAAAAATCGGAAGTGATTGCCACAGGTGGAAAATGCGAGAAAAGAAACTGTTAGAGTAGAATTAGCATTTGCATATAACAATTTACACAGAATAAAGGTGAGACCTAACTACCAATCTAGCAGCACTGATAAATTAATGTAGTCCAGCCAGCAGAGAAAAAAATGTTCATCAGGAGAGTTGGCCTGAAAATATTTGTATAAAAACTTCACGTGAGTCGAAGCTATAGATTTTATGCTGGATAAGGGATTACAGGGAGTGGAAGTGAATGAGTTGAATTTAGTGAGAAGAAATGAAGAAAAGAACAATAAAGCAGCAGGCAGACGGAAGATGCCGATTTACGCTGCATTTCCATTTTTGATGGCAAGGAAGCAAAAAGTTTCACAGTGCGAGAAACGAAAACTTTTCCACGGGAACAGGTTTAGCTATTTCAGTAGTGAGACTTAGTTGCCAATTCAGGTGTACGATTAAATTCATACATTCGAGAGACGAAGGAGGAAAGCTCATCAGAACAATTACCATCTAAAGAAAACTTGTCACCTTGGTGAGAAAGTCACTGAGGTCGTGATTCCTCTGGTCATGATTACATTCCAGACTCATGTCTGTACAATGACTACCGTTAGGATGTTATGTACAATGACAAAAAGTACGCTGGTGTAGGCTTTCACAAAGCTTCATTCAACTGAGAATACAAGGTTCGGGTATAGTGTCCTTTTATAGTCCCAGTAAACAGAAATAGCTCTCTCAAAGAGAAGAGTTTACAAAACAAGGGGTTACCACACTTGATTATTCATAACAGTATGTAATTTGGGAAAAATCAGAAACCAGCGGGTGATGTTATTTTAGAAGGCGTTTAACGTAAATCTTAAGTAGAAGCTGAATTCTTTATCATTTGGGGGAAATGCTTAGAAAATTTAATCCTCACTGCCTTTTGTATACAGACCTTCGACATATTCATCTTTATATCGGAAGATAAGGACGGGAATAGATGCGTATGAAATATATATTCGTATAAAAAAAAAATGCATTTTTTTGAAATAAGAAAAAAAAAATTCTATAGGGTGAAGGATTTAATCTGTTTTTATTTATGTATTTATTTGGCTATTTCTTCTTTTGAGGAACCCTATTAGGTTATACTTCTGTTCAGCGAGTTGTAAAAGAAAGATGAGTCTTAAACAGTAAAAAGAGACACATTAAAATAGAAAGTGAACGAAGAATTTATAAAGAAGAATCTACAATGGAAAAATGTGGCAATGACAAAGTAATGCAATGTAGGACAAATGAAAAAAAGAAAAAAAGAAAAGAAGGGTCGGGAAAAAGAAAAGGAAGAAAAAAAAAACGGGAAAATAAAAGACGCAGTAAAAGAATTCAATCGGTGAAAGGGATTTTTTACGGGACATGAGTCCTATTTCATATCCCTACAGGTCTCCAAACATGGTTGACCAACAAGAACACATTGCTGTTTACGCATGCGCAGCTAAGCAGAGCAACGAAAAGGTTAAAGAAAAATCGCCATCCATGATGCATTTATTTCACAATATCCTTCAAGTATTCAGGCTGTGAAACCACGTTTATTTTCCATTTTCTTTTTCACTTTCCATGTTTGTTACATATGATATCTAATTATATTTCTTTTAGACACACACACACACACATACACACACACACACATCTATATATATATATATATATATATATATATATATATATATATATATATATATATAAAGAAATATATTTCGAACTCTTTCCACTTATTGTCTCGCCCATCTTTCAATTTCCTTTTGGTGCTTTCTATGGTGTGCATGCCTGACCAAGTGTTTTAGATGTTCACCTTCTGACAATGAGATCTGTGTTCGAATCTGGTCGATTTCTTTTCATCAAGGTGATTTATTGATGCTATCGAACTGGGGGAGCTCTCGCGTGGAACTTATGGAAAGTGACTGAGATGCATACCATGGTTTGATCCAAGCCTCGTGATGGAAATTGGGTAGACAGGAATCGAACCCGTATCCTATAGGGAAATGTCATTTGATCTGACGTGTTATACCATTTAACTATAGAGGAGCGTCTGGTTAGCAAAGTTCGAATTAATGTTTTTAAACAACAATTATTTGCCCATCATCCCCAGGTTCGAAAAGGTTCAGTTCCTATGAGAGATGAATAATTTCTATGATATTGGCTGAACATTAAGGTCGGTAAATGTAATTAATACTGTTGAATTAATATATATATATATATATATATATATATATATATATATATATATATATATATATATATATATATATATTGTTTGAAACTGGCATGTTTATCGCGTGATCAATATAGGATAAACACATTGTTGGATTAAAGTATGTGCATATATACTAAATAGAAAAATTAAAATAAAAAATGAATGTATATAAAATGGTGACAAAAACATGTCTATTTACAATATAAATCATTAATCCTAAAAATTAATAAAAAAATTACTTCTTCCTTATACTTTCTATAAGTAAACAGCGGCCAACATATACAACCCACGCAAAGAGTAGAAACATGAGGCGAGGGATTGACAGTATCATGCAATATATATTTATTACCAAAATTATTCTAAAATATACATTAT
>OZ010605.1:7196901-7239401 GCA_963932145.1 Acanthosepion lycidas
ATTCTTTTCCTTTCTGCTCCGATTCCAACCCGCGTGGAAGCCATAGTGAATACACCGATGATAATGGCGACAGTAGAAAATTTAGGAAAAGGTACGAATTTGATGGTGGCAGGGGCAGCAGAAATGAAGATTGGAGTGTCGGGTAGGTCTTGAATTGTAACGGTGGAAAGCGTGGTGGTAGTAGCTGTGTTGTTGTTAGTGGTGGCTGGTTCAAGATTGGAAGGTCACGGGGCTGCAAGCTTGTTGTGACGCGTCGTTGGGCAAAAGAAAAAGGAGAATTTACTGAAAAGGCGGCAAAATGCAGCGACTAAAAGTCTGCGACGGACAGTGTCTGCAGCTAATTGTAAGAGACGGGTAAAATGGGCACCGTGTCCACCTCTGGTGTAATCTGGCTATTGTTCAAGCGTTAATGCTTCTTGTCTACATTCCTTTCCCCAGTATCAACTCATACTCCTCTTCTTTTCTCTCGGATTGTTTCTCTTTTTCTTTGTCTCCTTGTCTTTTTCTTCTTTTTTCACAATCTTTATTCTCATTCTTCTTCCTTTTGATTTCCTACATACTTTATTTTTAGCCGTTACAACTTTTTTTCTGAATCATATCTTTCTATGTCTTTTTTGTTCATATCATTTTCTTCGCTCACGTTTTTTCCTCTCCACGTTTATGCTTAAATAATACATTTTCAATATTTCTTTCTGTTTCTTTTTCTTTTTTTCGTTAATTAACAGCTTTTTTACTCATTTTAAAAATTATTTACATTTTTTACTTTTTTTACAAAGTATTTTTTTAATTTTTTAATTCTTTTAATTTTAAATGTAATTTTCCTTCTCACATTTTAACAACTTATTTTCTGTACATTTATACGTTCTTTCTCAAAATATTTCATTTTTATTTTCGAATTTTATTTGTCATTTACGAATTATGTCGTATTTCGACATAACAACAATCATGTGGGTCATAAAGTTACAACAGCGGATTACTTAGTAATAAAGTATAACTAATAATAGTTGTTTGTCTGACTAGCTTGGTGGCAAGGTAACAACTTAATTCTCTCAATTATCCCTCAGTTTCTTTCTCCCCCTCCCTCATCGCTCTTTTCTCTCTCTCTCCGTTTTTCTCTTCACTGTATATATATATCTATATCTATCTATATATATATATATATATATTAAAATAAAGAGAAAAAACAGTAAGATTTATAACCCGGTATTCTTATTAACCCGGTATTCTTATTAATTATTATTTAAAAAAAAAAAAAAAAAAAAAACAGAGCTCAGTACAGTCCTGCATCGAATAAATATTATAAATTTACTAGTTTAAATATATGGTTCCATTGCTACACAAAAATTATATATATTATAGAATTAACTTAAAATCAATTTACAAGCGAATTTTGGAATCTCACATTATAATGTGGTAAGGAAATCATTTTTCCAAAATTCGCTTGAAAATGAAACAGTACTAGGGATTTAAATTTAATTCTATAATTAAATTTGAGGTTTTTTACTTTCTGTTTTTGAAACGTGGTAATTCCTGTGTAGAGATGGATCCATATTTTTACACTAGAAAAAATAGTAAATTTATAATTGTATGTATGTGTGTATGTATGTATGTATGTATGTATTGTTTAAGCATTTCCATATTTATAGAGGAAACTATTCAATAAAAGAGATGGAATCTTTATAGATGCAGACAATGAGGCTACGGAAATCAACATTGCAACCTGAATGTCATTTCCACGCTTCAATATGATATTTCAATCAAGATTTCTTTAGACCACGCACCATTACCATATAAGCGTTTGTGTATATAGGTTACAATGTCATTAAAAGAGCTGTGCCTCTTCTAAATTTCATTCTTTAGAACAGTTTAGCCTCAAGATTAACTAATGCGAGAGCTACAATAATTTCCACATTTCTCCTTCTCCATCATGTATGCTCAATTAAACTTTCTATCAATTTTTCACTTATTTTATAATTTTGTTTACGTCTTTGTATTATTAATATTCCAAAAATTATTTAATTCCTTTATTCTAACATTTTCATTTACACATTTTGCTAGTTTGCTTTATTTTTCTTCGTCTTCATTATAATTCATCAGCAGCAGTATCTTCAGCATTTTTCTTCTTCGTTTTCTTCTTCTTCATCATCATCATCATCTTTTTTATTTTTCTTTATCTTCATTGTCATCATATTTTTTCTACTTCTTCATCATAAGCATAATTCTTCTTCTTTTTAATCTTCTTCTTCATCGTCGTCTTCTTCTTCGTCTTACTCATCATCATTATCATCTTTTTCATCATCATCATCATCACCTTTATCGTCATCTATTACTTTTCCTTCATCTTCTTCATGGCTATCATCTTTTTGACTTCATCATAATAATATTTTTTCTTCTTTAGCATCTTCAACTTCTTCACCTTCTTCGTCTTGATCATCATCAACATCATCATCATCACCATCATCATTATAGCCTCCTTCTTCTTCTTCTTCTTCTTCTTCTTCTTCTTCTTCTTCTTCTTCTAATTCCTCCCTGCTCTTTTAATACATTTCTCACGATATGCATTTTTCTTTTTTTCTAAAACTCCTTCGCTTTCTCCTCTTCTTTTTCTATTTTCTCCATTTCTTATTCTTTTCATCCATCTTCATGAGACTTGCCAACCCTACCTCAAAAATCAATTTTACTCTAACCAACCTTTCTGTAAATTTACTTGTATGCTCTCCTCCGCCAGGAGATTATAAAGTGGTTTTGCACTCCCAACGCCATTTTTAGAAGAAGAAAAGAAGCAAAAAAAAAAAAAAAATATGGAGGAGCCCCGAAAGCGCTACAAATTGACGGAATGTATAGGACGAGTCGGGTCAAAATATAGACTGACACGCCAGGACATCGACAAGATGGTGGACAGATTTGAAGGGAGAGAAATAGGAATGAAGAGAAGGAAAGTAGATGACGAAGACGACAATGGGATTGTATAATGTAATGGGAGTTGGGAGGAGACGTGAAGAAAAACTTGGGCGATGGGCAAGAAATAATGATATCAGGAGAAGTAGAAGACTCTAAAAAGTGCCTCGCTCGATAGAGGACATGCAAACGCAAGTAATGAGAAGCAAAGCAATAAAAACGCGGAAAAAATCTTATATAGTTTACAACATTAACGATATATATCTGAACCATTAATTTCTTTAATATTCCAAAGGTAAATTAAGAGTTTTATCCGTAAAACTGAATTAAGTTTGAAATAAGTCTTAATTATAAAATTTGAATATATATATATATATATATATATATATATATATATATATATATATATATATATATATATGAATAAATATAGTTTTAAGGTGTGCTATATTTATGGCATAACGTGCTCAATATCAGAGATAGAGTGTATGTAAATATAAATATAAAACTGGACATTGAAGTCAAAACTTAGAGGCGACATGCTGTTTTATGCTGGACGCAATCATCAGGCGGTCTAGCATGAAAGATCCTGTCGCCTCTAAGTGTTGACTTCAATGTTCAATTTTTCTATGTATATATACTACTTTTGTAGTTGGTATGTGCATGTTTTAATGTAAAACTGCATAATAAATAGATATTTATTGCCCTACATTTGTATTGAGCCCTGTTTTAAATTAATGTTTTGAACGCTGAAATCTTACTTGTTCTTTTACACACACACACACACACACACACACACACACACACATATATATATATATATATATATATATATATATATATATATATATATATATATATATATATATATAAAACATTGATTATATGTTTATACTAAATTCTTCATTAATTATACGTTTATAAAATTCCAGTAATAAGTTTTGGCTTATAACTCAGGCACAAGGCAATCTTTTTTGAGCAGTGGAGTGGGCCTTGTGATATATGTCTCATCAAAAGGTTGGTTTCACTACTAAAAAGATTCAAGGTAATTTTTCATAGTTGATACCTGACCTGTTTTCACTATGGAAGACCGTATTCGTTAGCATACACCTTTAAGAATAGTGTGAAGTTTTCTTTTCCGTATTTTTAAAAAAGATGTTTCTAAAATTAAAATTTGAATTCTCGGCATAATATTAACACTGATGACAGTGTAATTAACACATCTAATTTATTTTCTAAATCATTTTTTTTTTGTTAAAAATGTATATTTTCTCTCTCGAAAAAAAAAAAAAAATGAACGTTTCCTCTTTGAAAGGCAAAATAGGTTTAGGTGCGTGATATTCCTTAGTGTAAATCGCCGATGGTTTTAAATGAAGAAAACGTTACTTTCACCGAAACTCCAGAAACATTGTACTTAATCTTTATTTCTCTATGTGTTTACGTATGATAAAATGAGAGTGAACAATTGAGAAGGAAACAAAATAAAATTTAATGAAACGTTATTTTCCTTAGGAAATTAAGCGTGCCATACAAAAAGATCAAACGGGTCAAACTTTGCTCATAACTATTAAAACCCATTTATACGGACCGTCACAATAATGACAGTGAGTATTGATGGGTTGATCTATACATATATTCTGGTAGCTGTATTTAAAATACACCGACTGCAACCGATAAGACAGCTTCCTCTGTAAGCATTTTCCCGATAAATAAATGAACTTTGAGGATATAACATTGTATAAAAAATTATTTTTAATATCAAAAGCAAAGACGCCTTTCGTTCTCCTGTTCTCTGCGTTTGTTCGCTTGCCTGACGGAGAGCGGAAATGATCATCATGATGACGATGAGAATGATGACGACGAAAACAAAATCACTAAGAGCGATTGCAATATTTTTCTGCTTCCAAAATGGAGCCAATAAAAAGCAAATGAAAACAAAAGAGAAATGAAAACATTTAATGCGCGTATACAAACAGAAAGGCGTGCGCAAATGAAAAAAAAAAGTCAAATAAAGTTTTTTTAAGATGTCTGGAACGAGAGACAGGCATTAAAAAGTACTAGTGATAAAAGAAGAACCCTATTCTCAAGCGTGAAAGATACAAGGAACAAATTTTGCACCACATTTTGAAAAAAAGGCATTGTCATCTCTTTGTTCTGGTATTCAGTCCAAATCACAGACAAACAGACTGTCTGGCTGTTTGCCTGCCTCACTTCACAAAAAGAGTCACAATTCGTGTACAAACGGAATGGTCTCTGTCTAACGCGTTAGTCAAAGAAAAACCAAGATGGTGGGCGGAAGCAAACATTGCCACTTGGAATGTAGACTGCGCAGTGGGAACGACTTGAATACGAAGCGGTGTATTAAAAGGTAATTGGAAAAAAAATGTATGAAACATAAAAAAAAAGCCGAGAGAATTGCTTGGTTTTCAAAGAGAAATGAATCCGGAGCTGTTGATGTTAAACAAAACGCGTTCAGTTCCAAAGAGAGGTAAATAAAAATACACGCGCATATTTTAATTCGACTTATCTGACGCAAACGCACATGTCGACTAATACTTGAAGCAGTTCGTTCACCTCAGGTGTATACAGTATAAACAATACCATGTAGAGACCTACTACGATATCAGACAAATTCAATCCATTATAACTCATGCGTTCTTTCTTTTCTTCTTTTTTTCTTTTCTTGCGTCATCAAAACACCATACTTTTTCAAATTCCAAATTTTTTAATCATTTCACTCCAAGCAATGTCACTAGCAAGCAGGGGATTACAAGGCAGAAAAGTGAGAGAAAAGATTGAGTACAGGGAGGATTGAAGAAAAGACAAAATATGAATTGGATTCAAGATGGTAATTGACATTTAACTTTTTTGAAGTTGCTAGTTACCAGGGTAGCAAGAAAACGGAAGAAGTTCCACAGGCGGAAAGTGCGAGAAATAGAACTGTTAAAGAAGCAGTGGCGGTTGTTTTTAACGATTTCAAAAGTAAATGGCTGGGACATAGATGCCAATCTAGTGGCACAATTAAATTCATGCAGTCGGAGCTCCAGGGGAAAAAAAGTTCGTCAGAGAAATTGTCGTGAAAATTTTTGTAGAAAAGACAGGGGGAAGACACGGCACGTCGGTGAGAAAACGACAAAAGTCGAGATGCCAGGTTAAGATTGATTATATTACAGATCCGTTTTTAGATTATCTTAAGAATCACGAGATGTGTAGCAGGGGCATCAGACCAGATACAGAAGCAACATTCATGCACGGATGAATGGTAGATTGGTGCAAGATGGACTCTGACAAAAAAAAAAAAAAGTCATCATTTCTATTTTTCCACAGATTAGTTCATTTTCAGTGGTGTACAGTAATATGAATCTATTTTCGGGGTGTATGATGAAATTTGTTTGGCCTTGAAAAATATTGCTCCATCTGTGATTGCATCAGATTTTCATCACACCTATACACTATTGTCTAGACTGTAATTTTGAGAGTAAAATGATGAGACCTAACTGCCAATCGAGTACTACACTTAAATTTATGAAGTCGAGTTACCTAAAAAGAAAGCTCATCGGAACAATTGCTGTGAAAATATTTATAGAAAATACAAATGAAAGTTACATTATAGCGATGGAAAATGCCTGAAACCGAGATGCCAGACAAGGATTGAAAATATAGCAGATTCTTCAATGGTTTTTCTCAAGAAGCTCCAGGGGCATAGTGCAGATTCACTGTGGCTTTTCTATAAATACTTTCATGGTAATTGTTCGGATGAACTTTCCCCTATGGTATGTAGGTTTTATGTATTTAAACATCAGTTTATAACTGAAATGGTTAGATCTAACCGTATGTTCTATTCTAACAGATTCTTCTGTCGCACTTTTAGCTTGTAGAAAAATCTTCTGGCTTTTTGCTTCTCAGTCAACATGGATCTTCAAAAATATAAATGCAATGTAATTTGTTATCTTCTGTATTCTTCATTCTTGTTCTTTGATTGTCCTCTCTCCTTAATAGTAAATTTTGTCATATTTTCTAACACTCAGTAACATGTTGCGTTCTACTTGATTTATTGTCTTGCTTGGGGTGAAACAAAAAGATATAAATAGACTGATATATATATATATATATATATATATATATATATATATATATATATATATATATATGTATACACACACATACATATATATATATATAACTAGATAGACATAAACATACTGAGATAAATAGATATGAACACACACACATATATATATATGTGTTAATAGATAGATAGATAGATAGATAGATAGATATTGTTATATGCCGTACGTATGACCACCTATGGGTATATACCTATCCTCATAAATACGAAACTATTGTAAGTGGGTGTATATGCTTGTCTAAGTAGTCCACCATTCGCAGTGCTTTATCTACTTCACGCTGCTGGCGAGTATTGTATTTTGTTGATGTTCTAATGATTACCATTTCATTTCCAACCTCCGTTTTGGTTATTCCTCATTCAGTAATCCTTTCTAATTTACGATATATAGATAGATAGATAGATAGATAGATAGATAGATAGATCAGGCTGAGATATATGTTAAATGGAGGAAAGGGAAAGAACAAAATACAAAATCTTTGACAAAATAATGTCATAAAATTCAAGTAAATATCTAGCGTTGGTAAATCAGAAAGAGGTTCAAAACTATCTGTTATGTTTAAAAAGGCGAGAAAGTTCTAACTCATAAATTGGCTTGAAATCGATAGGCTGTGTGGGAGAAAAGACAGTCTTCTATTATTGGTTTCTCCTCTCTGTAGACGATACCCGTCGCCATGTTTCTGCGTGTGGCATTATTTTGCCACATTTTATTCCCCACAACAAAAAAAAAAGAAAGAAAAAAAGTAAAAAGGGAATCTCGAAAGGCACCCGCCATGCACGATTCTCTTTCCAGTTTTTAATTCAATTTCCTGGCTTTTCTCGTCTATTTGTTTTATTCTTCAGACCAAGACTCGCGCATTTCCATCTTGAGTTCTCTTAAAGATTTATTCAAGTTTTTTTTTCTATTTTACGTTCATTTAACAGCACATTTTACAGAGGCGAACTCGCATGCACGCATACAAACACACACATCTGTCTCTATCTATCTATTAACACACACACACTTACACACACACAGACACACATATACACACACATATCGTGTAATATGGTAGGTGTTGTTCTATTCAAAAGTGTGGACATTCTATATCTATTAAAACCATCTTTCTTTTCCAAAATGGCGAATGATCTTTCGAAAAACTGGCTGTTGCAGATGTAGGATATTATCGAAAATCAATATAATTGATGGGTCCAAGCTTTCGACTCACTCGAGTCATCATCAGACGTGTGTGGGTATTGAAATTATGAGCGTTATAATCAATAAGTACATAAGTAAAATAGACTGAAGAAAATCATATGTAGCAAAATTATAGGTGTCGTTATATCGTAAATTGGATCGAATATATCCTAAACGCCAACAGCATTCCAATTTTTAAAACACACATTTTTTTTATTAGATGTTCTTCTCACAGCAAGAAAAAATGAAAAATAATTCGCTTCTCTCTCTCCCTCTCTCTCTCTCTCTCTCTATATATATATATATATATATATATATATATATAGATAGA
Organism: Acanthosepion lycidas; assembly: GCA_963932145.1. NCBI lineage: Eukaryota > Metazoa > Mollusca > Cephalopoda > Sepiida > Sepiidae > Acanthosepion > Acanthosepion lycidas. The sequence continues at coordinate 7,205,434 of OZ010605.1, forward strand.
TAGATAGATAGATAGATAGATAGATAGATAGATAGTCATCCAAACAAGCTTGGTTAAAAGTACTTGAAGAAAGCAATTTATAAATCATTGCGAGCAAAATACAGCACAACGTATTCCAAAATTGTAAAAATACCATAAAAAATGAACAGTTATTACTTGACGGTTCTTTTTTAAATAAAACTTATATATATATATATATATATATATATATATATATATATATATATATATATATATATATATATATATATATTCCTGGCGTCCTTTTACCGATTTCGCCACACAGGAGCGTTTCGGTTAGCAAGATCGATTTTGCTGTTTTTAAACTACAATTTTGCACGATTTTCTCGTGTACATTCATATCTGCTCGGTGTGTATCCAAATGTAAACAAATGACGTCATACATTATGAGATGGACAAAGTCCGGCAATTATTTTAAGAGATTTTTATGGTTTTATCCATGAAAATATTGTATAAACATAAAAATGTCTTAAAATAATTGTCGGACTTTGTCCATTTCATAATGTCCCATTCATTTTACTGATTTTAGGTAATGTTATATAACGAGTGATCGATTCGCCGAGGTGTCACAGAATATTGGCTAAAACGAATAAATATTAGTTTGGTGCAGAAATAATGACGTAATAATGTCGTTTTTTGACGTATTTTTTAACGTCAAAAACGACATTATTACATCATTATTTTTGCACCAAACTAATACTAAATGTTTTGCACATATACTAAACGAATACAGAGAAACACACATACAAAAGCATCAATTATTAATCTAAATACGTAATTAGTTTGGTCTTATCAATCCTAACCTCAATTTCGATCTTTACCATAAATCACGCTTGTAGTTTCGTTTTCTTCACACACTTCGAATATCGTCATTTCTGGATCACAGCATCTTGAAAGGCAAACTTATCATAGAATGGAATTATCTTTGTGATAACTAATATATTTTCTTGAAGTAGGCATCTCGACGCGGTGTAATGGTTATCAAAATACGACTGAGTAGTGGGTTCGATCCTCACCTGGTGCCTCCTACATCTAAGCCATGTTTGGAAAATCACTATATTTTTCTTGAAGTTACACTTTACTGAAATTGGTCTGAAGAGAAGAGATAGAATTGGGCAATTTTCTATATTGTTATACATAATATGTTTAGTTAATATGAATCTTAATTAATATTTCGATGATTTCACAAATGAAGCTCGTGCGCGCACGCAGACACAGACACACACAAACCCAGATACAGGCATGCATTATTATTTTCTAAGATTATGTGTGTGTGTGTGCGCGCGCGTCCGAGTGTCTGTGTGTGTTTGGACATCCACATATAGTTACATCCGTATGGATGGGAGAATATCTATAAAAGGCGGGATGTGTGTGTGTGTGAAATGAATGCACGGCCGCAATTTTCGATCGATTTGCACCAAAATTTACATGCACATGCTCCAAGTTAGCAGAATGGCTAAGACCCACGTTGAATTTTCCCAACTCCCATCGATAATGGAAATAATCGATTTTTCATGCTTCTACGGCAGTTTTGATGTAGTTTTCTACTGGCCAGAGTGAGAGCCAATAGCTGGCTGCCACGAATAGGTAGGAAGGTTTTATTGGCCAGCGTGAGAGCCAACAGCTGACTGACACGAACGTTAACTAGCATGCTAGCATGCAAAAAAAATTCGATAGGTGCATTCGACACAAGTGGGAAAAAATTAAATCTGCATGGCACTTTACTCCAATTGGCTCATTCGCTTGCTTAAACTCAACGTGGATTCTGATTCTGCAGAACTGGGTTGGGTCTGAAAAAGTATTCGTTGTCAACATTCTTTTTGTATTCGGTTTTTCTAGTTACGAGTCCTTTTTTAAAGCTGATCGTTTTGTGTTCATTTTGTTTAGTTCTTTTTTCGTAAGAGATTTAATGTTTAGTATAGAGCTTAGCAAAAATTCGCAGTGTGAGATAGGCAAGAAGTAAGGCATGTAGCAAAGAGCACTCATTTAAAGGCAAGGAAGGGCAAAAATATTTTAAGTCAAGTGATAGCGATTGCTGTATGAGTTGTACGATTTTTGAATCAAGCACGGGCAACGCCGGACCATGCTGCTAGCATATTCTATAAACTCTCGTATATGGACAAAATGGGTAATTTGCATACAGTCACATCACCTTGAAATACCTGATCCCATGCGAACAACGAAGACGAGCAACGTCGATTCTGGTCACTACCTCGATTGGTGTAATTTTGGATATGCTGGTGGTGCATTGGAAAAGGCACGGAATAGTTATTTGGAGATCCGAGTCTCAATTCCCTTTTTTGTACTTTATATTCACTTACGCGAAAATATACATTCAGAAAGGATACGAATCCTCTTCTTTTCCCCCTGCTATGAGTTAATTAGCCTTACTTGACATTAGAAGTGTTGAAACGCCGTATAAATCGAAAGAATCAATAAAAAAATCTTTTCCAGAAACTGCAACAAATATCCGTTTAGCATAGTTGCTGTATAAAACATAATGATCTTGAATAGAGCTGCGTCTGTAATAGGGTCCGGCTAGTCGCCCTAACAGTCGGGTGTTAACAGAAGCGAGTACCTAGCCATTATATGTATGCATCTATGCTTATTTTCTAAGCTTATCTTAGATGTAGCACACGCTCTAAAATATGGGAGACCTAGTGAGAATCGAACTCACTACTCATTCTTCTAGCGAAATAAGCTTGCTATCCATTACACCACGTCAAGATTCATATTTATATCTGTATGGATGGATGCTTTCAAAATCACAGATATATTTTAGTCATTTTTTGTATTATATTTTTTTAAATCATATATTCCCCAAAGACCGTATACATGCGCACACAAGACGAAAGGCAATTCAAATATGGCGGTGTTCTAGATAAAATTTTGAATCCCTTCTTTAACTGCCTTATCGTTCTAATGACGTACATGCGTAAAACAGATTAGGCTTAACATTCGATGGAAAATAAAAGAAACACATACATGCATACGTGATTTTCTGGATAGGGGTTCAGGTGCTTGAAGTTGTAAAAGCAAAAATAAAATATTTAAATCTCGTAAATTCTCATTAGGTCACGTTCAACGAGATTTTCGTATTAATGCTGTGTGGTATTTCCTTTTTCCTTCTTTCTTTCATATATATATATATATATATATATATATATATATATATATATATATATATATATATATATATATATATATGAAACAATTTTGAACCAATGGCTTCATTAGGTTCTAACGAATTCAGAAAACCTGGCGTTTTGGCTATCTGTTTTATGAAAAGACGTTGAAATTCATTTACCGGTTACTTGCTTCTCGCATACACAAATGAATAAGTTAATGCGTCGATTATTGATATACAGTTGTGGGCAAAATCTGTCGAACGGTGGATTAAGTTAAATCTAAACGTTTTTTGCATAAGAAGCCGTGTGTGTGTGTGCGTGTGTGTGTGTGTGTGTGTGTGTGTTACGTCTAGCTAATTTCACTCAAAATGTTCAGGTAAACCTGTGGTAGAGATTTCAATCACGTATCAAAGCTGCCGCACGTGATATTATCATTTAGCAAGCTTTTGACAAATAGGCTATGGTAAGATTCGAACAAGGGTCAAATAATCGAAATATTAACTTTCTAACTACTCGCACATTATGTATAATAATAATAACAATAATAATAACAACAACTTTTACGGAAAGGGAACACAACACAAACCCGGTAACTCTGATAGGATCTCTAAAAATGTTATGAGATTTACGAGAACAGTCATAACAATCAAAGCTAATCGCCGAGACATTATGATTAGAGATCACAAACACAAAATGTCCCTTCTTATTGATATGACAGGTCTTGTAGTGTGTAATGTATCTTTGAAGATCTTCAAAAATCTATCAAAGTAAAAGGTCCTTGAAATGGAAATCTCACAAACGTTTGGCATATGAGGACATCAAAAATTCCAGTTGGAGAAATCGGATTGATTGAAAAATGTTTCGATAAAGTCATTGAACGGTTTCAGGGCAGTCCAAGCACTAAATAAATGAAAAAAAAATTGTACTCTCAAGTACAGCTCACATCTTACGCAGCGGTTTATCTATGTAAAATATGTGTGATCTTAGTTTTTTTTCCTTTTTTTTTCTTTTTTTTTTTTCTCAAAAAATGCTCGGACTTGGTCATGAGGGGCGTTGTCGATCAACGAACGCTGAATACCTAAAAGAAAAAAAAATCAATTCTCGAGATGGATATGAACTTTGATATTAGAATGTTTTGAACTTATTATTTCGGTTTAAGATGAAGAGAAGGAAAGGATATTCGATCAGATCCAGATACACAGATGGTAAAATCAATAACTCCTAACTCCAGACGTCCACTGTAATATTACATAATATCTCCCCACGGCCTCTATTTTCTAATTTCCTGTCCAGCTTATACAAAGATTATCCCAGCCTTTAACGCCCAAAGAAAATATAACCAACTTTCATCCACCCGTTCTCAAATATTTTGGATAATTCGTTTGCAATTTATTTTTGTTTTAATTTTTCTCTTAAAAAATTTGAGCTCATTAGAATTTGTTTTTTTAATTCAATATCCACAAACCTTACGTGACCAACTCTGCAGACTTCGTTTTATATTGCTAAATACTTCTACCCAGTCCACCCCTAAGATAACGATGTTCCACCCATAACATCTGTCATCCAAAGAATGGACACTCGATTTTTATCATTTTATGACTGGGTTTGATCTTTTAAATTTTGCAAACATTTTTTTTTTCATCTCATTAAAAATGTCTATAGAATTGCAACGCTCATAAATTTGCATAACCCGTTAAATCAGAACTCTGATCCATGCTGCTCTTATCCCATACTGTACCCGTTCCCCTTGTCCGTTCCTAGTAACCCTCAGTTTGTAATAACTCTCTCTCTATCTCTCTCTTTCTCTCTCTCTCTCTCTCTCTCTCTCTCTCGTGTGTGTTAGTGTGTGTGTGTGTGTGTTAGTGTGTGACAAGACATCGTATCCTTTCGTCTGGAGACTTCAGAAAAGATTATCGGACAGTCTTGTTCGCAATATAGTTGGCAGGCTTTTCTCAGAAATACATCTGACGCTTAGTGAATGCTAATATTCTTATCGAAGAAGAGATGAATGGTGTTCATATATTTGTTCGTTTTTAAATGTTCGCGTCGGAGTTTTTTTGGGGTTTTTTTTCTTTGTCTTTTTGGGACAAAAAATATTGAAAATGCATTTTTTCCTAAATTTGCATGATCAATAAAACCCCAATAGCAAACGCTGCTTCGATTCCATTATCTCTTGTTAGAAGAATTCTTTCCTACCCTGTTCAAATTGACTAAAAGTGTAATTTATGGACCTTTTATTCTTCCATTTTTTTCATCCATTATTTTCTTCGGAAGTTCTATTTTTATTTCTTCATTCATTATTTTACTCATTCTTTTTTTTTTATTCATTTTCTTTCTTGCCTTCTTTCTTTCGTTTCGTCTGTTTTATTATTCGTTCACTTTCTTCTTCTTTACGTCGTCCGACCATCTTCCTTTTGTTTGTTTTTGAATAAGAATTTTCTTTCTTTCTTTATATCTATACGTTTTTCATCTGGCATTGTTTTAATATCTTTTTTTCTTCATTTCGTTTCAAAAGTTTTTCTTTGATTACATCTTTCTGTCTTTACCTTTATTTCTTCATCTTTTTTAATCATTTGACCCCAAATCAGGCGGAAAAGCCACTCGTACTTTGGGGTTTACAAGGAGTGAAAATGAGAAAAAAGACTGAGTATAGATGGGATGGAAATAAAGAACAAAAGATAAACAGGATTCAAGAAAACAGAAGATGGCGATTGATGCATTTAATTTGATATGGTTTACGTTTTTATTTAATCACTCTTTCTTTCCTTCTTTCCTTCTTTCTTCCTTCCTTTCCTCTTTCCTTCTTTCTTTCTTTCCTTTTTCCTTCTTTCTTTCTTTCTTGCTTCCTTCTTTCTTTCTCTCTTTCCTTCTTTCTTTCTTTTTTCCTTCTTTCTGTCTTTCATTTCTTCTTTCTTTCTTTCCTTTTTCCTTCTTTCTTTCTTTCTTTCTATCATTTTTCCTTCATTCTGTCGTTTTTCTTTCTTTTTTCCTTTCTTTCTTTCTTTCTTTCTTCCTTCCTTCTTTCCTTCTCTCTTTCCATCTCTCTTTCTTTCTTTCTTTTTTCCTTCTTTCTGTCTTTAATTTCTTCTTTCTTTCTTTGTTTCTTTCTTTCATTTCTTCCTTCTTTCGTTCTTTCCTTACTTCTTTCTTTGTTTCCTTCTTTATTTCTTTCTTTAGTGTATCTTTCATTCACTATTCTTTCTCTTTTTTTTCATTTGTTATTTTTTAGGTTTTGTTTCGGTCAATCATATCAATTTTTTGGTTTGTTTTTCGTTGTTGTTGTTCAATCCTACTCCCCCCTCTCTCTATCTCTCTCAAGATTTTCTTTTGGTTTCTGCAAAGATTTTCTATCTAAAATATGCTTGAAATTTTTCATTGGAAGGTATAACAGATAGAATATAATACGAAAAACAAACGTAATAAAAAGAAACAGGAAGACAAACAAATCCTTGAAAATAATGGAAGAATCATTCCTTTTAACAATGACTCTGGTCTCAGTTTTCTCTTATTCCATTCATTTGATTACACATAATATGGACGTTTGGACACAAACTTGCCGTCCTAAGGTGAAAACTCTTGACTTCTAATTTGTTTTTCTCTTTATTCTTTAAAGCACATTCTTTATAACTACGTCTTTTTATTAATGTTTACTTTTAATATAAAAAGTTTAAACATTGCTTTTTCTAGATTTTCTTTTCAAAATTCCGTTCTGTCTAATTTCAATGTCCAGTTCATTGTTGGGAGAAGCAAATATCTCAGCCCTGTCATGTCAAAATATCACTAACCTTGCCCCCTCTATTGACACTGAACACTTATTCAAAACAGATAATTCTTTTAATTCCCCCCCCCTTTTTTTTCTAATATTTCTTTTTTTCTTTGTGCAATCCCTTGTCTCTGGTATATGGGGCTGAGTTAATTCCCTTTACCACAATTACGTGACTGCCTTTGGCAAACCGCCCAGTGATCTCCTGGTTGTCTGGGGAATCAAGCTTAAAAAATAAGTTTAAAAATATTCAAATTTTGTCTCTTTCTTTTTTTTTTTTAGTTAAATTTAATTTAATCTATTTAAAATAAAATGCTAATTCGTTCATCTCTCTCTATCTCTTTTTCTCATGGAAGAATTTAAATTAAATAATATTAAACTAAAATCAGAGGCCAGGAAGAACGGATGAATGGAAACGATGATAATGAAAAATGAAATTTAAATTTCAAAACTAAATATCTTCAGAAGTTATGGCAAAGTAATTGAGTGAGAATCTCAGAAATGAAGAAAATTATCGAAACGAAAAAAAAACAAAAAAAACAAAAAAGGTTAAAAATAAGGAACCGATGAAGATGTCAGGGAATATCAAAGAAATTCATGCCTGAAAAAGTCGTGATGTAGACACAAAATAAGCAGAAATAGAAGGAAATAATAATGAAAAAACAAACATATGAAAGTAACAATGCAATGTCTGAAAACTTATGGTTGTAGTTTCTATACTTTCACTTTTACTGTTTTTCCAAAGATTTTTAAAAATCAAGCGCACACATAAGCCAATCTACTTCATAACGTCCATATCTGTTTTCTTTATGAGAGTTAAACTTTGTTTTATATCTGGTATTGGGATTAATTATTTCATACTGTTTCCGCTGTCATTTCTCGTGGTGATATATGAAACATATGAATCATTTAACATAATATTATTGGAACAGTAAATGAAATGAGCAAAGTGTTTCATTCGATTGTATGTCCTCTGTCCGAGTTTCTATTTGCTGTTGGGCGTTCTGCTTCCTCTGAACTTTTGTTAACCGTAAAAACCGTTAAAGAGAGCATGGAAATCCCGCCAACGAATATTCGACGAGATATAGGAGACTGACTCTACTCAATGTCCTTCTAGACATTTTCTACTTCTACTGTTCTTTTCTTTTCTGATAACGTTCCTTTTATATTTTGCTTTTCTTTTAATAACTTTGTTGGTTGTCTTTTTTTTCTCTTTGTTATTCAATCAGTTTTCTTCCGTTCTTTTCTTTTTATATTCTTTATTTTTCAAAATGAGTTCCTTCATTTCAACTAATAGTGACCTTGATTTTTTTTAATTTTTTGTCAGTATTTTCTGCCAGTTTTATAGGATTTATATGGAACCTACGGACGTAATAAGAATTAACATTCTGGCCTATCCTCTTTCATTGGTAATAAATAGTGAATTTGATCTATCCTGGATGTCCCTTATTTACGAGATAATGGTTAATACTATTTAATTACTACAGCCATTATTTAAAATATACTAAACCCTTCTTCCTGTAATTTATTTTCTTATATTTAAGCATGTACAAAAATTCCCAATAACAAAACAGGTGTCAATTGTATAGTCTGACACTAGGAATTGCGAGTAGCATGCCGCTCATCGGCATAGAAAATGGAAACGAGGAGAAGAATTCCAAATCTAACCTAGTCTGTTGCGTTCAATTTCACACAAATTTCTGGTTAAATATCCTGGGCTTTCTGACCTTCGGTGGCTACCAGTGTATTTAATTGTATTATGAGTTACAAATGTTAGACAAAGCAAAGGAAATCCACTCAGTTATTCCAATTCACAGTTAATAAAAAAGGACGCAATAGAGAGCCACGATCCTCTACCTCTCAAGAATCTCTGCATTATAAAATAAGAGATAATTAATAATCTATATATCGCTACTTCTAAAAACGTCAGAGAGAGTATATCTGTAAAGAACAAGAAGAATAAAGATGAAAATTAAACTTATCTTAGCCGACGTGTTTCGTCTTCTGAGGAACGTTATTAAGGCAAATACAACGATTTTGTTTCACGACAAGTATTTATATACCAGAGCAAAATTGTTTGTTTTTCAAGATTTTGTATATATATTATTATTATTATTATTATTATTATTATTATTATTATTAAGAAACAGACTACTATAAGATATCATGAAGACAATCATTTTTTTTTCCTTCGAACCGAAATTCGTTACTAATTCCTCAGATCGACATATATCTATATCTGTATATATGTATATATATATATATTCGTGTGTGTACCTGTGCGCGTGTGTGTTTTTGTGTGTCTGTGTGTAACTGTGTGTGCGTATGTGTGTCTGTGTATATTTAGGCAGCATATCTTCATGTTTGAATAATCTCGATATAATATGTATTTTGATTTTATTTTAATCCTCTCAAATTTTAGAGGATTTAGATGAAAATAAATAAAATTTATATGTCGTGATTATGCAACCAAATACACACACATACATACATACATACATACGTATATATATATATATATATATATATATATATATATATATAGATAGATAGATAGATAGAGATATGAAATCGAAGTCTATCATATTGAACTGTATCACCTTATATCCATGCACTTGCCTGACCTTTCCACTAACTATTCATGAGCGCCGCTATACAAAAAATTTTGAAAAGCCAATAACATTTTTGCTCTTATATATAAATACTTGCCCAAAATAAAATTCTTATATTTGTCTTAATAAAGTCCACCAGAAAAGGAAACACATCGGCTAAGATAAGTTAAAACAAATAGCATAATTTAATATAGAAGGACCTTGGAAAGAATCTGAAAACTTCAAGTGAACGTTCAAATTTTAAACACGTCTGAATATTTGATGTTTGTATATGATGTTTCGAGTAGTCATTCTACAGTTTCGTACTTATTCCGAGTTCCTTGTGAAAAACTGAATTTCTCTATACTAATGATATTTTTAACCACCTTGCCGACAACGGCGTTAAGAAATTGTCCGGACATAGCCTTAGCATTACCAATACAACTGATATATGTTTGGGCATATCCATGATGACAAGGGCGTCACCTATCATTAACTGACCTTTGGTAAACTCTAGAACGTTATTCTATCATCAGAGTTGTTTCAACCTGAAGGCACATTCCATATCTGTAATTTCTCATCAGCATGGTCCCAGCTTGCCCTTCTATTCAGGGCCATTTGTCCTTCTTCAACACGTACGGATCCAACCTGTAGCTAATAACAGTTCAAGAATAACAGCACAAGGAAGTGCCCACCAGCGCTAGTTCCCGTTGGGAATTCTAAACTTGTTGCCGACTGTGACCAGATTAACCAGTTTGCATTCCACTAGCGGGGGTGGGGACTGGGAATAGACGAAGATATACATATTTAGATACCTTTTTCCAAGTAAAGAATATTATTATAGCGATCTCAAAGAAAATCTTAGACAATCCTCTCAAAAATGAAAAAGAGACTTGAAGCAACAAGAATGTGGTTCTACAGGAGAGTTTCTGAAAATAACATGGGACGAACATCTGGGAACAAATGAAGTTCTAGAGACAATGGAAACAAAAGGACACATATACTTAATATCTGGAAAAGACAGTTGAAATTTCTAGGGAACATAACGTGGAAAGAAGGCTTGGAAAATTTGATACTCACAGGACAGTTTGAATGTTGTAGTGATAGATAAAAACAAAGCATAGCAAACCTGGCGAGGTTCAGTGAATTCACGTTAAAGCAGGTTTTGGGAGTGATGGCAAAGGGCAGGAGACTCTGGAAAGCCATGATCACCAACTTGAACTACGGGAGAAGAAACTGCTAGCATAGAACTTACGGTGGCATCTTGCCGATTCAACGGTAAAATAATGAGAACTTACCGCCAATCTAGTACTGCGGTTAATCTCATAAAATCGAGGTATATCAAAGGAAAGTGCATCAGAACAATTATCAGGAAAGTAATTATAGGAATCACACAGGGAATCTACTATTACGGCGGCGTGGAAGTGACTGAAGCTGAGATTCCAGATTAAGAACAATTCCATTGCATACTTTTCTTTGAATTTTATCAAGAATCTCTAATTATAAATGGGACTACTACTGTGCTTAAATGGATAAAGTCTATGTACCAAAGAGAAAAACTCATCAGAACAACAACCATGAAAATATTTATAGAAAAGACACAGAAGTTGTAGATTACAGCGGAAGGAAAGAGACTAAAATCGAGATGCCAATAACATTGCAGATTTTTTTTGGTGGGGGGGGGTTGTCAAGAATCTCTAAATATACAGCCGATACACCAGTACAGATATGGCAACATTATTCAAAGAAAAGTCGGATATTAAAATTATACATATGTAAGATAGATTCTGACATGAAAATTGTTTAGACCGACACAGGAAAACTACATTCTTAGCTGCAGATTTGACAATTGATTCAATATAATCATCCAGCGTCATATCTGTGGAAAACGTTCGCCTAAGAAGGCACAGTGAGTTGCTCTCCTGGAGATTAGCATCAGCCATGATATTGGAATGCAGAAAGCGGGATCCAGTGAACCAACTGTTCTAGCAGCAAATCTTACAATTGATTCAATATCATCATAACGTTTTATGTCAACGGAAAACGGTATCCCGTGAAGGCGCATGTCAGGGGAAAACCTTAGTCCGAGAAGGAGCAATGAGTCAGTTTCCTGGAGGTTGGCATCAGCCATTCTAACGGAAGACAGAAAACATCATCCAGTGAACCAACTCTCCTAGCAGCAAACCTTACAATTGATTCCATATAATAAATCATGCTTTGTGTCAGCGGAAAACGGTAGCCCTAGAAGGCGCAACAAATCACGATCCTGGAGGTTAGCATCATCTATGCTGATGGCAGGTAAAAATGGTTCGCTCAGATGGTTAAAAGGGAACACTTTCGTTTTGGTGTCTCAGTTAAAAAATAGTTGATTGTGCCGTCACCTATATATCGCTTCAACGATATGTACACGACCTTCAACTAAACTACAACGTGTTGGCAACGTTGCAAAAATTGTTCCGTTTTAGTTGTAAATCACACTTTCTAAAATCAGGAAAAATGGCTATATAAGTGATCAAGAATAAGAGTTATTGAGAAACAAATGTTATAATATTAAAACATCCTAAATGCTAGAATAGGTATTAATTTAAATCATTATTTTATATTGAATAGCCATGGCTATTTTCTTGGTTTGTCTTTCAGATTTGCTTTGGGTTTACTTTGTTTCATGTCATATCGACAGCAATGGGTTATTTAATGCAGACAAGATTTTTAGGATAGGTTTGTATGAACAGAATTATTTATAACAAGTCAGTTTGTTGATCAGGTTTCCTTGACGTATTTTTGTAAAGAGGATTTTTGTCCACTAATTTATTGCAAGATTTTTTTTTTTTCAAAAATGTATTGCTGGTAATAATTTTTTCAAAAATGTATTGCTGGTAATGACTTTTTATTAAATGTATTGCTACTAATATTTTTTTCAAAAATGGATTGCTTATATTTTTTTCAAAAATGTGTTGCTGGTAAATTCTTTTTTCAATAATCCATTGCTAGCAATATTTGTTTTTTTTTCAAAGAAGTATTGCTGGTAATATTCTGTTTTTGAATAATATATTGCTGGTAATATTTATTTTTCAGAAATATATTGCTGATAATAATTTTTATTTTTAAATGGATTGCTGTTATTTTATTAGAAAAAAACTAATTTTATTCTTTAATAGCATTTTGACCCCAGTTTCGAGTTAACTATTTGCCCATAGTTGGGACCCTAACATGTGTTACCACCTTTGTTCATGGTTTACCTGGGAACAACAGCAATCAAGTGACGGATCAGTTTCTCAATAACTCCAGATCAATAGACTTGCTGCCGGATATCGTTCATCGTCATACCGAGGACGATTGCCTTTTAGATATTATAAGGTTGGTGCAAAAATAATATCGTTTTCTCACATATGTTACTATGTGAGAAAACGACATTATTTTTGCATCAACCTAATAGTTCAAAGATTTTTCAAAGGCTGTTTTAACAAATCATGTCGATTTCGGTTTCTTAATATAAACTTGAATTCTTTTGTCTGACAGTTTACTTCCCTAAAGATGCGAGTTTCACATGCAGAACTCGAAGATTAAATGTAAGACTGGACAAAGAAATCTTAGAAAACACCCACTGCAAGAAATAAGTAAAATCAGCTTGATATTTGCAAGGAGATTTTTGCTGTAGACAATGGACTCTGCGATCTTATGCGACCGACTCGGACAAAGAATCTTGGAGATGAGCGCGTGCCGCAGAACCTGATATACCGTCCGATTGTATAAGGTCATTTGTCCGCCTTTTCATGGAATGATATTTCGTGCTCTTGGGCGCCATTTTTCGTCTAGCGCATTGGAAGAAAGAGAGAGAAAAAAAGGGACATTGAAGAAGGACTTGGATACCCAAGGCACTGAACGTGTTTTTATCAAGTGAAACGTGCTTGTCGGTATTGGACAAATATCCTTTTCACATTACTTTGTATATTACTTACATCAATGTACATATATCTACTTCAATGCTGCTGTACTTAAGTATACAATGCGCATGTTACATACTCATAGAATATATATATAGGAGTGCGCTGAAAAGTATACGCTCTTACCCTCTTTTCAAAATATGGCCATTTGACAAACATCTGATTTGCTTTGGTGGGGGAGGGGAGACTTCTTGGCTGTATATGTATAATTTCACACCACAAGTGTTCTTCATCTTGTCTCTGTCTAAAAAGATATATCTCCAATATTGATAGCCTGTCCTCACCAAATATAGCTAATACACCCAAACCGAATATATAAAAATATGTATATACCACCACCCACCAACGCACGCACGCACACACACACACATACATATATATATATATATATATATATATATATATATATATATATATATATATATAGTAATTTATTCTAAAATTATAACAAAAATGTTATAAAATCTCTACAAAAATATCCCTTTTGGTTGCTTCTCAAGTGATGGTGTTGAGAAGACATCAGAAGTGTTGAAACAAAATGGCTATTTTTGTAGTTATTTTATTACTTATTTATGTTATAATTTCCGAAAAAATGCTTTTATTTGTTCTACTCTGTACTGAGCACGCTTTTAAGAATGGTATTTGTTGGTTATTGGAATTTGTTCCGTATACACCAATCCTATAATTGTGTATATATATATATATATATATATATATATATATATATATATATATATATGTATGTATGTGTGTGTATGTGCGTGTGTGTGCGTGTGTGTGTATTAAATGATCCAGCAAGCAACCAAAACACCAACATTTGTGAAAAAAATGTAGCCTTGCAAATTAAACACTCTTAATAAAAGAAAAAAGAATTTCTACGACAAAACCCCTAAAAAGAAATACTCCAGATGAAATTCAGCAAATTATACATAGACTTAAAAAAATCACCAATGAATCAGAATGACAGCACCGGTTAAAAATTAAAAATTAACAGGGCTCGTGCTTGGCAACTCGGCCTAAACTTTTGACTCTTGACTGAGCAAGAAGAAACAATCTTTTCTATTCGAATCGTTTTTTTGGGGTTGTTTTTTTCACACTTCTCGTCAGTGGAAATATCTTCCGATTTCTTGCATCTAATCATACAACAATCATTAAAAATCTCAATCCGCCGTCTATTGCCATTATATTCTTTTATTGTCTTTTCTCCTCACTTCTACTCACTAAATTCGTCTTATTCTCTTTCAATCTCTGTAAACACTTCCGTCCTTCTGGCATTATCACCTTTCAAAAAAAGCAATTGTAACATAACTTATTAAAGATATCCTCTGTATGAACATTAAAATGATACCCGACGCTTGTACGTATCTATACACCTTCAAGTATGTACATCCGTTCATGGTTTTATATACGTGATATACAAAGATGCATGCGCGCGCATGCATCTCCTATTTCAATGCCACATGAAACAGAATACAATTATAAACTTTCGCTAAGCAAAATATCTTTGTTCATGTCACAGAGAAACACGTTTCTTTTTAGCAAACTTGATGCACAAGAAAAACAACCTTTTGCCCTATCCCGTCCCACTATCCTGCGCCTGAGGCCCGAGTGTTCCCCTCTCAATAGCGGTGTTATATATATATATATATATATATATATATATATATATATATATATATATATATATATATATATATATATATATATATATATATATATACATATATATATATATATATATATATGTTGTTGAACTCTGCACGACTTACTGGCACGTTTTAACGATTGGATGACAGCGTATCACTAAGTTTTCGTCACAACGGCTGAAACAAAACATTGCGCTGGTATTTTGATTCGTGTTTTCTCCAACTCGGAGATTTCGTGATTTGACTGAAATAAATGATTTCAGGAGATGGCAACGTCTTCACTCAAATATTCAATGGTTTTTGATCAACCAGATTTTGTTAGACTAAGCCGCTCATATTTATTGTTTCTTTGTTTTTATTTAATTTATTTATTATGTTTTTTTTTACTTGAGAAAGATCAGTATTTACAGATATGAATTTCTGTTAAACGTTACTCATTTAATTGCATTAATTCTCTACCAATATTTTCATGGTAATTGTTCTAATGAACTTTCCTCTATGCTAGGAAGATTTTATGAATTTAAACGCAATATTAGATTTGCAACAAGGTCTTGCCATTTTACCGCTGAAATGTCTACAGGTAAATATTAATATATGTTCTGTGATAACATTTGCTCCTATCGCACTTCATTTTGCGAAACTATCTTCTGGATTATTGCTTCTTAGTCAACTTTGCTATTCAAAAATGTAGATGCAATGACAATGGTGTCTTGCCAGACTGATGTTCTCATCAGAATACTGCTTGAACATTTATAAATCTGCCATTCCTTCGTGCATTGAATATTTCTACCACATTTTGGTCTGGTGTTCTTACTAAATATCTACGCTGGGAATGCCGTTAATATCAAGAAAACCCGCATCTTATGACCGTAAAGCGGACGGTCTATACGCGACCACGCTACTATATGCATACACATATACATATATACCGGCACACAGACAGGCACATACAAAAATGCACACGCCCATAAAATTACACATAAACACGTACACCGACACACACACACACAGTACAGTGTAACCCGGATATAAGAGAGTTGTCGGGACCGGAGAAGAAGTTTCTTATATCCGGGTTTTCCCTTATATCCTGGTTTGGTCTATTTTGTTTAGGTAAGTATAGCTCTATTTTGGGACCAGAGAAAATCTATCTTATATCAGGGTTTATCTTATATCCGGGTCTCTTATATCCGGGTTACACTGTATTTATTCACCCTCTCTAAATACTGAATGAGAATTGATAAGTCGCCGATGGTTTCAAGCACTTGTTTAGGTTTTAGGTTTTGAAAGTCTTCTTGGTTCATTGTCTTCGCCTTTTCTCGTTATCTTTGATTTTTTTTTTCAAAGACAATGTTGACTGTTTGTATTTTAATCCTGTTGCAATATTTAGGCTTTCCTCGGTTAAATTAAGCGTTAATAATAATGATGTTGATGATGATCGTTTATTAAACAACCTCACTGTAAAGCAGGAGGTAAATATTGAGAAAATGTTTTTCGAATTTCCAATTAATTTTCCTATACAATAAGTTGTATTTCTGCCTTTTTCACTCGTTCTCCTCCCACCTTTACCTACTCTTTCGCTCCCTATCTATCTATCCCAGTCTGCATATCTATCTATCTATCTATCTATCTATCTATCTATCTATCTATCTATCTATCTATCTATCTATCCCAGTCTGCATATCTATCTATCTATCTATCTATCTATCTATCTATCGCAGTATGTTTCCCGTCATTCTCCTTGGAATTAACCTTTACATCCGTATTCATCAAAAGCAGAAAGTAACCTAAAATATAGGACACTCACACATACAGAGACACACAGATAATACATGCACGCGTGTACACACACACACACACTATATATATATATATATATATATATATATATATATATATATATATATATATATATATATACCATAATTTCTCTAAACGATCGTCATCAGGAATCCAGTATTGCCCTTTTCCTAGGTTCGTTACCAAACAAAGCTTAATTGCTTGGACTTAATTGCTTATATCATAGCTAGTGGGTAGATAGTTTGAAGCACCCCTCCATTTTCAAAGGGTTTTTTTTTTACCTATGGGTAAATGTAACGAACTCGACTGGATATCGAACTCAGCTTTCGTTTTCTCCTTCGTGCTATTCATTACATCAGTAGCACACCTCTCTCTATATATATACAAATATATATATATATATATATATATATATATATATATATATATATATATATATATATATATATATACATATATATATATATATATACATATATATATATATATATATATATATATATATATATATATATATATGCATACACAAACGTATACACACACTTACACACACACATATATATATATATATATATATATATATATATATATATATATATATATATATATATATCTTTTTTGGTAAAGGAAAACAATTCTAATCCATATTTTAAAGAAAATCATCCTTTGAATGATTTTATTATTTTATTGTTTCAGCGACAAAAGTTTTGCTGGGCTCGTTAAATATACACAATTCTTTATGAATTATAATTTCATTTCCTTTCCTATCACAACTGTTTAGACGGCCATGAATAGCGATGATGTGACTACTGTATAATAACTAAGCGAGACGCGATATAGCATGTCTTTTGAAATAACAAGTCTGTATATTTGGCATAAAATTTTGTATAAGCGAAAATATATTTGATACAATGTAAAGATTTTGTATATGGTTAAAAGTAGTTGTGTAGGTTTTCGGTGATGCAAAACGGCATTGTCATAGTTGCATGTGTCTGTATGCGTATATCCGTGCTGAAGACGTACGCTTTGTGCAAAATGTTATCTGCTTGGCTAAATCTATGGATTGCGCAATTAAGTGTAAAATTATAAAATCAGACATTTAAAAAATCTCACAAGAAAAAAAAAGCTGATAATTTTAATCATTACTAAAGTGAGAAGAAGAAGAAGAAGAAGAAGAAGAAGAAGAAGAAGAAGAAGAAGAAGAAGAACAATGACTATTTTAATAGAGGAGAAAAAAAAGTTCTACTCGACTGATAACGCAAATGAAACCGTAAAATATCATATGAAACCAAATTAGAAATTTTTAGAAAAGACGAACAAAGAAAACTACTTTGAGGTTTTCCATGTTGAAAGAAGCGAAAAAAAAAATGTTAATGGATGACTAAGTTGTATCGTGGCAGTTGATGGGTCTCGTGGCTAAGATAATGATCAACGTTCGAGCTCAGGAAACACCGCGAGAACGAATGAGGATTTTCTTAGAAGGAAGCCAAGCTCTTTCCTCTTTGAAGATTAATGTAATATAATTTTTCTAATCTGATTATGTCTCGACATTGTGCTAGAGAAAGATAATCTTATTGTGGATATTTTGAATAATAGAAGCATGCATAATCATTTCCACATTCTCTCTCTCCCTCTTACTTTCTCTCTCTCTCTCTCTCTCTCTCCATATATATATATATATATATATATATATATATATATATATATATATAGAGAGAGAGAGAGAGAGAGAGAGAGAGAGACCACTCGGCCACGTCCGAGTGGTTAGAACGTTCTAACAGTGAGTCCCGGGTATCAATCTCACCACAGGGAAGTTATCCTGATGTTATCGGACTTGGGGGGGGGGGGTGAGTCAAGTCTTGTGAGTGAAATTGGGTAGACGGAACTATTGGGTGCTAGCACGAAGTCATCGTGGCCGAGGGCTTGAGGGTGCTGTCCTTGTTCAAATTGTAACAAGCTCTTTCCCAGAAACTGTTGACTCTGTGGGTGTTCAATAAACACAAATGCGCCTGAGCGAGCGTCAGCAATAGGGATTGGCTAGCCGCCCTACTAGAGAGGTATCCTCGAATATATATCCGGCATGGAATAAGAAATTGGAGAACCGAGTTCGAATTTCAGCGGAATCTTTTACATTTATTTACGCGTGAACACGCCTTGGAAAATGTATAAATCCATCACAGATATGGTTTGAATAACAGTACAGATTCTTATAGCCTTGGTTGACAACCCGTCAACCACAGAATAATGACAATCTACAGCAGGAAAGTCTTCTTTGTCAGTCATGAATCGAAAGTGTAGCACATGGCAGTTACCTGACCGGCTGGTTTTACGTTCAGTGTAATCATACTCCATTTGTTCTCATTTTCCTGTATATATATATATATATATTATATATATATATATATATATATATATATATATATATATGATTATTCGCGGAGAAAGTTTTCGTTCTGATGAAACGAATATCTCGGTGTTCACGAAATAAAAATTTTAAACGAAATTGATAATTAAAATATCCTTCTTATTATTATCATATATATATATATATATATATATATATATATATATATATATATATATATATATATATAAAGAACAGATGGTGTTAGAACGCACAGTTCTTAGCATTTACTTTTTAAAAAGTGCTCAATACAAACGTGGAGCAAAATATAATATTACTAAAATACTTTTTATTTCAATAGATTACAATAAATCATTTTACAGGGCTACACAAGAACTGTCATGTTTCTGAACTTTAATCTTTCCTCATTTTTTATTGTAATCTATTATAATATATATATATATATATATATATATATATATATATATATATATATATATATATATATATGTATGTATATGAATGTATGTATAATATTAATATTAGTTTCCTGCTTCCTGCCTTTTTTTTTTTTTTTTTTGAGTTCAAATCTCCTTGAAAATTTATTAGATTTCTATTAATTAGAACAAAAAAATAGAGATTTCATTAAATAGGTGCCACAGTTTTTCGAAATGTTTTTAATTTCAGATGTAATAAAAAAATATCAAAAAATCTTTCTGTGTGGGAAGAGAAACTATTTTTGCGGCCTATTTAGCCAGCTGACAAAAAATCAGCCTTGCGTATTTTTAATGTTCTGTTGCAATATTTTCATAAAAAATTAATCGGCAAGCCCACATTTTAATGGTGACACTGATGTTTCTCATTAAAGCGTGATTCTCAACACGTTGCATCGACAAAAGGGTTTTCTTATCACTTTTGGCCCTCACCGTATTATAATATTGAGTTGACCAGAAAGTCCTCATTAAGTCTGGAAACAGAAAGAACACAAAATTTTATGGAGCAACACCTACATTTATTCGAGATAATAAAGTCAATCATTCTCGATTATTTTCTGCCAGCGATCAGCCAGCATGCGAATCTGTTCACGATACCTAGCCATCTAGCTTTGAATAATAATAATAATAAAAAAACTGTCACATCAAATGCGTTAAATCGGAGATCGCAGAGGAAGCGTGCCATTGAGCGGAATAGGCCATAGTCACTCGGAGCAGTATCGGGACTGAATGCTGAATGTATTAGGTTGGTCCAAAAATAATTTCGTTTTCTCACATAGTAATATATGTTAGAAAACGAAATTATTTTTGCACCAACTTAATAGAAGTATCTCTTCCATCTGTTTGGACTTTTTCTTACTCATATTGGCTGTGTGTGACCTCACATCGTTTTGCTGAATTAAATCGCGACCTCGATTGACCAAAGCAGGATACTTCTTGCTTAGTTTGTCATACATGCGATCTACCTGTTGGCAATACATTTTAGCATTGATAGTGCGCGGTGTTGAACAAGATTGAAATACAGTACTCCTTAGAGATTCTACAAGACAAAGATGAAGATTTGTCGTTTTCTTTCCGCTTCCTAAGTCAGTCAAGTCTTTCTTGCCAACCTAATATTTGAACTCGCAATTTAATGCATCGTTTATCTTGAGTTTTATTCTAACTTGTCGTTTATTAGAAATATTTTTTATTTTCTTCCGAACAGTCCTTTTCTTAGAAAAGGATATATCAATATATAATATATATAGTCAAACCTAGAGCGCCAGACAAACCTACCAAGGTTTCACCTAAGCGGATCGTCAGGGAAAGCTGGTTGCAGATCATTAGCAAATCAAGAAACCGAAGGTTTTCCGAGACGAGTGCAGTTACCTATATATATATATATATATATATATATATATATATATATATATATATATATATATATATATATATTAACAAAATAATTCTTTGCTTTGGGGGGAAATGACGGTACAAATTGATACCGGAAACATAAGTCGACTGAGTTTAGCAAGTCAATGAAACCTGATCTATAAACTGACTTCTTATAAATAATACATATTCTGTTCACACGAATCTATCATAAAAACCTTGTCTGCATTAAAAAAAAAGAAGAAAACATTGAGATTGATATGACGTAAAACAAAGTAAACCCAAAAGAAATCTGAAAGACAAACCGTGGAAATAGCCATGGTTATTCAATATAAAATAATGCATTAAATTAGTACCTATTCTAGTATTTAGGATGTTTTAATATATGGTATTTGTTTCTCAATAACTCTTATTCCTTACAAAGTCTTTTTTCCTGATTTTTACCTTTCTAGCATAAATGAATAGGTATATCAATGAAGTACATTTTTCAGAAGTCGTATTTGCGAGTAACTGGGTAGTTATCGTAGCTGTGTGATTGTCTTGTCGTGTTCGAACTTCAGATGACGCTATATCATTCGTTTTCACACGAATAGCCTTGGAAAGTTAAGTATCCATCTCATAAAAATATAAAATAAATATAATCACTTCTGGAACAACGTATTTTGTTAAATATTAATAAAGAATATTTTTATACTAGGATTATTTAAATAGTTCGCTTAAAATGGCTTTTTATGCAATGTTCATGTAGCATGTAGATGAATTTAACACTTTACACAGCGTGTATGCCAGTGTACAAAGTCTCCTTTTAACTTTAAAATACGAGGTAATTTTAAAATCCAGGTATAAAATGTGAACCTTAAATCATGGTGTTTATGCTAAGTTGTGTGATATCTGAAGGTAACTTAATCGCTGACACATATTTTTTCGATGATGTTGGACAAAACCGTAACTGGATTTGTGTCTCAAGAAGCCATTTAAAGGTCGCATTCGAGAACAGTGGAACGAGTGGATGTTTAGCGGGGAAAAGTCATTCAGGCTACCATAATCGCTTACTGAACGTCGACGTATTATATGGAGGGGCGTTCTTTGACGTAACACCGGTACCTACCCACCCCAACAAAATTGGATTAACCCGTCCACATGCGAGGCTCTAGCAGTAGAAATATGAGGCCAATATAAGCAAACCACTACAAATCAGTAGACGACTACTAACTGGAAAACAAGCTGCGACCTGTTCCAGCTAAACAGTCGAACACTCTGCCTTCGGGCAGAGAGGAACCCGGACCAGGCTCCGCCGAAGGGCAGAGTCTCGTTCGGGGTGGTTGACTGCCCCTGAACCCGTTTATGCGGGTTGAAAGAGGGAATATTTTTGGCCGAGCCTTCGGGCTCGGAAATTCCACGTTAAACCCGGCCTTGTGCTATATGTAAACCTCGTGGGGGTGTGGCTAAATATTACATCTGACTGGAAAACTAGCTGTGACCTGTTCCAGCTAAACAGTCGAACTCTCTGCTTTCGGACAGAGAGGAACCCGGACGAGGCTCCGCCGAAGGGCAGAGTCTCGTTCAGGGAGGTACACTGCCCCTGAATATTTTTGGCCGAGTCTACAGGCTCGGACAACCCACGATAAACCGGCCTTGTGTCACATGCAACCCTCGTGGGGTAGGGGGTAGTTAAATATACTATTGACTGCAAACTAGCTGCGACCTGTTCCAGCTAAACAGACGAATTCTCTGCCTTCGGACAGAGAGGAACCCGAATGAGGTTCCGCCGAAGGACAGAGTCTCGTTCGGGGATGTTGACTGCATCTGAAACCATTTATACTGTTTCGAAAGGGAATATTTTTGGCTGAGACTACGGGCTCGGAAAACCCACGTTAAACCAGCCTTGTGTCACATGCAGCCCTCGTGGGGGGTGTAGCTAAATATACTATTGACTGGCAAACTAGCTGCGACCTGTTCCAGTTAAACAGTTGGGCAGAGAGGAACCCGGACGAGGCTCCGCTGAAGGGCAGAGACTCGTTCGGGGAGATAGACTGACCTTGCACCCGTTTATACGGGTTGGAAAGGGAATATTTTTGTCCGAGACTATGTGCTCGGAGAACCCACGTTAAACCGGCCTTGTGTCACATGCAACCCTCGTGGTGGGGTAGCTAAATATGCTATTGACTGGCAAACACTTTGAACCTGTCACTCTGGTGCATTACAATGAGATATTGTAGAATTTGGTAGTTAATTGACAATATCTCACTGCCGTTTTTTCATTAGGATTTGAGTGAAATGAAAGTATATGTTTACTGAATTTATTTAGCAAATTCCATACAATACATTTTAAAATATTTTTTGGAGGGATTCGTTTTGTACGTCGTATATAACCTGAAATCTACATATTAACTTGAAGTTTTGGTGATTGTCTTATAGCCCAGTCACCTTGTACGCCAACATTTACGATATTCTTCTACTTTTATTATTCCTGAATTGCCCTGCATCATTTAAAAAAAAAGTTATGAAGTGGTTTCCTGTTGTTTTCTTCACGGCTGAAATTCATTGTTTTCTTTGTTTTAGCTTGTTAACAACCAAAGTTACGGGGACAATTCTACCCTTTTATTTATCAGGTATCTGGGGGCGATGAAACAGACAGATAACTTTCTTGAAGGCAAATGTGAACACTGTAGACTCATTCACAAATTGAACTCGGTTTGCTATTCCCATATACCGGTGACGGCAGGTATAGCTATAATATACGCGTTAGTCAAGGATAAATTAAAAAAGCTGAACAGAAACGTTAGTAAACAAAAACGGTTGAACTATCTCCGGGAAAATATATTTATTGCCCGACTAAACAAATGATATATAAATACAACTGCCGGAAAAAAAGATTCTTTTATTTATGTTAATGATGTTAGAACATTTTTATCTTTCCCAACCACACCCAGTTTCCGTTTCCGTACCGACATTTTCCCCAGCTTTGATAATTACTACCCCTTTCTGATTCCTTTGTTGTTAGCAGATATATATATATATATATATATATATATATATATATATATATATAATTTTCTCTGCTTACATGAAAGTTTGTCAGTTCAGTCCAATTTCCAATAAATCATCCAAAACTGCATATTTTAAAACGCACACATATACACACACACGCGCACACAAACCAATATATATATATATATATATATATATATATATATATATATATATATATATATATATATATGTGTGTGTGTGTGTGTGTGTCTGTGTGTGTGTATGTATGTATATGTGCATATGCATGCATATATATATATATATGCATATATGTATATGTGCATATGCATGCACATATATATATATATACATATATATATATATATATGCTCATATATATGCATATATATATGCATGTATATATATGCATATATATATATATAGATATAGATATATATATATATATATATATATATATATATATATATATATATATATATATGTGCGTGTGTGTTTGTGTGTTTAGATGTGTGATGGAAAGTGAGGGGTATTTGTGGGTACCTAGAAATATATATGAACTGTCTTTTTTATTTTTATTAATCTTTTGATTGCCGTTTCTTTATTCATTCCTGTATAAACATTTCCGATTAGTAACTTTATAATTGCTACACAAGTTTTATTGTTCTTATTTTACAATGCATTTATTATTATAATTTTTTGTACTAGTAACGATTGCAACTGTTATACTGCTATTGACAATTTGTCTCGCTAGTGGCCATTGGTTCACACTCGGTCGATTGTTGGCATTATTATTATTATTATTATTATTATTATTATTATTATTATTATTATTATTATTATTATTATTAATACCAACTTTATTCCGCCCATCATCATATGAAAATATTGTAAAATAACTTATAAAGATAATGAGAAAGGCGTTTCTACAAATTTGGAAACAAAATCTATTTCTTTATCTTCTTCTTCTTTATATGTACGATGTCCTTTCGGGACGTAGGCGTTCATGGCTCTCCACCTCCCTCTATCCCTTACAGCTCTCAACAAGATCCTTCCCTCTGCTACCTCCCCACAGACCACGTTCTGTCAACTCCCTGCTTAAACCCGCTAGGTATGTCATGCATTGTCTTCCCTTGTCTTTCTTTTCCTCTATTCAAGCCATGAGTATCCTCCAGGCCCCACTTACTGCTAGTTAATATATAGATTAATAATAAAATGGTTTAAATTCGTGAAATCTAATTTCTCGAACGACACTGTTAACAAAAATTAAACGTCTATACGCTTAAGGAGTATCTTATTTTGTCTCGTGGATGTAAATCTCTTTGAAATAAAAATCTTTAGTTGGGAACGAAAATTCAACACAGAAACATGTTCAAATAAATGTTTCCGAAACTGCCTATGTGATTTTTTTTTTATTTATTTCACCCCAAGAAAGCCCACTAAATTGCAATCGGTTACTGCTAGTGGAAAATAATGAGAAAGATTTAGTAAGGAGAACGGACAATAAAATATCAGAATTCAAGAATTGCAGAAGATGATTAGAGTCTATATTCTGAGATGAGGTATTATGTACATTATTTACATTATTCGGACTATTGTCCGCAATAATATGGCGTCAAAGATGAAGACAATAGTCCGAATAATGTAAATAATGTAGAAGATGACTATTAAAGTCCCATTTAAATTTCTAAAGATTGTTTGTAGCAGGCTTGTAAGAAAACAGAAGAGAGTTCCACAGATGAAAAATACGAGAAAAGAGACTCTTAGAGTAGAATTTGCGGATAAATATGACCATGATAAAAATTAGTTGCCAGTCTACTAGTACGCTTGCATTCAAGCGGTCGATGTTCCAAAAGATGGCGGGCTCATTGAAATAAATTCAATGAAGATATTAGGAAGAAAAAACACAGGGAAGCCATGTCATGGCGGTGTGAAAGCGACTGAAGGACGAGATGACAGGTTAGGATCGATAACATTACAGACCTTTCTTAGGGTTTTGTCAAGAATCTCAAGATATATTGCCAAAGAACTAAACCAGATTTGGCAACAACGCAAGGATTGTGTGTAACGCATTTGTCTCGATAAATAATTGCATACATTTTTTTTTTGTGTGGATATCTAAAGCTTTCGAATACTGTCTGGAATGTCATGTTTGCTTTAAAGTGAATGACCCATAGATATATCATCGTACTCGAAAAAAAGCCTTCATAGTGATAAATCCTGACACTGAAAGTAATACACATGCCCACCACTCTGAGAAGCCATGTTATCAGCAAGGGGCCAGTGTTGTGCTGCCAGTCGGGGGACCATAATATTTCAAATCAATCACTGACAAAATCGTGCTTTCACACAGCTCTTTGGAGTTAGATGAACAGTTGTGTAGACAAGTGTTCTTTAATTGGCTGGTATTAATCTTCATTAACCCACTGTGTTTCTAAATACGCTTTGATACTCATCCTTCCTTTTTGACAGTGTTTGTTTTCTGTGCCCCGACTTTTTACGTCTGTCTTCATTAATCTGTAATTTTTATTATAGCTGGAGCCTTTCCTTTAAATTTTTTTTCTTTTCGTTTTCTTTTACTTTTGAATTGGGGTTCGGGATAGGAAGAGTATTCCACTGTCGAAGGTAATTAAATATGGAATAAAGATGGAAATATATTTAAGACACACAAAGCTGCAGACTAAAGAAGAGACAGAAATAAATAAATCATATTTTGCGAATATTGTCTGAGCATGGAAGAGACAGAATAAAATCTGCAGAGGGGTTGGAATTCTGAAGAAATTGTTGCTCTTGGGGAAAGTTGAAATGTTGTTTCTTTTTTTGTTTTTCTTATTAAGGAAAATGATTGTATAGTTAAAAACACAAATATTGCGTTGACAGAATCAAGCACAAAGGAAACATGAATGAAGAGAGAAACTTACCAGACAATTATGAATGAATGGTTGGTTGAAAAAAAGACAAAGGATTTAGCAATGAAACAAACATTAACAAGTAAAACAGGAAACAACGAAGTGACAGGCTATCTATCTATCTATCTATCTATCTATCTATCTATCTATCTATTTCTTTCACTCTGTCTCTCTCTCATTCACACACACACACACACATACACACACACACACACACACACACACACACATATATATATATATATATATATATATATATATATATATATATATATATGAAAGACAGAGAGAAAGAGAGAGAACGATAATTTCATAATGTGTGACGTCATTTGTTTACATTTGGATACGCTTTGAGCAGATATGAATGTACGTGAGAGATTAATGGAAGATTGAAGTTTAAAAGCAGTAAAATCAACATTGCTAATCAAACGATCCACCGTGGCCCGATTGGTTAAGGTACGTCTGGCTAAATGACGGTCCCATATACGATACAGGTTCAATTCCAGTCTATGAAAATCTCTCGGGCATTCATTCCGGTAAATGTTATTAATAATGTTTATTACAAAATGCAGCATTTACTTAAATATTTGTGTGTGTGTATATATATATATATATATATATATATATATATATATATATATATATATATATATATATATATATATATATATATATATATATATATATATATAAAAATAAGATATTAGCAACTGTCTATCCGTGCGGTAGGTGCATACACAGTTAAATCAATAAATATTTATTTAATTTAAGGTGTAAACAAAACAGTGTTCATCATCGTTAGACAGAGCTAAGAAATATATATATATATTCATCCACGGACAGACAGTTTCGGTGTATCACAGCTCTTCAGCGTGGCTAGACGTTCAGTTTCTTCAAGCCCGGATCGAAAACTGACCGATTTCGTATCAGTCAAAAGTTCTAAATTAGTCTCAGTCTCTATATATATTGGCTCGTCGTTTTTAATCTCTGTTATATTAATTTTTAAACAGTGAATTTAATACCAACTTGCCTAAATTCAATTGCTATATGAAAAAATAATCGATGTTAGTTGTTTTTAAATTGGGCATTAGTAAAAGTTCATTTTCCCTGTTATAATATCTGTCCCATGTACTTATAAATAGAAAGTTGAAATTTATATGCCATGTAATGAAGATAGAGGGCTTGGATTATTTGATACACACAGGGCTGATTGAAAGCAAGTATTATAGAGAAAAAATAATGCATAAATTGCGTAACGGACCTGAGTAAATTGATGACGGAACAGGGTTTAGAAGACAAAATTTATTAAGAGCCCTAAAGTACAGAGCAATCTGGAGAGCCATGACAGGACACAAAATAGAATGTAGTGCAAACGATTTAATGAGAATTGTTGTATAATTTAGGGAGCATAGAATTTAAGTGTGCGTAAATTTTCCCTCTAAGGAGTTCTTCTCTGTATTAAAATAACCAGGGCCGATGAAAAATATGTTGTAGCGATAATTAAATAAAAAAAGAATTAAGACGAATAGGAAAGAAGAGGGTAAAAAAAAGTTGTTGAGAAGAGAAAATATAACGAAAGCATTTCTCATTACAATAAAATAACTTAATTTCCTAAGTTTTGACAAAAGGATATTTATATTCATAACAGCATTGTCTATTTATCAGAATAAAGAAACAGAAGTTTGATTTATAAGTTTTAAACCGCAGAAAAATAAAGTTTATAACTGTCGAAAGTAAAATTGATTTAATGGAAAAGAAACGCGAATCAAATACAAAATAATAATAATAATAATAATAATAATAATATATATATTTTTTTTTTTGTCAGTGGAAAGTGTCATGATGCCATTTCTAACATTAGGTCCCTGGGCGGGACCAGGAACGAAATGTGTAAACGCCAGAAATCAAAGAAAAAAAATAAATAATAATAATTTGTTTCAGCTTTTCACAAAATTAAAAAGGTACGGCCACATCATGTTAAAACAACGGCCTCTGTATGATAGCCGAAATTAAGCAACGTCGAGCCAAGTCAGTACCTAGATTGGTAACCGCTTGGGAATACCAGATGCTGTAAGCCTGGGAGTGCGTAATGAATGTGAATAGTGCATAAAAGCTCAGAATTGTTAATCGAAGAGCCGAGTACCAATTCCAGTCGAGTTCATTGTATTCGCTTACACGCAAATATTCTTGGGGAAAGTATGAATCTAACACATTTCTTACAAGATATGGCTTAATTAGTAAGACTTGTATCATTAAACTACCCACAAAAAAATCTTACATTTTAAGATATTTTCTGGTTTTAAATAACCTGAAAAAAGTTGATAAGCCGTAGAAAAAAGAACAAATCAATTAATCTCAGAATTATTTTATTAATTTTTAAATATATTTCATACCTTTACTTTTTTTTTTAAATATGAAACGATTCAAAGCAAGGCGAAAAAAAGGGACTATTATATTTTGAAAACCAATGACAAATCGTAGCACCCGCCTACATGGAACCCAATGTTTGGCAAACATGGATCAAACGATTAATGTGCATATTTTTAAGGGGAAGGAAACATGTTTACAGTTTGTTTTTCTTGGGGCACATATGGTTTTGTATGATATAACGAGTAAGTGAATTTTTCGTCATAGATTTTCACGGTATATATATATATATATATATATATATATATATATATATATATATATATGAGTTTGTCATTGTTTTTTTTATATAATAGAAAGATTAAATAAATTTCTTCGTGATAAACTCTTCTATACATATGTATTTGTTATCGTTTTATCCGGCATATAAGTTCGATGTTCAGTTGTTTGTGTAATATAAGATTCAATCTTGGAAATACCATATGGTCTCTATCGAATTATCTAATGCAATAAGGAATGTTTATTCTAAGAGAAATTGCGCTGCAACGACACCTATACGTGCTGAGCTTACTCCAGATGAAACCAAAATAGACTTTTCACTCACTGGAGAGCATTGGAGAAGGCATGTGCATCAGCGGCTTAACTTGAAAGATGTGCTCCTAGCCATCATATGTAAATTTGCTCCTCACTCTGAAGTGGCTGCCCCCGACATGTATACAGTTGTCGACACTGCAGCGCTTTCGAAATGCACACGTGGAAACACGGTGACAGAAAGATACTTAAGCCCCGCTGCTGAACACCACTGGGTGTGAGAAGAATTCAGGCGCGCAGAAAGGCCACAAATCTAAACAACCAATTGTCGATATTACTTGACGAAGTCCGAAATTGAAGAAACTATAATCCTCCGCAAGGAATCGAAACTATACTATCTCTTCTTTTCAGGCCAATTTCAAGCTTTCACTAATCGAGGTATTGACGAGGCTCGACGTTGCTTAACTTCGTTAAACGCGCGGGAATTTGTGTTTGAAGGTGAGGTGGGCGTATGCCAGTTACGCATTTTGGCCGTATACGAGAATTTATAGATTATATTCTCCATCCATACGTTTATTCATCTGTGTATATGCCCATACACACACAATATAATTATATATATATATATATATATATATATATATATATATATATATATATATATATATATAATGGAATCTACCGTCAGTTTCGACGTATGAGCATCTGACATCTTACTTGATTCAGTTATGAAATTTTGTGCGATAATTTTAAGTGGTATTTAAGACCCGCAATTTATTTACAAAAGAGGCCACATATGTAGCAAGTGTGAGTGTTATGAGATGATATCACTCTTAGACTGGCTGACCTTTTAGATCTTGCTCTCGCTTCTTGAAGATGATTCAGACAAGCAGATATAAAATTGCTGAGTACACTAAAACACGTTGATCTCCATTCTATCCACTCCAAGGCTAAGCGCTCAAGTGTGTTATGTTGTATATTGACTGCTGACAAGTATATATATGTGTGTGTGTGTGTGTTCGCGCGTGTGTGTGTAAGCTTCATCTGAAAAATTATGGATATATTAATTTAATTAAGATTTATATCTTTCTATATTTCTGAGATGAGGTATTATGTGCACTGTTTACATTGTTCGGGCTATTTTCCTCATCTTTGTCGCCATATATAAGGTAAGGCTTCAAGAACACCAGAAAGCTATAACACGAGGTTAAGAAGAAAAATAAGGTGTGACTGACCACATACGGAGAGAGAAGGGAGATCACCGACCTCTGTGGGATCAGGTTGAGATCATAGACAAAGCACACCATTGTAAAGTTCGTAAACTTAAGGAATCAGAACATATGCTAGGCCACAAAAACCACCTAAGCCGACCAAGCATAGAAATGAATACAATATGAGAACCAGTAATAAGGAATGCCAGAGAAAAGTGATAATAACAACAAAAATTGCAATATAAGCTCTGGTAAAAATCATGCAATTAAAACAGCAACAATTGCATTAGAAGCACTGGTAAAAATGATTGCTGAAGACATTAGGTTTATAATACACAGAAATTCATACACAGATGTCCTCAAGGACACATGGCACAGAGTGGATAAAGTCGTTGGTTACATCCAGTGATAGGAACCAAAGAGTGTGAGTTCAATACCCGGTTAAGGCAGTGGAGAACTTAAGAGGTGAATTAACAGGAGATAAGTGATAACTGACTTCCATTAAAACGTGGAACTAAAACGTTGACCGAAATAAAGGATTCAGTTTGACATTCCAAGAAGCCGCAGCGTACAAGGACCGAAACGCTGTATGGCGACAAAGATGAGGACAAAAGTCCGAATAATTAATTCATTATATTTTGGATTACAATATAAACGATTGCCATATTCTATTTCTTCTTTTCAGACTAATTTTTATTTAGTGTAACTTCAAGAAAAATATTGTGATTTTCCAAGCATGGCTTATATGTAGGAGGCACCCGGTGAGGATCGAAGCCACTACTCAGTCCTAATTTTTTCTAGCAATACAAGCTTGCTAAACATTACACCTCGAGGTGCCCACTTCAAGAAAATATATTAGATATCACAAAGATAATTCCATTCAATGATAAGTTTGCCTTTCAAGATGCTGTGATCCAGAAATGACGATATTCGAAGTGTGTGAAGAAAACGAAACTACAAGCGTGATTTATGGTAAGGATCGAAATTGACGTTGGGATTGATAAGACCAAACTAATTACGTATTTAGATTAATAATTGATGCTTTTGAAAGCCGAATGCAGTGTGTTACTCTGTATTCGTTCAGTATATGTGTATAACGTTTAGTTTTTAATCGCTTTAGCCAATATTCTGTGACACCTGGGCAAAACGATCACTCGTTATATAATGTTACATGAAGATAACATCAGTAAAATGAATGGAACAGGAAGGCAAAGAATTAGAGTTGAACGTGACAGAAGAGCTAAAGACAAAAAGCATTGATGAATAAATTAAAAGGAACATCTGCGCAGTTGGGATTTGAAAGAAAAAAAGTTTAACACACATGACTGCATACTATGTTGCTAATTGCATACAAAAATCTCATTTCGTTTTAACGATTTAAAGTGTCCTTTTTCAACTTCATATACGTTTATCCAAACTTGAATGATGCAGAATAAAGGGGGAATTTTAAACTGATATAGTTGTTGAAGAAAAAAGGCTTTGTTTCATGCAACAATTATTCGAGTGAGCAAGTGGTTAGGAGGTTAGCGTTCCGACGATGCAACCCAGGTTTAACTGTTCGAATCTCAGCAAGGTGAATCTGTCAAGGAAATAAATCTTAGTGATACCTACAGAGGGGAGACAGTCGTTATCATTAAGATTTGGTACAGATGAGAAGAGTTTGAAAAACATGTCACAGCCAAGTACCGAGCATTATATGTGTAAGTGTGGTGTAATTGATACAGGCTTTGAATGTACAGTTTTTGTGGAAGCAATTCCAAATCTCTCACTCATTATCAAGAACTGTTCATTATAGTACACTGCTGGCTATATAAAGGCATTTTTGAAAAGCTGGAATTCAAATTAACCCAAGATTTACGTCATGTGTAAATGGTTATACGGGTCTAAACAACAACAAAATTTTGTCTACAGACGACAGCTTCGATGTCAAACGTCTAGGCAGACTAGCCACATATCTACCCGACTGAGAAATGTAAGCTAGTCTACATAGCAACACAGCGACATCTACCGTAAACTTTATTTAAACTTAATAACTTGAAAACGAAGGATGTGAGGACATGTTTATATGGAATTTTGTTCTTGTTTTGCTGTCAGGCCCCCCCCCCAACTATGTGAAAGTATTTTTGATACAACCTATATATATATATATATATATATATATATATATATATTTCCCATGTTTCTTTTAATGGATACCTGTCTTTGAATTAGATGTGTTATATATATATATATATATATATATATATATATATATATATATATATATATATATATATATATATATATATCTGTGTGTGTGTGTGTGTGTGAGAGCGAGAGAGAAAGAGAACATGTGTATGTGTGTGTCACACGAATTCAATTATCTTAAGTTCCATTTTCGTTTAAGATTTGTTGTTTTTATTTTGAGTTAGAAAGATGTTAACCTTGTATAAGGCATGAGTGCCACTCGTGTTAGTGGCTTACAGTGTAAGTGGCATAATTTTATGTGGATATGCTTGGAATATAACGGTTAACTCTAAGCATGAACAGGTTAAGTAGTTTGTAATGATCGGGGAGCATCCTCTTGGGAGTCGATTCTACAAAGCAGCCTTTCGTGAGAAGCTGCTCGAGTGTAGCCTACATCTCTCCAATGGAATATGAAGGGACTGAGTGTGGTCTGTTGCAATGCCCGTAAAATGAATGTTCATAGCTAGGAATGTTAAATTTGGTGGAACTAAAGAATTTTGTTCATCTGAAATGTTTACAGACCTCATTAAATGAACGCCGTCTCTTCCATGAAACGATATCAATATAGTTTAATCAAATATTGAAAAGAAAACTCATGCGTTCTAATCGAATGCACTAAAGTCTGTACCAAAAT
>OZ010605.1:7244401-7246901 GCA_963932145.1 Acanthosepion lycidas
AAATAAATAAATATATTGTTTAATAAATAAACGGAGCGACTACTCAAATAAAAGTAACCACTAAAAAAAAAGATTTAAAGTGAGTATATATATATATATATATATATATATATATATATATATATATACACACACATATATATATAGATATATTAGGTTGGTGCAAAATAATGTCGTTTTCTCAGATAGTAACATATGTGAAGAAACGGCATTATTTTTGCACCAACCTAATATATATATATATATATATATATATATATATATATATATATATATATATATATATATATATATTGTCTTTTTGTTTTATTTTCTCGAGAAATTAAAGGAACTATGGAAAGTTTAGAACGGCTCATGATCAAACATAATAAACATTCGTTGTCTGTTATATTTAACAGTGTGTGTGTGTATATATATATATATATATATATATATATATGTGTGTGTGTGCGGGTGTGTGGGTGTTAGTGGGTGTATCTGTGTGTGTCTGTGTCTGTGTGTATATATATATATATATATATATATATATATATATATATATATATATATATATATATATATATATATATATAACTTACAGAATGTTTTTAGAAATTTCAACCAACAGTAACTCTCACTGTTCACACGATGAACGCCGAATAATTCCTGTAGGGACACAGCTAACCCCACCCAGTAAAAATACGATTATTCTCTATCTTTCCAAACCCCGTAGAGAATATAAATACACATCCAGAGAAGAAGATTTAAATTCTGAGAAGGACCAACAGATAATTTGGTTTGCTTATCTAACGGAATGCTTTTTACAACATAACAAAATGAATAAATAAAATGTCATTAAGAAACGATTTATCACAATCTTTTAAAATCAAATATCATCAAGTTCTGATTTAGAAAATTCAGCATTTCATTTTATTTTTCTTTCCCCTTCTATGACCAAAAACAAAACAGAAATATAAAATAGAGGTCTCCGCCATGATTCATTTTTAATATAGGTCATTAAGAGTGAAACATTTCTTGCGACCTTTTTATTATTCATAAGTTCAAATTGTTTCCTATTAAATTCTGATTGCTTAAACTCGTTTTCATTGTCTCTTAGTTGGAAAAAAACAACAGCTTAAAAACTTATTCATGAAGTTCAATTGTCGACTTCTTTATCCGTCGTGTTCCCTCAGGACGTAGGCAATGATGGCTCTCCACAATTTCCTGCTCTCTGCAGCTTTTAATAAATTTTGTGTTTTTCCTATCTCTCTTAAACCCTGTACCGCTATTCATTTACTGAAGCCCACTTAGTAGGTTATGTTTTGTTTTCCTCTGTCTCTCTTAAATAGTGTTTATCCTGTCAGTATCAGATTTTCCTAGCCCTCCTTCCTCATTATATATTCTAGGAACCTCAACTCTCTCTTCTTGCAGCTAATTTCATGTTTCCTTTGGAGTTACACTTTCTCTACAAACTTGTTGTTGTTCACAGTTTCAAGCTATCGTATTCTCAGCATCCTTCTGTAGAACCACATTTTTGTTGCTTCAAGTCTCTTCTTCATCTGTGTGGAGTTTGTCCAGCATACACTGCCATCTAGGGGGATTAGTATTACATAACAGTCCAGTAGCCATTTTTTTTTTGTTTCTAACGAAATTTTTCTGTTTCTTAATACTGTGACTGGATTACGAAAAAGAAAAGGTGGTTGAAACTTGCTCTAGAAATAGCCATAGCTATAGTATTCCAAGGTTGTGTCTATGGGGAAGTGATTGCTGAATGAGGAATAAGTCTCTGGCTCTCGTCACAAGACCACATAAGCGATTTGAATTTTATCCAGGCTAGAAAGCGAGGACGGAACAAGTGCAGAACAGATATGGCAGCAATCTTCCATTTGTGGCCTAATCTGAAGATAAACCATGACAGATAATTCCTGGAGCGATATAATGAAGTAAACATAGTTTCTTTAGCTAGTTTTTCTATGTTTTCCTTCATGATAACACACACACATAAGATTCATTAGAATTACCAGTATGAAGAGACGTAAAACTTTAGTGAATTTGTAAAAAAAAAAACAAAAAAAAAAAAACAAACAACTTTGAATATTCGGTCAAAAATTAAAACACTTTAAGTAATAAACTCCTAGTTGTGGGACAAGGCCGAAAATACGGGGAAGCCAGTCAGTATCGAACTCAATATTCAGTTGTAACTGATTTACCAACATAGGCTTGCTAATCATTACACCACATCAAAGTATTCAAAAGGATTTTCTAATAGTTGTCTAGTGGTGCACAAGGCCAAAAGTATGGAGCCCTCAGTGAGATTTGAAGTCACAACTTAGTTGTAATTGATCTAGCAACACAAACTAGCTAATTATTATAAAATGTCGATATGCCCAAAGAATTGGATAACAAACATTTCTTGACAAATCAAAAGTGATCTTTTTAATTTTTAGAAATTCTCATACATATATATATTAGGTTGGTGCAAAAATAATGACGTTTTATAACATATGTTACTATGTGAGAA
>OZ010605.1:7249401-7259401 GCA_963932145.1 Acanthosepion lycidas
TAGGAGCCAACACCCACAGACGAATTTCGGCGCAAAGAGTCGGTTACAGTTTTCACATTTTCTCTCATCTTCCTCATTTTTTTTCGAATATTATAGTCCAACTCTCTCTCTCTCTCCCCCCTCTTCCTCCTCACATACACATACGCGCGCACCCATAGACGCATACACATGCCTCTGTGTGTGTGTGTGTTAATAGTTTTTGGGTTTCAAACTCCTGTTTATAACACACGTCTTCGATTACTCGCTTTTATACGCTTTAGATTCTGACCGAATACTCCTTTCCTATTTCTCAGAAGCCCGCGTTACTTTTTCGTTTTTCTAAACCCTGACTAGCAGCCATATTTTATTGCAATTTTATCTTCACGCTTCTACGGTTTGGAGCTTGTAAACCTCATGCCATTGGCTCCTTATACATTGGTTAATAGTTTTTTTTTTTTTTGTCTTCTCTCCTTCCCCAGTTGCTTTCCCTTCTCCTTTTCCAGCATTGCATTCATTCACATCTATTCCCGCTTTTGTGTTTCTTTCAGCAGTTTTCTTTGATATCAGTCAGTTCATTCTCACACCTCATTCGCTGCCAAATTTATTCGGAAGAAAGCAGGCCATATTACTTCTTTAATTTGACATTTCTTTAGAAGCCGTGTTTGATTCTCCAGTTTATTATCGGAAACCTACTCCGTCAGGAAACTTTTCATTCCTTTCGACTACTTGTAAAATATCCGATGCCTCCGATTATCTAGGGCTGCAAGGCATTTAATTGCATAAACCCAAAATTAACATTCTTTTTTTTTTATACTCTGGCTAAATGTCCCTGAGACTTATATGCAAAGTTGAGGCCACCCGTAAGCTAATTTTATCACTGACGCTCAAGACTGCAGGCTATAATTTTACCTTCAATGGTCACTTCTCCCGCGCCCGACTCAGTAGTAATGTAATTTACTCAAACGACATGATTATTATTATTATTATTATTAGTAGTAGTAGTAGTAGTAGTAGTAGTAGTAGTAATATTTCTTTTGATTTCTGTTGTATACACATTTCCTCCCAGATTCCAACCAGAGACCCTTTTAAAAATGACTTCATTTTTGCAAGTAAAAAATACAACCTAAGATCACACCCATTTCACATAGATAAAGCTTTTCTTGATGTGTGAGTTGTACTTATGAGTACATTTTTTGTATTTTTTTAAAATATTGTTTGCGTAAACAGTGACATCGTTCACGTTATTTCCTTCTTGATTAAGACTTTTTTTAGCACATAGGCATTTTTGTTTATTTATCTATGTTTATTTATTTATGTTTATTTGTATATGTTTATCCTTATTTGTCTACATTCCTTTTTATCCTTATTTATCGATGGCGCACGTAAATAACTGAAAGTTGTAGAAAAAAAAAACAAACAATAAAAATCACTTAAAGACTTAAAGAACAACATTTCGGTCGCCATGTTGGATTAGTTGAGGGATTCACTTCCTGAGAGAATAGAGACCATAAGAACATCAGTGATGTGAATTTATTTACAAATACGAAAAAAAAATCTTGTAAAGTGTTTTTATTTATTAATATTATCATTATTTAATCGATACATACTATAATCGATTTCAGGTGATATATTCCATGCCGGCAACCCAGTAGAAATATTAAAAATAAAATGATATATAATAATACATTTTAATAATTTTAATTCGAAAAATAATATAAAAGAAGTGAGAGATAATTAACGTTTGTATTTTTTTATCTGTTTTTAGTCTGCATGTATCTCTGCCACGGACATCATGTTTGCTCTCTCTAATCAAATGCGGAAAGTTTGACGCAGAAAGTGAGAAAGATGCCTTCTAAAAGTAAAGCAAAGTACGGAGAGAAAGAAAGACATCGTTTTCAAGAAATAAAATAGAGCTGAACATATAATATCTATATAAAATTAAATTTGCTATTAATAGTAATTAACTAGATTTTAATATTAATTTTAATACAATTAATATCTAATCAGTGAATGCTGAATACTTTTTTCACAGTTGGAGAAAAACTTAGAAATAGTGAAAGAGATTTTGACATACTGAAGAACGCTAAGAATACATCTATAGAACATCGGATCAACACGGGCGTTTTAAGGAAAGTAAAAACTACAAAGAAATGTATACTTACAATCAGAATGAGAACGCTGACAGTCTAAGTTGCATAAAGTGGCATAGGAATCTGAAGAAAACATTACAAATTACTTTAAAACTTAAGAAGAACATTCCTGTAGCCATATCTGATTAGTTAGAGAATCAATCTCTTGAAAAAATGAAGACTAAAAGAATTAAAATGTCACTAGTTCTGCACATATAAAAACAAAAAGCATCGCTCATATATCTGTCTATATTTGTGATGTACACTATTTATATTATTCGGAATATTGTCCTCACTTTGGTGCCATATTTATCACAACATTTCAGTCGTTGTACGCTCCGGCCTTCTTCAGATGGTTGGAATGTCGAACTGGACCCTCTATTTCGCTCGCTGGAGTAGACTGTTCTAGTTCCACGTGCCATGTCTAATGGATTTCAGTTATCTTCTGTTAATTCACCTCTCCAAGTTCTCCAATGCCTTAACCAGGTATTGAACTCACAACACTTTGTGTCCTGTCACTAGATCTAAGGACGCATGGTACAGCGGATAAAGGTGTTGTTTAGATCCAGTGTCAATCTGAGGAAAGTACAGAGGATTAGGAAAAATTTGGATTAGTCTAATAGGGAATGTGAATGTGTTTGGTGTGATCAATAATGACGGCGACGTTATGTCGCCATTCGGATTCCTATAGGGCATTAGACTCAACACTGGCGCCTACATTAAAAAAAACTTGAGGAGTTAGTGCCGACACGGTTAAGAGAATGGCTGCTGGAAGACACTATGTCTGACAAGAGGACTGTGCATCATGCCGCTCTCAAGTCATATCTGTCAAAGAATTTCTGCGATAACATGACCTCTTACATCAGGTCACCTAACTCCCCAGATTGTCACCACCTTGATTATTATGCGTGGAGCGCATTTGAATGAGGGACAAACAGAACTCCTTGAAACACCAAAGATGAAATGAAGGCAAGGGTTATGGCAGCATTCAGCAAATTAAACAAAGAGATTTTCCAGAAAAGTAGCAGGGCATTCTGGAGGCCGTGGTTGAAGTATTAAATAATTTTACTCTTTAATATTTCTATGTATGTTTTGTGTAGTTTTTGTAAATATATCTGTTAAAATAAGAAATCAGTGTTATTTTCATTTTTGTGTAGTTTGGACGAAAATTTATCCATGGAGTTCGAATTCCAGTCGGGATTATTACATTCACTTACGTGACAATAACTTTAGCAAAGATGCGAATCCAGCTCTTCCCCCCCCCCACCGGCTATGGCTAAATATCAGGAAAGACTGGGTCCTATATCCGTGGGTGCCAAACTGTCTAGAAGGACAAATCTGAAGTTAAAACCTGCGTAGGTTCTTTTGGAGACCTTGTGGCATTCTGTGCATCAGTTATCTGCAATCGGCTCTCCCCAAAAGTCTGGGTGGTTCTGCACAATTCTTCACCAGTATAATCAAGTTTTATGTAAGAGTAGTCTGATTGTCCAGTGTGTGTGTGTTTGTGTGTGTATATATATATATATATATATATATATATATATATATATATATATATATATATGTATGTATATATATATGTATGTATGTATGTATGTATGTATATATATACAGATATATGCATATATATATATGTATATATATATATAAATGCACATCTATGTATATTGTAGTGTCTTTATTTATCTTCACTTGTAGGCTGCGTGTGTGAGTGTGTGTGTTATTTACTCTTGGTTTTTGGAGTGGTGTCATTGTCATATGCATCTTTGACGTCATTGCGTTCAAAGTTCAGCACCTCTGTGACGTCTCCGAATATAATTAAGTCTGAGAATATCATGAGAATTGCCAACAAAAGGAAAGGTTTGATTAGCACATCTTCTATTTTTTTTGGCACATGTTTTCTTTTTTTCTTTTTCTCTTCCCATTCACCCTGCGGTAAACTGCCACTTTATTCCTCACTAGCTGAATTAAATTTTGTTTACTTTTATGTTTTTTTTCTTCATCCAGCTTTCCAACCGTTTGTCCAACTTCACACTTACACTTAGCATTATATATTATTTCATACTAGGCGATATAGGGTAAGGCTGGAAATGCTTCAACACACAGAAGCTTTGCTGAATTTTTCTAGTTTGCCTCAAAATATGAAAATCCTACTGAGCTGAGTTATTTAATTTGATTCAAATTATAAGTGTCATTAACTTTCGAAATGAATAATAAAAATTCGTTTGTCGTTTAATTTTTGTGCTTTTGAATT
This sequence comes from Acanthosepion lycidas, assembly GCA_963932145.1. NCBI lineage: Eukaryota > Metazoa > Mollusca > Cephalopoda > Sepiida > Sepiidae > Acanthosepion > Acanthosepion lycidas. The sequence goes on from OZ010605.1 coordinate 7,253,764, forward strand.
ACCTTTTCTTGATTAAAACATTGGCTTCTAAAATTCATGACTTATGCTCTTAGAGACGATAAATTTCCTTTCATAAGAGAATGTATCTTTGAACGGCATATATTTGTGAATATAGATACACACAACAATTTCTTATTACAGTTAAAATATTTCATCCTTAAAAATGTCTAAATCTAAGCGCACTGTCAGTGATCTGAAAAAGAGAACATTCGGACAGTTTTTATATAATTTATCATCTGAAAAAAAAATTATTAGATTGCATGAAAATTGTATAAGAAACTAAATCAAAGCACCTTGTCTGTCGTATTCAATGAAATGAGCATGAAAGAAGGATTATTGCCTGCATACACAAATTATATATATATATATATATATATATATATATATATATATATATATATATATATATATATTAGTTTGGTGCAAAAATAATGACGTAATAATGTCGTTTTTTGACGTGAAAAACGACATTATTACGTCATTATTTTTGCATCAACCTAATATATATATATATATATATATATATATATATATATATATATATATATAAATATATATATCATTATTTTTGCATCAACCTAATATATATATATATATATATATATATATATATATATATATATATATATATATATATATATATATATATATATATATATATATTAGGTTGGTGCAAAAATAATGACGTAATAATGTCGTTTTTTGACGTATTTTTAACGTGAAAAACGACATTATTACGTCATTATTTTTGCACCAACCTAATATATATATACACACATATAAAGTAATTCATCTAGTCTAAAAGAAACCTCAACAGAATGCAGAAAGCACTGGAGGGCTGTTTCGTCCTATATTTGGGACTCATCCACTACCGAGAATTGAAACCCGCACAGTTACATTCCAACTGTACTAACGAGCGTCGGTGACGAAGAGGTAGCGAACTAGACTCGATATTGTGCAGCTCGTTCACATATTCCGTGGTGGAACTCATCCAATTTCATTTACACATAGGACTGTGCCTCCAAGAGCCACGACTACCATCACCAAGCCGCTCCATCCAGAGCACTAGAAGCCGGTTCAAGCAAGGATATACAAATGATATAAATTAAGGAGGATTTGAGCTAATTAAGTAATTCATCGAGTCTAGAAGAAACTTCAACAGAATGCAGAAAGCACTGGACGGCCGTTTTGTCCTATATTTGGAACTCATCAGCAGTGCGCATCCGCTACAGTTACATTGACAGGCAAACGTCATACCAACTGTACTAACGGGCCTCGGTGACGAAGAGTTAGCGAACTAGACTCGATATTGCGCCGCTCATTAAAAAATTCCGCGGTGGAAATCATCCAATATATATATATATATATATATATATATATATATATATATATATAATTTACGTCAGGCTTGAAGGACCTACTTTGTTTAGGCGGAAGGATAACATTCTTCGTTCTATGTATGGGTCGTGAGTAAAACATTATTTTTTGTTTTATATTCGATGGCTGCTCATTTATGTGTTTGTTGTTAGTATTATTAGTAGTATTTAATATATTTTAGTCGTAGTTCCTTATTTACCCTGTTTATCTATTTTAGTTTCGCCCTTATGATTATTGTTGTTCCAACGAAACTTTCCGAAGAAGTGTCGGACGAAAATGTTTCCTGTAATGAACGTGATTTGAAAGCCACATATATGAATGACTGATACTACAGAACTTATATATAGTTTTAAACAAATCTTATATTTTCCCCTTAAATACGTAACCGCTTTTTTTTCCTTTTAGTGGTAAAATATACTTTTTATCTTTTTAATGGAAAATAAGCGACAGTCTGTTTCATGCTGGATGCAATCGTCAGGCCTGGCGATTGCATCTAGCATGAAACAGACTGTCGCCTTTAAATGTTGACGTCGATGTTTACTTTTATTTACACATGCTCTATCTCTGCTATCTCTGCTATTGTGCACTTTATCCCATAAATATATCACATCTTAAGACTATATATCTATCTATCTATCTATCTATCTATATATATATATATATATATATATATATATATATATAGGGAAAAAGTTTGTAATTATTCCAACGAGAGAAAAATGCATATTTTAAACAAAGAGAGATATCGCAAGTTTTTCGGGTTATGATGTGAATTTGTTTTAGTGTATATATTATATTTTATTCTTCATATTTTTGCTACTGTTGTTTCCCGTCTCGTGACATTCGTCAGGCAAATGACAGAATCAAGTTTTAAAGTAATAGAATGGTCTTTAAATATTTGATTGTTTATTTTCTGTATTTGTAGTGAACCTTGATCTAAATTTTTCGACTGTTGGCAAAAGTGAATTTCTCCTTCAGTGCTAATAAAACATTAGGTTTGCTCTTAGTCGTTGCAATGACATATATATATATATATATATATATATATATATATATATATATATATATATATATATATATATATATATATATAGGATTTACACAAATATAAAATTTGTCACTAAGCTGATTGTTGATATATTCAGCACCTCTACCCCAACTTTTTAGCGAACGAGCTTTTGTGTAATTTTCCAGTCTACTCGTCAAGAGGTAACCGCCATTATCTTCCGATATTTTTTCATTGCTGTTTTTCATATTAAGTTTAAGATTTAATGCATTCCTTTTTTTTATTGGTATTAGGTAGCTTTTTTTTCTTCTTCTTCTTTTTGTGCGTGTGGGTGTGTACGTTCGCGTTAACTCCTGCAGGCGTGCGTATGTGCAGAATTTCGTGGTTATTTTTTTCTTTCAACTTTTTCTTGTGGTCCGTTTATACTCTCTCAGTATAAGTTTTTATCTCTTTTCTCAATATTTTGCATCTGTCAAAAGATAATGTAACAATGTTATTTCCAGTGTCAGAGACTGGACACCTGATTTAGGTTCATTTTCTTGAAAATTCAGAGGTTTTTTCTGAAATTTTTGAAAATTCCACACGGTCGTACCAAACTCTATTGTCAGCCGCTAGAGCAGATATACGATATATATATATATATATATATATATATATATATATATATATATATATATATATATATATATATATATTTCAATAAAGGTGCAATTAATTTACAAATTCATGAATTATTCATACATAAAACAAATACAAAGGTTAATGATTTAAATGGGGAGAAATCCATCTTCGCGAAAAATTCAAATAATATACAAAAACCCCGAACCTGTTTACGAATGAAAATATCCTGTTTTATAAATTTCTGTTGTATAAGGTCTTTTTATTTTACAAGCTTTCGTCTGTTCCTACAGACATCCTCAGGTATGAAATAGATTGTGTTCTTGTTTTTACTCTCAGTAATAAGTGGACGACGAAAACAAGGTTGTAATCCGAAAAATGCTATGAGAAATGTGTTATTGTTTTTGAACGTGCAGTCGCAAGGCTGAGTTTGAATTTAAATTTTATGGTTCTGCGTTTATGTACAAATGTAGTGATAAGAGAATTCTTTTTTACTGGTAGATTTTCCGTCAAAGTGGCATGAACTATATTGTTCAATAATTACAGTATTGTCGCACTTATTATTTGTATTTGTTTTATGTATGAATAATTTATGAATATATATATATATATATATATATAGGGAGAGAGAGAGGGAGGGAGGGAGGGAGAGAGAGGCACTACCTATTTAATTGTGAATTTTCTCTCGTCTTTCTTGCCTTTTTTATTTTTCTATTCCACTCCCTGTTTGACATTCTCTTTCTTTATCGAAAGATATATATTCCTCTATGTTCTTTCTTTTTCGTCTTTTATTGATTCTTACACTTGCAGTGGTACAGCAAATTTTCCTTTCTCTGTTGACTTTTGTGTGTCGTTCATTTCCTCCTTTTATCTTTCTTTCTTCTTTTTGCGATGTTTCCCCTCCAGTTCTTTCCATTCGTACGATTGCTTACCTACTTTCCACTACCAGCGCCCTCATCCCCATGACTCCTTATTTAGACCGTCTAATCTTATTGTCCTATTCCTTCTATTTGCAATATTTCATTTCTGACTTCGTTGCACCTCCCCCTCTTTGAGTTGCATTCACAAATTCTCTCACTTTTTGCATCATATCTTTCCCTCCGTTTCTTTTTGCTCACCTTAAAATCCTTTAATATTTGCGCGTCAGGCAATTTTATTCCTCACAGTGCGCATGTGCAGAACATTATATTGCGACAGGTGCATTTGACGGGCTGCAATATTATTCTGACATTTATATCAAGCATTAATACCAGCTATACACAGGCAAACACTCACAAACGTACACACACGTGCACACGCGCACATACACGCACACCAAGGCACACAGAAGTATTCATATATTTGTTGAAATGTACACGTGCCCAAGTATGAAAGGTGTGAACATTGCCTATATTCTTTCTCACGCATACGATGATAGATTAATATTTAAAAGGCTAATACCTAAAAAAACACAATATCAAATATTTATATGCAGATAATCCCTCTCTCTCTCACACACACACACACATATATATATGAATAAATATAGTTTTAAGGTGTGCTATATTTATGTGATAACGTGCTCAATATCAGAGATTGAGCGTATGTAAATATAAATATAAAAGTGAATATTGAAGTCAACTCTTCGAGGTGACATGCTGTTTTAATGCTAGACGCAATCATCAGGCGGCCTGACGATTGAATCTAACATGAAAGTGACTGTCGCCTCTAAGTGTTGACTTTAATGTTGACTTTTATATATATATATATATATATATATATATATATATATATATATATATATATATATTTCTGTATACCTATGTGGGTATCTGCAACGGTGTAATCGAATGCAATTAGGAATGAGAAATCAGAGAATAGAATTTGAATTCCAGTCAAGTAGTTCCTGGAATAAGATTTAGTAAAACTTCTTCGAGAAATAAGTAAATGGAATGGTTAATAAATAAATGTAGCGTCTATTAAAATATGGATATCCACTACAAAATAACGTTTAAATAATAATAATAATAATAATAATAATAATAATAATAATAATAATATTAATAATACGTTTTATATGCCGTACCTATGAACACTGATGGATATTTCCCAATCTTTATATATAGTTGGACACTATTGCAAGTGCGGGTAATATATTGTCTATGTAGTCCAACACTAACTGTGGTTTACCTACTTCACGCCTCTGGCGAGTATTTTGTATTTTGTATTTTGATGTTATAAAGATTCCCATTTTCATTTCCATCCTCCATTTTGCTTTTTCCTCATTCAGTAAACTTTTCTAGGTTAAAGCAATGCATATTATCTCAGTATCCTTATTTAACTGTGAAGTGAAAAATGCTAAGGTTATGAACTGTGCGTTCTAAATTTAACGTTTTAAAAGTTATGGAGTGGTAACTAAGTAACAGAGGTATTGTGTGTTTTAAATAGAAAGAGTTAACAGAAACTTCACCCAGATTTAAATTCCACCACCCCAAGTTGGGGTTAAGAAAAAAACCGAAGGAAAATCAAATTATGGCAGGATATATATATATTTCTTTAAATTAAAAATAAAACAAGTTAAAAAATAATAATAATATATTACTAGTTATAAAGAAAAAGAGATTTTTTTCATTTAAAATTTCGAAAAAATATTATAGC
>OZ010605.1:7264401-7276901 GCA_963932145.1 Acanthosepion lycidas
ATGAGAGTACTTTGCTATAATATGTGCGGCATGGAGAGTCGTAGCCATGAAAGATAGAACTGGAATAACTAAGCAATACAATTCGTCCGAGAACTTTCCATGGACCTAACTATAAAACAGTGAGAGATTTGCCGCATCCCGTCTAGGAAGAAGGGGTTGCAGGGGGAAAGATAATTTGTCATTCACAGGCTGGACTAGTCCTGCCCAAATAGGAGAGCAATTCTCCATTTTAGAGAATATGAGACAAAAATAAAAACACTATTAAAGACGGGGAACAATAAAAGAATAAGAATTAATAAGATATCTCTTGACATTACATTTAAGCATTAAAGTTGAAGCAAGAAACTGGAAGCGAAAATACGCATAAGTGAAAAGTGCGAGAGAAGAAACTGTTCACATAGAACTTACGGTTATAACTAGCCATTTCAACAGTAAAATGATGAGAATTTGCCGCCAAAATTCATAAATTCAAGGTGCTACAGAGGAAAATGCTTGAGAACAATTAACTTGGAAGTACTTATAGAAAAGGCGAAGCTAATCTACAGCGTTGGGTAGGTGATTGAAATCGAGGTGCCAGGTCAGTAACAAAAACGTTGCAGATTCTTTCATCATATCTGTAACATAGCAGATTCTTCTAGATTCTTCTAGTCTATAAATATAGTGATTTAGTAAGCGTAGCTTAGTTGTAGCACAACGTTGACAGTATGGGGCATTCATTGAAGTTCGATCGTACGTTTTAGTCGTAATTAATCCAGCGAAATTGATCTAGCTTGTTAAACATTACATCATATCGAAGTGTTTCAAGTTTCTTGAAATATGCAGCAGGAGCACCAGACCCGTTGTGGAAGATGCTTTCTTAATTCGTCCATCTACCGCCCTTCCACCTATTACACTTAGTAGTACTCTACCTTGAGCGGCTCATGAGCTTTGTATTTAGTGAACTATCACTAAATAAAAAAGACACTCTGTCCTTTATTTATTATTCTTCTCTTCCACCTAAACGTTTGAAGAAAGCATAGTTTTGTTATAATTTATAATTTCTTAAGAACTATACTAACATGGTTAGACATACTTTGCTTACTATTTATTGCATAAACATCCAAACATACACACGCACGCACAACACTTACACATGTGAATATATATATATATATATATATATATATATATATATATATATATATATATATATATATATATGCAATTTTCATTGAATATGACAGACAAGGTGATTTGATTAAGTATTTTATACAATTTCTCATGTGATCTCATTTTTTTTTTTCTATTCGGTAGATAGATTATATAAAAGCTGTTCAATTGTTGCTTTTTTTTTCGAGCGCTTCCGGCTACACATTTAGCCATTTCCAAGGTTGAATATATATTAATTGTTAACAAGAAATAATTTATCTACATAAAAGAAAAACTTATAAGTCCACATGAGAAATTGTATTAAAAAAATAAACAAAGCACCTTGTCTGTCATATTCAATGAAACTTGCATGAAAGAAGGATTACTGACTAAATACACAGTACACACACACACACACACATATATATCTATATATATATATCTATATATCTATATATATATATATATATATATATATATATATATATATATATATATATATATATATATATGAAGTGAAAAGGCAAACTTTCCTTCACCAACAAGTTTCGTTCCGGGAGGGAGTAAACTTCGGTAAAAATATGATTAAGTTTTCAAACTGTTAAATTTAACAACGTTCTAAATTATTCTGAAATCTGCGCAATTAAATGTAAACCATGGTCATTAAAAATACACAAAAATCTGTAAATGATGTTGTCGAATATTTATTTTATCATTTGTTTATATATATATTTCTTTATGCAATCATTTTATAGTAATTTGTTAAATTATTTATGTATTTATTTATTTTAAATAATAATAATAATAATAATAATAATAATAATAATAATAATAATAATAATAATAATAATAATATTTGAGCGATACTAGCTTTAAAAAAAATTACAAAAATGATGAGTGGAAAATGTCATGAAGACATTTCGGACTATAGGTTTCTGGTTGGGAACCGAAAGGAAACGGGTATACAGAAATGAAAGGAAATAATAATAATAATAATAATAATAATAATAATAATAATAATAATAATAGATAGATAGATAGATAGATAGATAGATAGATAGATATGCTGATATTCTCGAGTTAACTGTTTTGTTTTAGTTTAAAAAATGTATGGTCATATATGTTGGTTTGGGAACGGAGTATTTCCTTTAAGAAAGGAGATACTTGAAAACAAATATCCATTTACCTTGATAAAGTTCCCTAGGTGAGGAAAAGCCTTGGTAAATTAATGTTTTACTTTTCTCTTCATTTGTATTGTCTTTTTAAAATATATTTTATTCCTAGCAAATAAACACACAGAGACTCTCTCTCTCTCCCTCCCTCCCTCTCTCTCCCTCCCTCTCTCTCTCTCTCTCTCTCTCTATATATATATATATATATATATATATGAATTGTATATGTATATATCCTCTAATTCTCTTTCTTCTGTATTCGCCATAACAGTACCCATTTTTCTTCCCCTTAGCGCCATCATTTTGTCTCTTTCAAATGCTTCTTTGAAAAATTTACTCGCTTTCGACAGTATTTCTCTGATTATATAATGTTTCCCTTTTATTTTTAAACACATTTACAGATTTATTTAGAACCTGGACACTTGAGGTTGTTTAATTTAATTTTACTTTCCCAAGATGCCATTTTCAAACCGTGAAAAATAATAAAAATATGTTTGTAAAAATTTTGCTTTTAGCTTTCGGTAAATTTTTTCCCCTCTTTTTATATTTATTGGAATCTTGCTCTTTCTCTAATCTAATGCTGAGATCTCACATCAAAGAAGCACCATGTTTTCCTATCTTGTTACCAATGTAGATCACAACAACTTATAGAATGGATCCTTACGGGTTTCTGCTTTTTCTTCACAAAATTGCTCAGCGCTATTTCAAGTGCGTTTCGCCCATAATACTGGAATCTGGAAAGGAAAACCTGAGGCTTTACTATTTTACCTTTTCACATTCGGTGTCTTTTAATCTCAACCCCGACCCACCCCACCTTTTTCCCACTTCATGTGGATTTCGGAACAGTATATTTTATCGATAATGTTTATGCACGCTACGCACTTTCTGCGTGGCAAGTGCTTGATTTAGTGTTTGCGTTTTGTTTATCCCGCATTAAGTCTCACTTAATGTCATAATTTTGCCTTAAATCGGCCCAAATATTTGACTAATAATAATAATAATAATAATAATAATAATAATAATAATAATAATAATAATAATAATTGTTCAAGTACAGCCCATACCTTACGAAATCTTTAACTATGTAGAATCTGTGTGATTTTTTTTTCAAAACTGCTCACTGGAAAATGTCATGACGCCATTTATGACCTTAGGTCTCTGGTCGGGACCCGGAAAAATGAGTGCACACCAGAAATCAAAATAATAATAATAATAATAATAATAATAATAATAATAATAATAATAATAAAAGTGCCTCCTTGTTGATATGGCAGTTCCTGCAGACTGCAATGTATCTTGCAAGATCTTCAAAAAGCTATCAAAATACAAGGACCAAGAATTCCTGGTAGCCCATGCCTTAAAGAAATACAAAAAAATTGTTCTCACGAGTACAGCCAAAACCTTACGAAGGGCTATGACAATGTATTTTTTTCTTTTCTGTGGAAAATGTCATGATGCCATTTCTAACCTTAGGTCTCTGGGCGGCACCCGGAAAGACATGAAGAAAGGAAGTTTTCTCACATATGTTTCTATTTGAGAAAACGACATTATTTTTGCACCAACCTAATAATAATAATAATAATAATAATAATAATAATAATAATAATAATAATGATAATAATAATAATAATAACTAGTTTTCACCCGTGAAAATTTTACGGTTCTCTACTTAAATACTTCTGATGAATCTTAATTCTTAAGTTAATGATCGATTAAGCTCTAAACGAGTTCTAAGATAATAAAGCTATCTCCGTAGAAATTCTTATATCGCATCGTTAAATAGTTGAGCCTAGCAACTTTAAGAAAATATTGCAATAACCATCAGAAATATGTCATTTTAAGAAGTAGTTACAAATGAAATGATTTGAAATTGACAACTTGCTCTTTTTTCCCTAAAACGCTTCTTTCTTTCTTTCTTTCTTTCTTTCCTTTTCTCAATGAAACCAAGTAGCGTATTTTCCCCTCCTGTGACGGTATCAAAGTCCCCCTCTTTCGAACATTTATCTTAACAACAATTAAAAAGTAATTCAGAACACGAGCCTATGTTAACTGGATAATCTGTTTTTGCGGTGAACATTTATCGTAAATTGAAGAGACCTCATGTCCAGTCTAGTATTGTCCATAAATTCATAAAATCAAGTCATCATTGCGAAGAGTTGTAGATATTTATAGAAAAGACCCAGGGAGGCAAGTTTACGGTGGTGGATAGGTGTCTTAAGTGGAAATGCCAGATCAAACTTAATATTATTGCTGATTCTTCATATATATATATATATATATATATATATATATATATATATATATATATATATATATATAGATAGATAGATAGATAGATAGATAATATTAGTGGTAAATATACATATATATGCAAAATCCACAGGTGCATATATACACATGTATATTTTAGAATAAAAAATTTCCGAGAGGATAAAATCCAGGTAGAACTCAATGTCCAGGACAGAGTAAGGATATAATAAAAAGGCTTAAACACTAATATTCCATGGTCATAATTTATTCCATTGGAATCGTAAATACGATCCAATTCATCAGACCTACAAATTCAAAAAGAAAACAGAAAAAAACCTACTCCAGAAATAAAAATAGAATTTAGAGAGAGTGTAATTATGAGAGTGTGGGACGAATGTTAGTTCATAAGAGAGGGGTTTAACAGAGAGAGTTTTATTTAAAATTAGGTGTGAGTGGAAGGGGGAAAAAGACTGTTGTCGGATGTCTAAAACAGTATAAGGATACAATCGAGGTGACATACACACACCATGGCCCATCAAATCTTAAAGAAGGAGGGAGAGGTAAGGAAAGAAGTGGTGGGGAAGAAAGATGGGGCGGGTGAAATTAAAATTGCAAGGGACGCTGTGTAATTGAGAAAATTATATATATATATATATATATATATATATATATATATATATATATAATTATTTATTTAAAAAATATCATCCCAACACGCTACATAAGAAGTCCCATGTTTCAAAAACAAGAGCCGAAAACTTCAATATAATTATTAGAATTAAATTGAGTTAAAGTGAGCTCTGTTTCATCTTGAAGCGAAATTTTTTGGAATAAATATATATATATATATATACATATATATATATATATATATATATATATATATATATATATATATATATATATTCAAAAGTTATTAATTATGAGAACTAATGAATATATAAGGTGAATTTTCCGCGGCGCCGTAAACATTTTGAAAGAAATCACTTACCTGTACAGAAAGAAATAGAGGGACCTAGAATCATTTGCTATGACCCACACCTGATCGTAACATGAGCTGCATACGATCTGCATAGGTTCTGCTTGAGAGGAGAAAAGATACGCCAACATTATACCAATCAGGGTTATTATGTTTTCTGTTATTTTGTCGTGGTTAATTAAAAGTTTCTAAACTAAATATCCACTTCAACATTACAGGTTTGCATGTTAGAACTCCCGCTGAGATGAATGCCCGTATGGTACCGGAGTGATTTAGCAACATTTTGATCAAGTCTCAAGAGAGTTAATTTATATTTTAAAATTAAAGAATAAAGCAACCAAAGTATTTGGAGGTCACGTCTATATACTTGGTAAAGCTTGCAATCGGAAACAGTTTCACCTGGGTTACCCAGAATAATAGTATATATATTGTAAAATAATCACTCACCATTCACGGACATTTGGCTGTGGTGAATGTGCGTAGTAAACTGTCAGAAAACTATGTATCATGATCGTTATATTGCGTTTGTATATTTGTATCCCAGCATTTATTTGCGGTTTTGGTGTATTGCTTAATTACAATAACAATCTTATTTTTTGACCGGATCATTTTGCCCGATACAATATATAATTGAAACGAAACGAAGAAGTTAATTTGCAAGATATTTAATTAAAAATATAGGAAACATGGATATTGCGACATAATACATCAGTGGTGGAACGCATGGGAAAAATTTTAAGCTCCCTAGATATTGATCCAAAAGGAAACTAATTATTAAATGTGAAGTGTATAAAAATGAAAATCAATATTAATGTAAAACAAAAGCAAGGAAGCAATATATAGCAAATAATACTAAATTCAAAAGAGTAGAAACATTGTTAAAATCTAATAATATGCACTAATGGGAGCTGTAGAATAAAATAAAAGTTCAATAAGTAATTATAATCACATATAAGAAGTACAATAATTATGAAGGAGATACCGTTGTCTAATATACATTTATTTAAATATAAAAATATTATAGTACACTTTGTTTTAATAATAAAACTTGATAGATACAATGTATTATCAATATTTTGATAAGCATGGATATATATTTCAAAATGAAAATCATACGATATATTTATCATAAAATAATATATGACGTAAGTTTTATTATATATATTTTTATTCATATCTGACATTTTACAGAAACATCTACACCGAAACATACGCATATATATATATATATATATATATATATATATATATATATACACACACACGCACATATATATATATATACACATATATATATAAACATATATATACACATATATATACATATATTTATATATATATATATATATATATACATATATATATACATATATATATACATATATATATACAGATATATATATATACATATATATATACATATATATATATGTATATATATATATTGATATATATATGCATAATGTGTATAAATATATATATAAGTAATTTGTATATATATTATTTATATATTATACATGCGCGGTACTTATTTGAAATCGCTCAATATCATTGATAGATAGTTGGATTGATGTAAGTTTATGTTTGTGTGAGCTGGCATGCTTGAACATGCGTATATATATATATCTGTGTACACATGGGTAGCGTTGCGACGACACTTTTTCCTCCCACATCGATGAAACACCGGTATAAGCAACTAAAAAAGAAAAATAAATCAAAATTAATCAGTTTCTCTGACGAGCGCAAAGGGCGTGAGACCAGTGTCACAAACTCACATCAATCCAACATATATATATATATATATATATATATATATATATATGTGTGTGTGTGTGTGTGTGTGTGTGTGTGTGTGTGTGTGTGTGCATGTATGTATGCATGAATGCATTTTCCGATTGGGCCAGGAAGAAACGTTACAAATCATGGAAGGTCTAAAAGTACAGAATAGTTGAATGCAATCTTCAGAAGACTGAATATTGAGTTCGAACAAGAAGCAGACTGTTAATGATTGGAGTTGACCTCAGTATCCAATTTTATACTTACATACGTTTTATTCCTCATATCGAGGAATTTTATAAATAAATATAGCATACCTTAAAACTAAATTTTTATCAGATGCACACACACATATATATATATTAGTGTGTGTGAACATATATATATACACAACATTTATTTTATTATTTTAAAATTTTACATAATAACACAGCCGCATATATATATATATATATATATATATATATATATATATATATATATATATATATATACATATTACTTAACCGTTTAAAAAAAAATTCTGTCCCTTTATATATATATATATATATATATATATATATATATATATATATATATATATATATATATATGTATATATATATATAAAGACAGATAGATAGATACAACACCTAATTTATTACTTTAAATTTTTACATATTTTCCTTATATATATATATATATATATATATATATATATATATATATATATATATATATATAGATATATGTATGTATGCATATATATATATATATATATATATATATATAATGCATAATCCTGCATGAAAGCGTTCGGAAAAATGTGTCACAAGCTACTTACACAAGAGCAAATATTTGCGCAGTAGAAGATTGATACCCTTATTCCTATAGCCGTAAGCCTTTCAGAATGGCAAGAAGAAATAGGTGAACGAATAAAAGAAAGAAAGATTTCTTTTATGCGTGCCTAGCTATTCGAAGAATGCATAAAGCCTTCTGATTATTCAAATCTAAGAAGCATAAGTTTCTGATATGTAAACAGTGTTTTTGTGGATTGATGCGTCAGTGCATATATCGTAAAAGGTTCCCAGTGAATTTACTGATTAAGACTTGTATACGTGCACACGAATGCTAGCCTCGTTTCGTGAACACTTTTTATCAAAACGAGGCTGTTATTTAAATGCGTTTTTCTTGGAAAATGATGCAATTTGATGCGAGTGAAGAAGTGCAAGTGAGGAGCTAAATTTGCGCAGTAAAGTGCACGTATTGAGCCATACATACATACATTCACAAACACCCACACACACACGCACACACACACACACACACATATATATACATATATATATATATATATATATATATATATACTCACACTCATACAAACACACGCGCAAGGATTTGTGAAGTCATTATATATATATATATATATATATATATATATATATATATATATATATATATATATATTGTTGTTATGTGCGTATATATGTGTGTGAATTGGTGTACAAAGAAATACACCAACTGCGTACACCAATTATAAAATATAAAAAAGTAAAGTAGGTCTTATCCTTCAAAATTTGCAAAACGTGGTTTCGATATAAATGTATAACACGAATAAAAACCGTACGCACTCACACGCCCACGCACTCACACACACACATATACACACACACACGGAGACACACACACACACACACACACACACACACACACACACATATATATATATATATATATATATATATATATATATATATATATATATATATATATATATATATATATCCATAGGCATGAAGGCAGGATACATCGTTGTTGTCAAAAGGCACAGACCAACAGACAAATTACAAATTGAAGATATCAAAATAAAACAATTACGAAAATTTAATTGTTGGGAAATGTTTTAAATAGGGAAGAGATTGTGGCATTGGATAGCGAAACATGTCTTCCTATGGCTAAGCAAACTATTAAGAAACAGAAAAAAATATCTTTAGAAAACAAAGGAACTGTTATATAATATCAGTCCTCTTATGTGGCAATGAATGTTGCACAATCTCTTCTCAGATGAAGAAGAGACTCGAAGCAAAAGTAATTTAGTTCTACAGAAGAATAGTGAGAATGACATGTACTCATTCTGGTATTAACGACAAACTCTTATAGGAAATTGAAACAAAAAGGACACTTTTTACTTAACATCAGGAAAAGACAGTTGAAAATACTAAGCTACCTACTAAGGAAAAAATTGCTTGAAAATGTTGAAAGTAAGTGAGGCAGAGAAAATACATCGCATAAGATATCTAGCGAACTTGAGTAAATGGATAATGGAATAGGGTTTAAATCTGATAACAAAAAAGACATTTATTAAGAGCAACAAGTAGGAGGAAATTGTGGAGAGTCATGATCTCTAACCTTTTGAATAGACACCGTGTGTTTATAATATAAGATTAAATTACCGAAAAATCAGCTCCACCATTCGTTGCACATGAGATAACAAGAAATACAGCAACAATATTGGCTCTATGGAAAGATATTTAGTATTCATTTCTGCAAAAATCTCATTTCTCTGCGAATAATATTTGGAAATGTGTATTTCTAAGAGATATATGTTCCCAGAAATTAATTAATGTAAACATTAATTCTAAAACTTGGGATTTTTTTTTAAGCGTTTCACCCCAAGCAAGGCGGGAAGCCACAAGGACGCAAGGGGTTACAGAAAATTTGGAGCAAGATCAGATAGGAGTGATAGAAGAAAATATGAGTAGAAGGATAGTGGATAGATCAAGGGAACTGGAGATGTCGATTGACGTTACATTTGAATAGCTGGAGATTATAGCTCTCAGGGAAACTGGAATAGGGAAGGGAGTTCCACAGGCGAGAGGTGCGAGACATGAAGCTATTGGAGTAGAAGAGACGGCTACATTTAGCAGTTTGACAGTGAAGGGGTGAGAGGGGGATGCCAGCCTCGTAGGGCACTTGAACTCATGAAGTCTGGGAACCAGCGAATGCAGCTCCTCAGAGCAATTACCATGAAAGTATTTTTTAAAAAGACAGAGACAGGCGACGGCGCGTCTGTGAGAAAGTGACTGTGAGAAAGTGACTGTAGACGAGATAGTGACTGTAGACGATGGCTGATTTTTGTTTTCCTTATTAATTAACCAATACAAGCACCCATCAAAGAAGAGGCTCATTATCTGAGGTTGTAAGAGGAGGATTTAGAAAGTGCACCTTAAGAGGATATATTTGAAAGATGGCCGTTAATCGTAGACTTACAAATGTTATGATTATATTGTTCGGAGAAGCATATAATCGAAAATCTACACATATCTGCAAGTCTACCATACAACCATGCTTAGAACATTGCTGCCACATATGGTCCGGTGCCCCAGGCTTTTAACTTGAGTGCCTTGATATAATCCAAAAGAATCAGCAATAATATTGGTCAGGATCTGGAACCCGGTTTCAGTCATTTTCCTTTCCCTGAAAGTTTGAACCGATGGAACTAAGGAATGTATCTCATCGGAATATTTGCTATGAAAATGGCGACAGAATAGCCAGAGACACACAACTTTCCCCCTGTGTAGCAGGGGTGGTTTTGTGGGAAATAATTTATCATCCGTAGCCGCTTTCGAACTCTATCAAGACTGGAAAATGGAGGCTGACCAACTGGAATCCACCAGTATTCATTTCGTGATATATATATATATATATATATATATATATATATATATATATATATATATATATATATATATATATATATATATATATATATATATATATATATATATATATAACAACAATCTGGATCATGTAAAGACAGGGCCCAGCAGCTAGAATCACATACAACAAACCGATCATTTTTCCAGTAGATACATTTAAAATCACTCTCAGTAATAATATTTAGCTGTGAGCTATTGCATTTAACTGCGTATATCATACTATACGTAACGTATATAGTGTTTATATACGTCCATTGTACATGTTCCAAAGTTTGTTATAACCGGGTATAGTAATGAAGACAATTTCTCATTGTCAATAACATGCTTTAGTGGCATGTGTCACAAATAGCCTCTGTCAACTAAGTCCAGCTCCAAGTCGAAGAATGGGCAAAGGCGGAAAGCTGGCTCCTCACAACCTGCTACTTCGGGTAAATGGGGCTCTACAGTCCAGGGAGGCATTCCATCTAGGGGAAAAAAGACCTTGATTTTAAATATCCTCTGTCTTGTAGTCATATTCAAAACACGGCAAAGACTATGGAATTAAATTCAGGCAGAAAACCCTAAGTGGAAAACCTCAGGTGTTTGACTGTCAACAGTGACATCTTTCCAGCAACTCCTGCAACCACTTTCGATCCTGTCGTTACAGCCAAGAGTGGTGATGGGGGATCATGTAGTGTGGGCAAAGCACGGTCACCATATACCATCACCCAGGCATGCACACCGGAGACTTCACTGCAATTACATCAACAAAGGAGCGAATTTTAAAAAAGACATATCAATACATTATAAGATAAACTGATGCCTACTGTCTTAGTAGATCTATGTCAGCTGATAGAGATAAGCCAACATGTTGCCCTTATATCAAATTAAAAAGCGTTATGATCGTCATGTAAACGTTATGAAAGGAGCCTTAGTTTTATCATGACTTCCAATTAAATATTGAATACATCAAAATAGTAAAGACATTTCTCCTTTGTTGGCAAATTATAAATAAATAAGCATTGACGGTATCAGAGGAATTCCGTCTCCTACTCCTCTGCAAATATTATTATTAGTAGTAATACCACTGTTACTACTACTACTATTACTATTACTACTACTACTACTACTAATACTACTACTACTAATAATAATAATAATGTTAATAACCCAGCGATAAAAAAATATTGGACTAATGGAAAAGATAGAATGAATCCTTATGAAATAAATGAGGAAGAAACAATACATATATTTTCCTCATAAATTATTATTCATTGAATCATTTCGTTATATTATTAGGATAGACGTTATTTTGTCACGGTGAACATCTCGCGAGAGTATTGTCCACGAGATTTCGGTCGGTTTGTCTCCAGGCGAATCCGGTGAAGACCAGAAAAGATGAAGATTATACAGTGGTGGAATTGTGGAACAGCCTGCAGATGAAGTTTTGAGCTTTTGTCTAATTTAAAAGCGTTATTGCCTGTAGAGATGTCTGCCTCATAATTCAAAAATCAG
>OZ010605.1:7281901-7289401 GCA_963932145.1 Acanthosepion lycidas
TAATATGGTGAAAGAGAAAGCTGAATGGTTGTACCAACTAGCTGTATCAACTAGCGTTAATTTGTTCGATATTTTACGTGATTTGCTATGACATACTAAACTGCCAAAATGGCTGTCAAAAATAGACACATCCACACAAAACAATTGTCAAATTGTAAAAAGAAACATATATTCTAATCGCCCTGACATTTTAATATCATCCACCACCTGACAGTAGGCCTCTGTTTCCTTGCAGCAAAAATATTCGCTTTGGTAACGCGATATGGTAGACGTTTAGAAAAAAAAATATGGCGAAGCAATATATACATATATATTCATTGCGCATGCTCACTATAAATAACTGTATTCAACATGGTAGTCTTATTTAATATAACAAAGAATTTTCAGAATTTATTTTGAGATCTTCGTCTCAGCTTAAATATGTGAGCTACAAATTTTCGAGAAACCTAAAGAATTATACAAATAAAATAAAACATATATTGTTACTGTTTGGGTGGGTATAACTGTACATTGACTTGTACCAGATGGTGTATTTGACTGATGAATGCTGGTGAACTGAGTTTTTGGAGGCTTTTTTTTTTAATTATTTCATCCCAAGAAAGGTGAGAAAGTCACTAAGACACAAGCAGTTACTGAGTGTGAAAGAAATTGGGGAAAAAATATTAAGTAAAGAGAAAAATAAAAGAACAGTAATTAAGAATGGAGATGACGTCTGACATAAAATTTACATATTTTGAAGATCATAGGATGCAAGACCCCGGAGGAGAGAGCCACAAGCAAGATGTGTGAGAGAAGAAATTATTAGCATAGAATTTACGATTCAAAACTGCAAAATGTTGAACAGCAGTTCTTGTAGTCGTAGTCTCAAATATGAAAGCAATATTTATTTTGACATAAGGCCAAAGGGTGAATAGGAGAACGCTGATCTCCAAACTGTCTTATTTTAAACTTAGCTAGCCACCAAAACAACACATTCTTACTTACGATTCTTACTACAGCGACCATGACACATCAAAGTCTCTATGTAGCCCTAAATAGTTCCCATATGTACAATTTATCTGTGTGGTTTACGAAATAGTGAAGGAATATTTATTCTGTAAAATACACAGAAATGTAGCACATGGCCGAAAGTGGGAATTGGGGAAAGGATGCTCTTCTTCTGTCTTAACCATAACTTAGCTAGCAGCAAACATTGACCCAATCATACGAACAATATTTCTTACACCAAAACAACACATTCTTACTTACGATTCTTACTACAGCCACCATCAAAGTCTCTATATAGCCCTAAATAGTTCCCATATGTACAATTTGTCTGTGTGGGTTACGAAATAGTAAAGTTCACCATAATAATTACTACGGAAATATTTATAGAAAAAACACAAGAAATCTATGGTACGTTGGTCGAAATGCTGGTCAGGACCGAAAATATTTTTCGTTTTGTATTTTGTCAAGCATTTCTGAATATATAGCAGAAGCACCAGAGCGGAGTGGCCGAAATCATGTGAAAAGATAAGAAAAAGAAAAAATTAGAATGATCCCCTGAAATCATTAAATATTAATAACAAATTCTATGAAAATCTCAGACAAAGACTGTTTTGTAATAAACTCGATGGTATATTAACGCCTTTGTCTGCCCGTGGCGAACAGACTGATCGGCGCCATTGCCACACTTATTCGTTATTCACGCGATATCTAATTTGTTGGTGAAACTTTTATATGCGTATTTAGATATTGATTAAAGTAACATTCATATCACGATGTGCGTCTCTCTCTCTCTTTCTCTCTCTTTTTCCCCGCTCTCTCTCCCTCCCTCTCTCTCTCCCCATATATATATATATATATATATATATATATATATGTGTGTGTGTGTGTGTGTGTGTGTGTCTCTGTGTGTGCGCGCGTGAAGTTGTGCGTGTGCGTAAGAGATAGTGGGAGAGAGAATGAGACGCGCAGACAAAAAAATGAATTTCTATGTACTATGTATGCCATGCTTATTCGCAATTTACATTTTGTATTATGTAGCTTATTTTTCTAATTCATCTATTGATCTCTAAGCTAATGCACACATGCACATATGCATATATATATATATATATATATATATATATATATATATATATATATGCACACATGTACATATGCATATATATATATATATGCATATGTACATGTGTGCATATATATATATATATATATATATATATATACGCACACACACACACACACATATATATGTATATATATATATATGTATGTATGTATGTATGTATATGTGTGTGTATGAATGTATAAAGACATTTGTAGACATTAATTCATAACAAGAAGGGGGAAATCCAGCGAAAAAGGCGACGTCGGCAAAAAATATATGATGTGTATGAGATTTAATAGACTTCTGAATGTCTATCTTTATCAAATTATTTATATTCACTAAATACACTGTAGACAGACCGACCAACGCACATGCCACAAAGTTAAATTGATTTAGCTTTCTCATCACAGCCATTCTGCCAAGTGTTTCTTCACTCTTTGTACGGTTTATTAGAACTTTGATGACATTCAAAATGCCAAACGGAGTGACAAGAAACAGACGAAAGAAATCTATATCAACTGCCTCTTGTACTTGATGAAATATATTATCACCATATGGTTAGACAGGGAGAGTCAGTAGCGTAAGCTTTTGATAAACCATGACTACAATGTTATTTACATTGTCCGGACTGTTGTCCTCATCTTTATTGCAGTATTCACAACGTTTCAGCCGTTGTACACTACGGCCTTCTTCAGGTGATTGTAAGTTCAAACCATAACCCTTTATTTTGTCCATCGATGTAGATTGTTCTAGTTCTACGTGCCATGCCTCTTCTGGTTGTCTCAGTTATCTCCCTTTAAGTCAATTCTCCAAGGTTTTGTTTTCAATCACTTGAAAAAGTCCGGAAGATACAACAGTCAAAAAGTCGTGAATATAGCAGTAGAAATGAGGACGACAGTCTGAACAATGTAAATATTGTATATAATTACAATACCTCATCTCAGGAATATAGACAATACTACAAGGCTATTTTATTTCTTTGCCTTTGTAAACTAAGTGTTTTTTTAATGTTAAATCCATCCAGTACGTAGGTGATCGTAAATCTCCTTTGCTTCCTATTCTTTATTATCTGGGATATTGCTATCACTTCTTTCGAAAAATAATGTATTGCCCGTTGTCGTCTACATGGTCACAAATTCAGGAATTACTTCTACTAATTGAGAAAAGGATTGGCGTCAGTAGTATGTATTAGGTTGGTGCAAAAATAATGACGTAATAATGTCGTTTTTTGACGTTTTTTTAACGTCAAAAACAACATTATTATGTCATTATTTTTGCACCAACCTAATAGTTATACTTAGCTAAGCACAGTTTCAAAATTGACATTGTCAAATAAAAACTCCTTATTAATTTCCGAATCGATTTCATACAGCGTTTTACATTATAAATGGGGGTAGCATCTCTAGAATTAAAAAAAAAAATGTAAATTTTTCGACTCTGACAAATGCAGTGAAAAGAAAAATGTCTAATGCAGTGATTCCTAAAGTGTGTGGTACCGCTAACGTGGAGGCAGAAATTAAAAATTGGGCAGCCAGAGTATGACAGTGTCCCATCTGAACCATAACACACACACACACACACACACACTCTCTCTCTCTCTCTCTCACACACACACGCGCACACATACACATACACACAGTACTTGACGTGTATCTTGCCTTCAATTTACGGTCTGGTTTGGTTTGTTTTGTTTTATGGCATATCAACCTCAATGAGATATTTAATGCAGATAAGTATTTACCCATAGCTGGGACCCTAACAGGTGCTACCACCTGGGGTCAGGGTGGACCTGGAAACACCAGCAATTAAGATGTGGTACCACACTCCTCAAAGCCTCCTGATCAGAGGCCTTGCTGCTGGATGTAGTTGATCGTCTTACCCAGGATGGTTCACTTAACTGTTTATCACATTTATGTAACAATTTTTATGGGAAAGAAACATTTGACATTTGCTGGTCTGATGCTTCTTTTGTATAATCGATCCTGATTCTCGCATCTCAAATTCAGTCACTTTCTCACCGATCTGACATGGCTTCCCTCTGTCTTTTTTACCAATATGGGTTTTCATTATTATTATGTAAGTTTTTTTTTCTGTTTTTCGTCGTGAACATAAACCCAAACGTACGGCCACAAGGTGTGAATGAATATTCCTCCACAACTTTATGGTGACCACTGATGTGCACAAGAAAAACATGAATACACACAACATGTACGTTAATGGTAATCCTCATATTATCCGTACTGCAACTACCAATAACCAGGTATAAAAGCCTCAAGTGTAATGGAAGTTGATGAAATAACTGATAAGATATTGTCACTAACTCTTCTCAGAATATTCCGAAACACATGAACTGTACATAAAGGCATTGAGCGAGTGCAACCTGGGAGTCTTGGCAAAGATCATCCTTCTTTGAACATTGTGAACTAATCATAAAGTATCGCAAAGAACCGTAGCAAAGAAAAGGATCTACATCACTTAAAAAATATCAACAGCAGTAACGACTAAAATGGTTAGCACATATATGTCGATGAGAATATAATGACATAATCAAGATATTAACATACTACACCACTTTAAATATAATATTAAGAAAGATCCCAACCAGCACCATCAGACTGGAATGAGCCACTGAACTTGAAAATCCTGTTTTCCTGAAAAATTGTATTAAGAGAAATTTTTTATTAATTACAACAGAAAAAAGGTTGCTCGTCAATGAATGACAAATATTGCTTTGTAGGGAAACGGCTAGGATGAGGATTACGTTTTATCTGACATTTGCTGCGTGTTTACACAATTTTTCTTGCCGAGAATGAGTTTAAATATGTTAAATTTTTCAAATAAATATGGTAATTATTATAAATGCAACATACAAAAATTATCTTAACTAATTTTCAATATTTGCAATCATCTTAGCCATAATTTATTACATATGCTGCACGAGTTAATATTTGTTAGATTTTCAAAATATATTATCTCAAATGTCAAAAATTCATTAATTCCCTTTACACAGTGTTTTCCTTTTATCCAAAGCTGAGATCCAACTTCTTAGGTCTTTACCATTTTCGAGAGCAGAAATATAAAGATGAATATATACATTTGAAATCTCCAGTAAGCAGTAACTCCTAATTTGAGAAATATTACATCACATATTGGTAGAATTAAATAAAACTGTAATATATATATATATATATATATATATATATATATATATATATATATATATATATATATATATATATATATATATATATATATATCCGACAAAGTCCGACAAATAATTTAAAGACATTTTTATGTTTATACATTCTTTTTATAGATACAAATATTTAGGTAAATGGTCTGTTTAATAATAAGCAGTATTTATAAGATTCAGGCCGGTAAATATTATAGACACTGTTTATTATAAAACAGAGCATTTACTTAAATATTTGTATCTATAAAAAGAATGTATAAACATAAAAATGTCTTAATATATACATATATATATATATATATATATATATATATATATATATATATATATATATATATATATATATATATATATATAATGAAATGGACAAAGTCCGACAATTATTTTAAGACATTTGTATGTTTATATATTCTTTTTATAGGTACAAATATTTAAGTCAATGCTCTGTTTTATAATAAACAACATTTATAAAATTCAGGCCGGTAAATGTCATAAATATTGTTTATTATAAAACAGAGCATTTACTTAAATATTTGTATCTATAAAAACTATCTATCTATATATTAAGACATTTTTATGTTTATACATTCTGTATAAACATAAAAATGTCTTAATATATATATATATATATATATGTTCACAGTTTCGCATAATATTAGCATACTCGCATACAACCACGGAAGCACAACCAACATTTATATATACAAATTTGTTTAAAGGTTCCAAGCGGACACAAAAAATGTCAGCTTTATATATCAGATTTGTGTTAGTGTTTTTGACTGAGATATGCGATGTATAGACGTGTTCCTTGTACTTAATATCTCGCTTTCTTTACTCCCCTTCAAAGTATAGGAACACATTCAATTATCCTAGGATTTCATCTCTGAAATGACCTCTTTATGTAGAAGTCTAAAAGGTTTTGTATGTGTATTACCTTCTTACTTTAAGTTGCATTGATTTTAACCGGTACCCAGCACCGAGCGGCAATTTTTACTGCTTCAAGACTCTAAGACGCGCATTATGACGAGAAGAATACCGGAACTCTGTTAGAGGCGGATATAGCAGAAAGCAGCAAGTGTGTCGAAGGGGTCTGCAGTGAAAGAAAAGAATGGATGAATATTTGAAGGAAAAAAAAAAGAAAGAAAGAGAAGATTATAAAGCTAAAGTCAAGATGTTTGGTTTTCTAAAAGAAATGATAAAAACGTGGGTAGATATAAATGCATTACGAGGAGAGGAAAAAAGACGTCGACCAACAAGTGTATGAATTTAAGGTGAGATAGGAACGTTTTCGCGTATTTGGTAAGATAAAATTTATGTCATGGGAATAAAAAAAAAACAAAAACGGGGAGTTTCTAATTTTTGTTTTTTTTTTCTTGCTGAAAAGCTAAGAGGGATATTTGTGCAAATCCAGAAAGACAGAGACAGGCATTGAAACTGTGGGCAAAAAAAAGGGGGTGAAAACGAAACGAGAGAAATGTTTAGTCTGCTAATGGTAAAAGGTCACCGTGAAATGAATCAATAAATAAAAATTATACAGATATAAAAGAGTTTTATGCAAAGATAAAATATATTCGCGGGAAAGTGAATAGGCGTTACCAGAGGTGTTAGATTAAAGGGTGCACGACACTATCGTTTTTGGAAACATTTGAAAAGGTTCCGAAATTCAGGACGCGGAAGGACATGGTATAAAGCGAGAGACACATGTAGAATCACTACCTCTATGTGCATTTATGGGGAATAACACATTCACATAGATTACAGTCAGCAAATATACATACATACATACACACACACATATATATATATATATATAGCGTATATTTTAGTTGCATGTTTTCATTAAGACGTGTCTAATTGAATTTAGACATTCACGAGAGGTAACTAAGTTTGAGATGTCCATAAGTTAAAAAAAAAACAACCTAAAAACATATGAACATCTCAAACTTAGTTATCTCCCCTGGGGTTTCAAACGTACAGTACATAATCTTACCGTTCTTCATTTCACAGTTTAAAAAAATTAACTTTCACAACAATCGTGTCTTAAAAAACAACACCCTGATGATAACATTATGCTAATAACATAGTCTAAACAAATGAAAGTAAACAGGAACATTTTTGAGCTATATAAGATTTATTCATCAAAATGGAAGATTCAATGGCGTATAGTTTTCTTGAACGTTTTCATATGTTTTCATTAGGCGCACCACCTGTGACA
>OZ010605.1:7296526-7359026 GCA_963932145.1 Acanthosepion lycidas
AGACTGTCGCCTCTAAGTGTTGACTTCTATGTTCACTTTTATATTTACACACGCTCTATCTCTGATATTGAGCACTTTATTCCATAAATATGGCACACCTTAAGACTATATTTCTTTATATATATATATATATATATATATATATATATATATATATATATATATATATATAATCTGATAAATATAAGTAAGTATACTCGTCTGGTAAAACCTTAGTTGTATTGGCTTGTAAATGAACAAACCAATACCTAAAGAAAAAAAAAAGGAATAAAAAAGAAAGAACTAGGAACAAGTAATTTTGGCGAAAATAATCGAAGGTCAAAATCAAAAGAAAAAAAAAACTGTGAAAGACAGAGAGAGAGATAGGGCGATCGATAGACTGGTATAGATAATATATACATACCGAACAATACATTCTTATGTATAGTGTATTCTATACATAGATACGTGTATATTACGTGTATAGTCAACATTCATAGCCACATTGGGTAAATGAATGACAAATCCTAAATGCATCCTATGTAAATCATTTCTTCCTGTATATAGACTTCATCATATATTGATCCGATATATATTAGGTTGGGGTAAAAATAATATCGTTTTTGACGTTAAAAAATACGTCAAAAACGATATTATTTTTGAACCAACCTAATAGATATTTACATATTATATTCTTACATACGCACAAACATGTGTATATCTTTATTTCTTTGTGTGCCTGTATACAGTATAGGTCAATATATATATATATATATATATATATATATACTACCACTCATTGGTACCTTGTGCTACCGGTGAGTCTTGAAACGTACATTTATCAATATATATTAGTTCTGTCATATTGCATCCATCACTGTTTTCTTAATACCGACAATCTATATGGGTAAATGTCGCCGATTTATATTTCTGATGCGCGAGGTTTTATATTTTGTCGTCTACACAATATAGTATGATCAGTTTGGCACCGACAGTGAGAAAAACCTAACCATGACCCGAGTGCAGGTGATTTAGAAAGAGTTAGATGTGTCTACTTCTGATTACGAAGGTATAGCAGCTCAGAAAACTTATTGCTCTGACAAGAAAAGAACTATCGAAGTTGTTGTGAAGGGCCTGAGGCTCAAAACAGCGGACTACATGTGGTGCCTCGAGGAGGTATTGCTGCAATGCGTCAACAGGGTGGCAGATGGAAGACCCTATGTCTGGCAAAAGGATACTGCACCATGCAACGCCAACAGGAGAACCTGACTCTCAGACAATTTCTGCGGACACTTCACCCTTATATCTTGCCACAAAACTATCCAGACTGCAACCACCTTGATTATCTGTGAGGCGCACTTGAGTAAGAAACTAACAAAACTCCTTGTAGCACCAAAGATGAACTGAAGGCAAAAATCTTGGCAGCATTTAGCAACTTAAACAAGGAGACCATCCGGAAGAGTTGTAGGAGATTCCGTAGTGGTCTGGAGGCCGTTGTTCTAAATCTACTCTTTAGTATTTCAATGTATGTTTGTGTAATTTTGTTAAATATATCTGTTAAAATGCGTTGTAAGTATTATTTGTGTGTGTGTGTACGTGTGTATCCGTGTGTGTGTATCCGTGTGTGTGTGTGTATCCGTGTGTGTTGAGAGAGAAAGAAAGAGAGACAGACAGACTTAAGTACGATCATAAATACGCACGCGCGTATGTGTTCTTTGTGGTTATTATTTTTTTATATTTTTTTTTTGTAATTTTCGGAAGCAACGATCACCGGTGCTAATATTGCATATCATTCGATCCAATATGAATTCGCAAGGACAATTCGCGAGAGATCATTCCCTTGATAATGACTGGAGTGTTTAGTTATACAGTATCATTGCAAATTACGTGAGAATTTTTCGAAATTAAAGCAGCTCCTTTGTGACAAAATGATTCCGTTGGTTCTGCATTATAAGCCTGTCCTCTTTTCCATATATTACACTGAGTCATATGTAATTTCCGCTTTGGGAGAACCCATTGTAATAACGAATATATTGCGCTAACTGATAACATAACGCGACAAAAATACCGATTACATGCGACAGTGTTCAACGGAAATATCAGAAGGTTGATCAGAATAAATCTCTCAAAACAACTCCACAAGCTGAGTTTCATGGAAGAAAGTATGTTTCGCGTTGTCTGATCGGCAGGGTGTCATTCATTTTGAATACTTAAAATACAATCATGTATTAAGTGCACATTCATAGTCTATCATCTGCAATATAGCCATGAATGTTACTTCGAATTTTGCTCAGTGGATTTCAAAATAGGGAAACTATGTTCCCCTTCATTCGAGCTTGTAGTAGAAAAACACAATTTACACATAGTTCCCGATAACTAATTAAAACCAAATTGATTTATTAGAAAACATACATCTCTAACTACATACAAATTTACATCTAGACATTCACACGCCGCACTCTACTTGAAACAAATTTTAAAACAGTCATAAATATACCAGAATAATGGCCATTATCGACGCTTGCCACAGATACCTACAAAAATGTAAATTTCAGACATGTTGATATTTTCATGAATGTAGATATTTTAACACTTTCATAAATTCCATGAATTCTGATATATTAACATTTTCGTAAATTCAATAAATTCAGATATTTCACCATTTCCGTAAATTTCATACATTTAGATATTTGCCGATTTTCGTAAATTTCCTGCATTTAGAAATTTGAAGATTTTCATGAAATTCATACATTCAAATATTTGAACATTTCCACTTCATACGCTTTTTTTCAAAATCATATTTTAATATGTCCATATATGAATATATATAATCTATCCCAATGAATTAATTATTCTTACAATAATTAATTATTCACAATATGTTCATTATATAACTCGCATTGTAACAATATTTATTCAGTCAACACAAAATCTAATTTGTTGAACTGATTTTCGTATGAAGGAAATTATCAACTTCTAAAATTATTGATGAATACAACTGAAGTGATATTTTAAAGAATATATTACCTGTATATGGAATGAATACACAAAGACATGCATTAAACTGACTTCAGGTAAAGACCTTGATTTTCTACTGCAAATGATTACGAGATCAGCTCACGAATTGCAAATTGAAAACAGGTGTTCTAAACAATACGAACTTCGAAGACATTGCGTCATTTTCACTATAGGGGAGAGGTAATTGTTGACTAAATTAGAAAACTAGTCATACCTGCCCTCAGGAATCAATAGATGGTGCTGGAGGTGGAACCGTCACCTATTTTTCTTTCTTTTTACCTTGACATCCCACTGTGTGTAAAGAATGTTGTTTTGAACGATTTCTTTTCTTGATTATCGTTCTAGATTTTTTTTCCGTCTTTCTATATGTTTGTCGCACAAGAACGCAAGAAAAAGAACTTTTTGTTAACTATAGATAGACATGTTAAGAGAAGGTTTTATTATTGGCATCTTGACAGAAATTTATCTTCATTGCTGGTAAAATGGTAGTATTTTCATCATATTTTACCAGTTCAGTGGTGTAGGGTAATATCAGGAATGACGATCTTTTAGGCTTATAGCTGTAAAAACGCCCATATAATCTACAGAGACAAGCAGTGTAACATTTTCTATATCTTTTCAATAAGAGGAATATATTAGGTTGCTGCAAAAATAATGACGTAATAATGTCGTTTTTTGACGTATACGTCAAAAAACGACATTATTACGTCATTATTTTTGCACCAACATAATATGAAGAATTCTGTTCATTGGCTGACATATTTTTACTCTGCCCAATGGCATTTCCATTCACAGTTATTTTCAAAAGTGTGGTGTCGTGCGAAACTATTTTCTCGCTCAAATCTATGTTACATTTTTATAAGTAAACGATTCGTCTGTGCTTCAAATATTGCTGCCAACTAGAGTATGTTGCTCTTGCTATATAGTTAGAGATTCTTTATAACCACCAAAGAAGTATCTGCAATGACATTTGTCCTGACCTGGCATCTCGGATTTAGTCACTTTCTCACCACCGTAAAGCAGCCTCCCTCTGCCTTTTCTACAAATAATTTCATGTTGATTTTACGAATAAACTTACCTCCATGCTACCTAGATTTTTAGCAATACAATTTTTGTAAAAGAAATTGCTAATACTCCCAAGAAAAATAAATTTCGACATTAAATGACCCATAAGGAGTTGATATGCCGCTAAACAAACTTATTCTTTACTGATGAATAATCGATCGAAATAAAAATGGCTGTGTCCATTGAGTAATCGACGTTAGGGTTTTATAGTGATTCATATCACCTAACTCTCAATTTTTTTTTACAAAACAGACCAGTACAGCCAGACAAAAATGCTATAATACTGCAACTGTAAAATTTTTGATTGATGATTTGTTTTCTCTAGCTTATCAACTTAGTGCAGGTTATCTAAAGCTAGAAAATGCTTTATATTCTAAGAATTTTTTTTTCTAACGATAATAATGTTTTAGCGATTCAAGTTTTACTAATTAACCCATAGGTGGAGAGGAAAAGTTTATTCATTCATCTTCCCAAGGATATTTGCACATTTGGTTCTCCTATTAATAATAGCCATTATAGCAGCTAGTATTTCCAAGTGGCCACTCATCTTTGGTACTAAACAGGCTCGACGTTGCTTAACTTCGATGATCGTACATGAAACGGTGTTTCACTGTGATGCAGCCGTAACCTGTGAAAGTGTTAATTGATATCTATATATAAGAAAGCGACTGCCTGCAAAAATAAACCAATGAAAAATTCACTTATCAGGAAAAAGAAGAAAACTGTTATAAAGAATATTCGAACCTCATTTGAGCGTCGTTAACAACCGGAACACACAGAAGATGGAGAGGCGCTATCTTGTTCCATACGATGAAAGACGATCTCTTCAAGAAATCCAAAACGAAAAACTGAGAAGCCAAAAGGTGCTTGTCGTGATGTAATAGAACACGCGTTCTGAAATCGTGGTTGATCTTCTTGAATTGAATCGAACATTTCTTCTGACAATCCACCCACGCAAATATAAAAAAAGAAAAAAAAAATTGGCAATAGATAAGAGGCACATATCCGAATCTCAAAATTACTTTTGAAACAAGATATCTCTGTTATTGTCAATGTTAGCATTATGGAATGATCTCTTGACTAGATATCTATTTTAATTACCCTTCAAGAACTTTGTAATAATTAACATTCTATAACTACTTAATGATAATGAATTAGTCTTTAAAGAATATTAGAAACTAGCTTAAAAGCCGCCATGTTTGAGGGTTCTTTATTGGTCCTTCAACACAATAGATAGGGAAGTGTAGATCCGATAGGCAACAATATGAAGAACTCAAAATTGATCGCTCTATTTAAGTATTGCATTAAAATTTAAGCGTACCTTTTAAAAGTTTAATGATAATTCTTCTGCTGCCAATTAATTTTTTTAGATATTTTGATGTACGTACTTTCCGCACAAATAATTATTTTAATTTCATGATTGACTTTCGCTGGATTTCCCCATTGATTTCGAGTATTCCCAAATTTATTTGTAAGTTATAAAAATTGTTCTCGTACAAAACAACTCGTCGGAAAAAATCAGGTAAAAAAAACATCGCGGAAAAGAATCGCAGTCATAAAAACTTGGGAATCCAAAATTTCAGGATTCCGTGTTTGGGTTCGGCATGTAAAGCTTTTTTAATTTTCTCACGGAGTCGGCCTGATTCCAAAATATGTTGGGCTACAGTCTCTAGGAGCAAAGTTGTAAATGTGAGACACAATGACACACTGACATTTGTATTTATTATTTTGATGACAGACGACGTTTTTCCGGTCAATTGACTTTGGATATGGAAGGATGAGCTAGAGCCGATATTGACCCCAAAATATTCGATTAAAAATCAAGTAACGATAAATTAAAAAAAAGTCCTCCTTTTCTTCTTCTTCTTCTTCTTCTTCTTCTTCTTCTTCTTCTTCTTCTTCTTCTTCTTCTTCTTCTTCTTCACCATGGCTGTCCACGATATCCTGTAATTTGTCACGGTTTATATTATACAGTTTCCTCCATCTACTTAACCAGGCTCGCTCAGTGGGTTATGCGTTGTTTTACTCTGTCCCTCTTGTCTTCAATCTATCCCGGGAGTATCATATTTTCCAAGCCTACTTTCCTCACTAAGTATGTCAACTGTTTATTCCTGATGTGAAGTAGAAGTGTCCTTTTTGTTTCCATTTTCTTTAAAACGTCGTCGTTGCTCATATGGTCCGTCTATGGTATTCTCCGAATCCTTCTCAGAGAAATTCTTTATCTAATTTCTAAATTTATTTTTACCAAAAGTGGTCTCTGTTTTTAAAGAAATCTTCGCAATGTTTAACCTTTATACTCGCAAAAACGACAGATATTCCCTTCACAGATAATAGTTTGACTCTTATCATATTGATTATATGGACAATATTTTGCAGGATAATACAAATTTATGAACCAATTACAATGCGATATTTACTATTTACCTTTTATAAAGATTTATTATTTAACATTTTATAAAGAAATATATTTGAAAAAAATCTTTTTATTCAAAAAAATTTATAAATAGTACAAGATTATTAAAATATGTAAACTAACTGCAATCCACTATCTATTATTTATCATTTTATAAAACAAGTTTGTATTTTTTATTCGGTTTGATAAATAAATAGTTTAACACTTTTGTTGTCAGTTCTAAGAATTAAAAAAAAAATTGTATAATCCCACTTTCATGTCTTTGGGTTTTATTAAAATTCTAATCGTTGCTTTTTAAACCAATAAACATTTTGAAAGGAGCCATAAGTATGCACAATAATATCGTTGTCAAGGAAATAACAGTTCTTTTAGCACATCGT
Source organism: Acanthosepion lycidas (assembly GCA_963932145.1). Taxonomy (NCBI): domain Eukaryota; kingdom Metazoa; phylum Mollusca; class Cephalopoda; order Sepiida; family Sepiidae; genus Acanthosepion; species Acanthosepion lycidas. The sequence continues at coordinate 7,303,382 of OZ010605.1, forward strand.
GTTTTTGCAGGCACGAAGGTTAAACTTTTTCAAAATCGTTAAGCTGTCATGGTCAGCTGTAATTCATCTGTGTGCAGCAGTGAAATGTAGAAAGCGACCGAAAAAAATAATTGTTTTTCATTATTGATAAAAAAAAATATAACTGACAATTTGAAAATATAACGACTATCAAGTGAAATTTGGGTGAGCGAACGTCATAATTTTGTCTTCGTTTTGTAAGGAAGTGTCCGATCTTTTCTTGGCTAAATTAGATGTAAACGGATGTTTTTACAGCATTACCATCTACAGTACTTTCACAAAAAGTAGAGAATCTGTTTCTTTTTTTTTTCTTTTCTTAGTTTTGCTTTAGATAGAACAACACACAGTCTTCCATTTAAAAAAAGTGTCGCAAAATGTACTAGATTTTTAAGCATAGAAATGAACAAAAAAATAACTCAACGTTATGAATGGAATGTGAGTGATAGATAATTGGTGAGGTCGGAGAGAAAGAGTGTCAGGAGGTTGGACCATACAGCATCCCCATACGGATAAGCTTAAATATAAGTAATATTTCAGTTGACATTTTTAGAACAATCTTAAGTGCTTTTAAAAGCTGGTGGGTATTTTTTTTTTCGTTCTTTTAAAAACTTTCTTTCCCTATTTTATTTTTATTGATATTTGCAATTTTTTTTTTACTTTAATCTTCTGTTGTTTTTTTTTTTGTTTTTGTTTTTTTTTTAGTTTTTTATTATTTTTTTTTTAGTTTTTTTTTTGTTTTTTTTTCGTTTTTTTTTTCGTTTTTACTTTCCGTTTAATGATTTTTCGTCGAATTCATTCCTTGTTTCCTTGTTTTCATTCAATTTTCGTCACTTTCTTCCCTCTGTTCTCATTGGCTCTTTGACCCTTTTAGCCCTGACCATCGCTTTACCGTTAGTAGAGAAAAATGACGTAATGCCCAGCAACGGGTTGAACAGTGGTAACGAAAAATGACTTAATGCCTATACACAGTTTGAACGGTGTGCAAACATCTGTAATTATTTTTATATCCAACGTGAAAAATTACATAGCAGTTATTTGGCAATTTTGATTCAGCAGCTCAGACAGAAATGTTAAAATTGTTCAGGAACTCAAGGCTCAATAAGGTTAATGTTCTTAAACATTTGAGCCTTGACTACCGCTTAACAGATTGAACAGTGATAAAAAAAAAAATGACTTATTGCCCAGCCATCAGTTGAACGGTGGGTAAACATTTGTAACTATTTTTATATCTACCATCAAACATTACATACCAATTATTTGCGAATTTTGACCCAGGAGCTCAGGTAGAAAGGTTAAAATTGTTCAGGAACGCAGTCCTTACAATGTTAAAGGGTAAACGAATAAAAATTTAAAGCAGTTTTTATTCGTTTACCTTTGCTACATACATTTATTCTTCTAAAGCTTGTTTCGCTAGATCAATTACAACTGTGTAGCAAAATCGATCCTCACTGTGTGCTCCACTATTTGGGCCTTGTGCCACATGTAAGCTACGCTTAGAAAATCATTTGGGCACTTCAACATGGTGTAATAGTAAGCTTGTCTCACTAGATGAATTAAAACATAGTAGGTATTTGATTCTCACTGGACGCTCCATAATGTTGGCCTTGTGCCACAACTAAGCTATGCTTAGAAAATCGCCATACAATTATTAGTTTTTTTTTTATTCCTTCTAATATTTTTGGGTGATATGAAAAATTTCGTTCATATAGGATTTTTTTTTTATTTCTTTCATTCTGTGTCGTATCCATTCAGGACGTTGGCGATCATGAATCTCCACCATTTCCTGTGTAACTCTTAATAGATTTTGCCTTGTGGCTATCTCAGAATTTTCTCCGCTTGTCAGGTAGTTTATGCATTGTTTTCCTCTGTCCACCTTGCTTTCAATCTGTCCTGTTTGTATCAAATTTTCCAAGCCGTCTTTCCTCATTATGTTCCCTAGATATTTCAACCGTCTCTTCTTGATGTTAAACATAAGTTATTTTTGTTTAAATATTCTCTCACACTTCGTTGTTCTTCTCATATGCTTCATAGTATTCTCAGTATCCTTCTGTAGAACCACATGCTTCACGTCACTTTTTCGTCGCTGAGGAAATTGTCCAGCATTTATTAGACAAAAGTTCAGTACGTTTTTCTTTTTTTCGTATGTCTGTTTTCTTTCTGATATGATTTAAATCAAGTTTTCTTTTTTTTCTTTTTTATAGACTTTTTTTCTTTGTAATTCCTTAATTTATGTTTCAATCAGTAGATATTTTCATTCATTTTCATTCATTTTCATTCATAATTTATTCGTGGTATTTCTTTACTTTTTGATGTAATTTTTTTAACTACCTTTTTCTCTTCAGTCTTGGAATGGTTTTCTTTATTCTTTCTCTGAAATATTCTTTCTCTGAAATATTCTTTCTCTGAAATATTCTTTCTAAATCTTTTAATTTCCTTTCTATGATTTTTTTTTCTTTTTTTCTCATTCCGTATTCCATTGTCCTTATTTATTCCGTAAATTTTCTTTTATCGAACCACTCAGTTTTATTCTTACTCTCAACCCCTATTTATTTATTTATTTATTTATTTATTCAACCTCTTTCGTTTTATTTTTTCTTATTTTCCTTCTCAACATTTTCTTTCTAACATTCTTTCTGTTTTCCTATCATATCGCTTTTACTTTTTCCCCAAATACGATTTCTCACTTCGTTCGAAAAAATTATTTTATTCTACATATTTTTTTTTCTATTTTAATCTTTTATTCAAAAGTAGATACACTTGCCCTCCAAAACGACCTGCATTTCCTGAACGCTTAAGAATGACGTTTCTATTTAATATAATTTTAAACTATTTTTAAACTTTTGAAAATCGACAAAGACGACAGAAGCAATTTGGCTGCGCAAATTACAAGCGTATAAGCACGAGACAGATAAATAACGGCAAATACACACACACTCACACACACACACACACCCTCACCCTCACACTCACTCACACACACACACACACACACACACACACACACACACACATATATATATATATATATATATATCAGTGTCGGATGTAGGTCATTTGTTGGGCCCATTACAATCTTTAACAAAATATACTATTGGCAAACGTAGATGCTAAAATTAATCCTTTACTCTAAAACATACTTTAAAAAGATCTCTTTGTATAAATTAAAAAACACATTTGGTATTTTTATATTAATTGTAATAATTCTAGAAAAATAAACATTTATTTAAAAAAAAAATATTCCAGACATGTAAGAAAAATTACGTGTACATCTATCTCGAGTGTGTGTTTGTATATATGTCTATACGTTAGAGTGTTTATTTATCTCTCAGCGAATTTTTAGTTTGATTTATTGTAGGATTATGATTATTACTGCTGACATCATGTTTCCTTAACACTACCCCAGTCACACTCCTTATCTCAACCACCCACCCAATCAACGAGTTAAGTCTGCCACTTTCTTTGATTTTCGCTGAATTTAAGTCGGTTAAATTTCATTTTCCCATCTTTTCAATTGATACATTCCACTTAAAAACCTTACAATGTTCGGAATAAATAATTTAAAATGCACATTTGAATGAAAACAATAAGTTGAAATAAAAATGTGTTCTTTAAAAAGAACAGGGTATAAAAAATTAGAGATTTTTAATAGATTATTTATTAAATTAATGCAATATTGTCTATTAAGTATGTCTCCAGTTTTAAAAGGCTGACATCTATAAAGCCCGAACTAGCAATGTTAATTTTATTTGATTCTTTTTTAACTTTATTTCGGTCAATATTTTGAGGCACGGAGTTAATTTTGGATACAGCTGAAGTCAAGAATGAAAACGACGCTTGACGAAAGATTTTTGTTGGTTTGAAATACATACACTTGAATGCTGATTCAAATAGATACAATATGTCTACATTATACAATGAAAAATTGCAATCCTTTCCTTTTGTTTCAAATAACTGTAACAAAAATTCCAACAATGAAATAAACTTTACCAATTTCCTGGCTTTATGTGCCCCCACTGTAGTACCATATACAAAAGGATCTTTGAAAATGTCGATCATTTTAGACGAAATATTTATGAGATGAGGTATTATGTACACTATTTACATTATTCGGACTATTGTCCTCATCTTTGTCGCCATATTTATTACAACGTTTCGGCCGATGTACGCTACGGACTTCTTCAGGTGGTTGGGACTCGAACTGAAACTTTTATTTCACTCTCTGGAGTAGACTGTTCTAGTTCCATGTTTAATGGATGTCAGTTATCAGTTATCTCCTGTTAATTCCTCTCTTCATGTTCTTCACCGCCTTAACCGGGTATTGAACTCCCACTCTTTTGGATCCTGTCACTGGATCTAACCAACGCCTTTATCCACTGTGCCATGTGTCCTTGAGGACAAAATATACCCAATTTTAAATAAAAATTAATATTTTTATTTATTTGTCCGTGTATTTTATTATAGATTTTTTATAAATACCATTTAAATCTTCTTTATTTAAATATCAAATAAAATTTTTAGCCCCGTTCATTTTATACATATAAAAAAATAAAAAATCACGTCTATTTTAAATGCACCATATATTTAACCGTAATTATTTAAATTATTTACATAGTTTAAACTGTAGTCCTTATCCTTGTCGCCATATTCACGACCTTTCAGTCGTTGTACGATACGACCTTCTTCAGGGGACTGAAATTTCGATCTGAATCCTTTATTTCGTCCACCTCACAATGTAAATAATTACAATACCTCATCTCAGTAATACAGACAGATAATAAAAAGCGTAACCTCCTTTTATATATATGGACTGCGCCATCCAGATATTTTTTATTAAAATTTAAATTATGTAACGGTCAGACTCTGTAGAGAACCTGAAGATTGCGTTGTGCATGATCACCGAAGTTAAGTAACGTTAAGCCTGGTCAGTACCTTAAAGAGTGACTGTTTGACAATGCCACGTGTGAGTTGTGTAATGGCTGCTGGCTCGGAATTGTTAATCAAAGAGCCGATTTCCAATTTTAGATGTGTTTATTATACGCGCTGATACCGTTGGAAAGGTATCTATCAAACCTCTTCTCCCCTTGTTAGGGGTTAATTAGTAACACTTAATTAGTAATACTTGTATCAGTGAATCCGTTATTATGCCAAAAAATACAATAAAATTGCCTACAAAATATTTAGATTTCGGTATAAATGTCACATCACGGTTGATATGCCACGAAAGAAAAATAATCAACGGCCTTCTGCTCATGTGTGATTATAATTGACACCATTTTGGTCAGTTGATCGAAGTTTGAGATTGATCACGCCAGTTTTCACATTGCTGTTACAGTGTAATCATAGCCGCTTCGTTAGCAGTGTGCATCAAGGAAGAACAAAAAGAATCTCGTGTTATGGGAGTTTGGTAGAATTACCCTTGTAGTTGAATGTCTGTTTTTTCAATAGTTCTTTCTTGTTTTCTTTTGTTCAATTGTTATTTCTTTCACTCACTCATTCTTTCTTTCTATCTATCTTTCTTTCTTTCTTTCTTTTCTTTCTTTCTTGCGTTCATTTGTTATTGGTTTCACTCGTTCGTTCTTTCTTTCTTGCGTTCACTTGTTCTTTCTTTCTTTCTTACGTTCATTTGTTATTTCTTTCACTCGTTCTTTCTTTCTTGCGTTCACTTGTTCTTTCTTTCTTTCTTTCTTTCTTTCGTTCTCTTTCTTTCTTTCTTGCGTTCACTTGTTATTTCTTTCACTCGTTCTCTCTTTATTTCTTTCTTTTTTTCTTGCGTTCACTTGTCATTTCTTTCAATCGTTCTTTCTTTCTTTCTTTCTTTCTTTCTTTTACAAACCTGAGTTTTTCTATATATTATCCTTTCCTTATACTTTTATGAAATTAAAGTAAAAATGCGTTAAATTTTATTTTGTGCACCATTTATTTTGCGTTAACCTTAATTACTTTCAATTTCTGTGTTTCTCTTTTTCATTCTCTCTTTCTTTTTATTTGTTACTTTTTCATATACACATTTCTTATTTCATACTCTTTCATCCTCTCTTCTTTCTTCACTTTCTACCTTTATTTTCCACTTTTCGTTTTTCTCTTCCTTATATTTCTCTATTTTTCATTTTTTTTGTCTCCTTTCGTTTCACGATTTCTTCCTCACTCTCATTTTTCATTCTTCGTCTCAAAGCTTCACTCTTTTATCTGACGCCACCATCTTTTTTCTTTTGTGGTACCCGTTCAAACATGCCAATACTTCCCTTTTTTTTTCTTCCTTCCTACCCACAGACAATCCAGTGAATTAGATGCAAAACTATTTGGCCATTTTTCAAATGAAATAAAATGAGAAAGAAAACAACAATTACTACGCTAAAACCTCAACTACCACAAAAATCTCCATTATCCAATCTCAGTGAAATGATATATTTATGCAGCTAATAAAAATCTTTGTGAAGAAGGTCTGGGGACAGGGTTGAGCTCTGTTTGTGGATTTTCTCCTGACATAATTTATTTATTTTGCCGCTACCTTCTGCCCGACTCTTAACCTTATATGCTCTCAAAACTCACTTCCCGCTGAGCCTTTTTTTTCGGGGGAAAACAGAGTGAAAAATAAGTTTCTACAAATGATTGAGATTTATTTCTTTATCAAGTGAATATTCCGAGATTCTCACTCGAACCAAACAACAGTGCAATAATTCATTCCAATTGATCAAATCAGGGTTACTTGAATTTATTTGTTGAATCAAAGAAACTTTGTAGTTGTTGGCGGACCTAACATCGCAGGTATCTGTTGTTAGTACCATCGATTTAATATTAATGACAGGCTCCATTTGTCATGACCCAAATTGGATATTCTTGCCATTTGGTTGATGCTGACCAGGAAGATAATGAAGTCTCGAATTCCCGTCAATTCGTTGGGTTTGGCTTTATTTTGGTTTACGATATATGAACCTAAATAGGGAATTTAAGGCGACAAAATTTTTAGAATAGATTTGTCTGAATAGAATATGTATTCTTTGTAAGAAATCAGCTGTAGATCAGGTTCCACTGCAATATTTGTAAAGAGGGTTTATTGCCGAGAGTCAAATGTATTGCTGGTAATATTATTTGAATGAATTACTGTTTTTTTGGTTTTTGAAAAATGTATTGGTGGCAATATTTATTTACAAAAATAAATTGCTGGTGATATTTTTTTTTTAAATGTATTGCTGGCATTTTTACTATAATAATCTATTTGTATATTTTCTTAATGCTTTGTCTCCAGTTTGGGTTAAAATATTTGCCCATAGATAGGAGGCTAATATGTACTACCAGCCAGGGTCAGGGTGGACCTGGAAACAACAGCAATTAAAAGGTTGTTCCATACTCTTTAAAACCTTCTGATCAGAGGCCTTGCTGCCGGATGCAGTTGATCGTCATAACCAGGACGGCCCGGAGAATGCTGTCTTTGATTTTTCAATAGTAAGCAGTATCATAAATCGCATTTAATGTTGGAAAATAAATTTAAATTTAAGAGTTACAACTGATTACCAGGGACTGCTTTAAAATTCAAATTCTCCTATGTGCCTAGGACGTGGACGATCATGGTTCTCCCCTATTTCCTGTCCTTTTTAACACTTAATAAATTTTGTCTGATTTACCTTTCCTAAACCAACCACTTGCTTAAGCTCGCTATGCAACCCAGGCGTTGTTTTTCTCTCTCCCTCTTTTTCTTCAATCTTTCCTGTGAGTATACCATTTTCCACGTTTTCTTTCCTCATCATATGTCCTAGAAATATCAATTGTATCTTCGTGACGTTATTTATAATGTCCTTTTTGTTTTCATTTTCTCTAAAACTTCGTCTTTGCTCTCCTGTTCGGTCCATGGTATTTTCAGCATCCTTCTGTAGAACCATATTTCTGTTGCTTTAAGTCTCTTCTTCGGCTTTGAGAATATCTTCTAGCATCCGCTGCCATATAGATGGACTGATATTACACAACGGTTCAGTACTTTTTTTTCTTTGTTTCTTAATACTTTGCTTAGTTTTCGGAAGTGCTCGTTTGCTATCCAATTGCTTCTTCGGATTTGAGAATATCTTCCAGCATCCGCTGCCATATTGGTGGACTGATATTACACAACGGTTCAGTACTTTTTTCCTTGTTTCTTAAAACTTTGCTTAGTTGACGGAAGTCCTCTTTTGCTATTCCATTGCTCCTTCGGATTTCAATGTCGCCCACGTACTGTAGTCTAAAACTGAAACAACCAATAAAGACTGAATTTTGTTCACTAACTGATCGTCTAGTAGACTAGATTGGTAAACATTAGTTTGCCCCGGTCTTTCAAAGACAATCACACACTCAGAGGCAGTCACACGAACTTATTTATTTATTTTTTATACATGTTGGCTGCAGTAGAAAACATCGCCGTTAAGAAGACGTGACAATGGCTTAAATTGCTCCAATTTTCAAAAAGTTCCTCTTGCCGGCAAGTATCATTAACAATCTCGAAAGTAATCGGCCTGTCTTGGTGTGGCTTGAAGAGAAATCACTGAGATATATGCAAGCAAAGGCTGTTCAAAAGTTACCTTTTATGGTGCGCAGGCCGTAATTAAAGCCAATGGTCCGACACGATGAACAGATAAGGGGACATAAAGAGGTCGTTTAATCGAATGGTTTTATGATCGTGAAATAAGATGTTTGCGTGAATAATATTAGCAAGAAGGGGAAACACAAGAAATGAATTGCGAACGTCTTTCCGTATCTCCCAGTACGATTGAAGAGGCAATTTTACAGAGATTACACTGAATGAGTTAGAGTTTTTACGTAGATCCGTATGTATAACAGCAGGTGCATCAGGCAGTCCCTCCATATAATTTTCTGTTATAATCAGTAAACGTTTACGCAAATAGGAATGTGTTATCGATTGCAAGAAGGAAAATATGTTTTTATGTGCTTAATGATCATCTCTTTGTCATTATGCTTATTTTAACTTCAATACCTTTTATCTGTTTAACAGATTCATCAACAAACTACATTCGTTGATAGCATGATACTCTATTTTGTTTATAAAGCCGCTAGGTGTCGTCAGTAATGTTGGTACGGCCATTTTATCATCTTTCTATCAAATGTAATATTCATTACGTTTTGTGTTAATAATCTTAGCAGATATGTTGTTAATGCTTGTCTTTCATTCGTCCTGAAAGACATTAGTGTTGCCGTGACAACAAGAATATATTAACGGAGAAAGCAAAAAAAAAAAAAAACCCCAAAAAACAGGGTGTGTTGTAAATGCTCGATTTAACGGTTTATTTCCTGATTCTAAGTATAAGAGTCATTTTTGTTTCCATTTATCCCTAAAGAAAACAAACAAAAATACTCCTTGTCAGTCACTTTTTAGTCCATGGTATTCTCAGCATCCTTCTGTAGAACCACATTTTTTTTTCTATACATAATTTCAAAATCATTATTTTGTTCATGATTACTTTTTATTTTTTGAGACGCATGAACGCACAGAAATGGATCTTAGAACGTCCGTCTATTATTCCTGAAGTTTCGACCGTTATACGCTCCGGCCTTCTTCAGTTGACGGTATTTGAAATGTCGAACCGAATCCTTTATTTAATTCCAACTAATATCACCTGAAAAAGACCGGAGCATACAATGGCCAGAACCTCCTGAATATCGCAATAAAAGATGAGGAGAACAGTCCGAACAATATAAGTAGTGTAAGTAATTACAATAATTTATCTCTGAAATATAGGCAGACAAAAATGAATGTATCACATCTTAATCACATCAAGGTATCCTACAGTTAGTTCATTTTTGTATAAATCTAATAGTACTTTGCTGAAAGTTAAGTAATTTTTAAATAACTAGATAGTTATGGCAATATTTCAAAAACAGCTCCTATTTTGGATAGAAAGATTACTCTCCTTAATAAGCCGGGTTTTTATCTGCAACATCCATTATGGACACAGATTTCCCGTATATATTCGCTCACAGACCACCTTCTTCGTATTTCTGGTTTAGTCCCTCTGCGGGCCTCCTTTTCAACTGTCCCATTTCCGGATGTCTAGCGTCTAAGTGCCTGGCTTTTCTGCTGCCAGTCTTTCAGAATCATCCCATTCGAAAAGCCACTTTATTGTGTGCATCGTATAGCTCAGGAGCAAATCGATCAACGACCTGTACCTTGAACGAAAGCGCGTGAATGGACTTCCGTCTCGTTTGTAAGTGTTCGGTTAATAGTTTTAAGCGCAGTTTACCTACAATTTCTTGACATTTTTTGTTAGCTGATAAAACGCTTTTATATACTTAAAGAACCGTGTGCAAATTTAGAAATATAAGACTGCTACGGATTATGCGTAGCAGTCTTATATTGATAAAAATAATGATAAAAATAATAGTATTTCAAATGATGTGAAAAAAAAACCTGAATATATAAATATTTCGCTAGAAATGAATAACGTAAAATTGACAGTTAGCCCCATCTTTATAGGAGAGCATTTAAAACAAAAAATATTGAAAATAAAAATTAAAAAAAATTAACATAAGCTTAATTCAGAAAAATAATTTAAATTACGAAGGTCAGGTCGTTACGGAATGTATCTCTAATAGCCACAAGAATTCTGAGATGTTAAAACAAATACTTTTAAATGAATATTAAGGGAAATTTGGATTACCGATAGAACAACACAATACTTTTCGTCAAAATCCGGCTTGTACATTTATATATCTGCCATTTGTCCGTGCATTAAATATTGATGCTATATATGGTTTGGTGCTTCTGCATAACTCGAGATTAAAAAAAATTCAAAGTGTGTTCATTGTAATCAATCCTAACATGGCCGCTCGACTTGTCAGACATTCTCAATGGCGTGACGTGGTTTCACTTTGACTTTTCTACAAATATTTTTATTCCAACTGCTCTGACGGACTTTTCTCTTCACTGCACTGACTGCATGAAGCGTGCTACTAGATGGGTAAATGGGTCTCATTGTTTTATTGCTCAAATAGACAGATGCAACTGTCAGTTCTATTCTAATAGATTTTCACACGACTCTAAAATTTCGTTCAAACTTATTGCTTCCCTACACCACCAAATCTTCAAGTAATTAAATGCTACGACAATCCTCAACTATAATATATATATATATATATATATATATATATATATATATATATATATATATATATATATATATATATATATATATGAGATAGAGATCAATCGTTGCACTTTAAATATATTTTCGTATTTTTAATTTAAACATATGAAATTGAAGATAATTCTTAGGCTAATGTGCAAAGGATATATATATATATATATATATATATATATATATATATATATATATATATATATATTCAGTTGAATGTATCTGCGTTGGAAATCTTGTGTTTCCATTTGCACTTTTCAATAAGTACCACGCATATAATATATATAGAAATTATATATATATATATATATATATATATATATATATATATATATATATATATATATATATATATATATATATATATATATATATCATACAAGAACATGAATGACTTTTCTGAATTGTTACGGATGTTTGAATAATCTTTTCTTTTCTTTTGCAGGGTAAAAAAATGCCACACATGTATGGTTTTTACCAATCAGACAACAAATCTTATTCAATACAAAGAAAGTAAGTACAAGTTTGGATTTTTTAATTATTTTTTTAAACAGTTAATATACTTAATACTATCGTAACTTCGGTGGCAGTAATATATTTCATAAATAGGCCACGCTACTATAGTTGTATGTGGTAATTACTTTTCTATCGATGATATGAATCTTCCACTTCTCACTCCAGCTTGCGTACATAGTAGGTCAGACGGTGTTCTATAGCCTGGGTGGCAACTGTCCTAGTAGAAGTAAATTCAAAACTATATATAGCTCCTGCAAGGCACATACTATGCAGCAAAGGAAAGGGCCGTTCGCATTGATTCGATGATCCCGACTACGGTCAATTCCTTTTTTTCATTGCAAATGCATTATCTCTTATAGTGAACAAAATTATCCCAGACATATAGTAAATTATATATATATATATATATATATATATATATATATATATATATATATATATATATATATATATATATATTATTGACATTATTCGGACTATTGTTCTCATCTTTGGCGCTATATATATTGCAACGTTTCGGCCGTTATATGTACACACACACATATTGAGCACCATTTTCCAAGAAATATAGTAAATTATATATATATATATATATATATATATATATATATATATATATATATATTACGTTGACGTAATAATGTCGTTTTTTTACGTATTTTTTACGTCAAAAAACGACATTATTACGTCATTATTTTTGCACCAACCTAATATAAGTGAGCATTGAAGTCAACAAGTCCAATAGTCGTGAAAGACACAACGCATGTTGCCTGGTGTTTCCGTTTGGCATGAAACAGTCTGTCGCCTCTGAGTGTTGATTTCAATTGTCACTTTTATCTTCACATACGCTCTATCTCTGATATTGAGCACATTATCCCATAAATATAAAATACATTAAAACTATTTCTTCATATATATATACATATATATTTGTGTGTGCGTGCGCATGCGCTTATATATATATTTGTGCGTGTGCATGTTTGCGTGCGTGTGTTTGTGTGTCTGGGCGCGCGTATATATGTGTGTGTGTGTGTGTGTGTGCGTATGTGTGTGTGTGTGTGCGTATGTGTGTGTGCGCGCGCGTGCGTGCGTGTGTGTGTATTTTATGCGAGTTTTGCGTGAGCGCGCACGCGGGCAATATTTTGGTTCGTAATGATCACGCCATACGTTTTGCTTTGAAATTGCCAATTTCTTCACGCTTGAGAGACATTGTCTGATGCATTTGCAAAGGATGACTCTCTTGATCGCAAAAGAGGGGAATGTAGGACGTAGGGTAGCAAGTGCACTGCATTGAGAAGATGTGGGTGCAAATCGTGCTCAAAGGAATGCGCAGCTGCCTGTGGATGGAAAGAGTCGTAGAATTAGCAATTGGTGCGAAATGTAACTGTAGCCAAAGCAATGGAATGCATCGCAATGCATCTCTGGAATAAATTATAAAGTAATGACCAATAAATATCATTTCTGCTACTATCAGCATGCAAAAAAATAATAAATAAAAATGACGTGTAAAATCATTCCAGTCATTTTACGGGAAAATACGAATGGATTATTCCCATTATATATATATATATATATATATATATATATATATAGATAGATAGATAGATAGATAGATAGATAGATCCTTTATTTAAATATATCACATCAAAAATACGTACAAAAACAGTTCACGAATGCCTTCGTGTAGCGTTTTTTTACATGTTTTTGATGTAATATCCAAAAATAAAAAAAATAAAATCATTGGCCTCTTTTAAATTGAATGTTACGAATGTCGAAATTGAATTCTATACATGCTGATTTTGCATGGATATATATATATATATATATATATAGTTCTAGTCCTGTTAATGATTTTAGAACTTGCAAAACTTGGGATGACCCATGCCCTTTGTGCCTCCATGAGAAACTACACATTATTAAGCTTCTAAACAATAAAAACCTATTAAACAACAGGCAAGAATTAACGGTTTTCTGCCGACACAACCGAACTTACGCTCTGAATAACTAGCTAAAAACACGCATACAATAAAATAAATTTTAAAATCCATTGCCCATATACATAGTTTTAATACCCTACAAAAATTGATCACCCTTTATGAAGTCGTCAAATAACAAACGTTACGGCCTTTTCATATACACAAATCCCTTTCATAAAGAGATATAATAAAAGATTAAAATAAAAATAAATAAATAAATCTCCGTAGACGCTCAAGCCAGACTATGCGAAAACTTCCTCCGTCGCAAATTTAGCCACCCCCACCTTACCCTGACACGGCATCTATGAAAGTAACACTATACTGATACAAATTATTAACATCCCACCACTGCCGATTCTAAACAATCCGCCCTTGATGTTACCATGGAAATTTTTGATTTCAATTCTGACCATACTATTAAAACTCGTAAATTTCAGAAATAAGTCATTCCCAAAAAATTTCGCTTGAAGATGGAACAGAGCCTACTTTAACTCAAGTTAATTCAAATATTATTTTGAAGTTTTCGACTCTTGTTTTGTAACATGAGACCTCTTATGTAGCGAGTTGGAATCATATTTTTAAATAAATAATTATATATATATATATATATATATATATATATATATATATATATATAAATATATATATATGACATCGCTTTCTTTTATATATACATTCATTTATATATATATATATATATATATATATATATATATATATATATATATATATATATATGTGTGTGTGTGTGTGTGTGTGTATGTATGTGTGTGTGTATGTATGTATATATAATACGAATAAAGAGGCGTGAATGTGGAAAGGATGAAGAGAAGGACTGTTAATTAGATCAAGGCATCAGGGGATGTTGATTGACATTACATTCGAATATTTGAAGACTATAACTGTCAGGGAAGCAAGTAAAATGTAGCGTGTTCCACAGACGGGAAGTGCCAGATATGAAGCTTTTGGAGTAGAAGAGACAGCTACATTAAAACATTTATTACTTAACCGACAGCATTCCATATTTTATATCGCTTTTGATTTTTTTTTTTATCACTATTGTCTTAATTGCCACGCAGTGTAGCAAGCCCTTGTTACGTGAGAAGATGAGATATGTTTATCCTGGACGTGAAATTAATCTGATCTTTCCGAAATCAGTGCACATAATACACGTTTGCCTTAATTGTTTATATTCTATTTTTAATTAAAACTCATTTTTTCCAGTCGAAATAAATCCTAGACCCGTCACAAGAAATATCAATTGTACCAACTATATTGTTTTATAAAATATCTCTTTTGAAAATTCACCTGCGTGTGTGTTTTAAAAGAGCTACATCGTCAAAGGGTGAAAATGCAAAATCGCAAATCTATGAAGAAAATGTTTAAAATGTGGAAAAGAAAAATTGTATGATTGAAGATCATCATCACTTCTGTTGTATTTGGCAGTTTTTTTTTCCAACTCTGTATTACAAATGGTCCCGTCTGTGAAAGTGAAGAATATTCAACAGGAACTGACTTACAAATAAATATAAAGTAAGATACAGAATGATAATAGATTTGTTGAGGTGAGACGGGAAGCCGTGGTTGTAGAAAGCGAAATACGAAAGTGAAAAGAAAACTAAAAGTAACAAGACAGTATCCGGGAATAAACTGATGTTGAACTTATTCAACATGTAAGTGTCTAAAAGCAATATCGAAAGACGAAGAAGAAATTATACAGAGAGATGGGAAAAAAAATAATAGAACACACACGCTTGGTAGAATGAATAGTTGCTAAACGAAAAGTGTTCGACTGCGATAATTAGGCACGACTAAAAACAAGAGAAAATTAAACGAACAAACGCTCAAGAAAATATCTAATGAATGGGCTTGATAAAAAAACGAAATAATGCTAGAGATAATACGCTTTAAAATTGTAATGGCTACTTCATTTGTGCTTTTAAAGAGGAGAACGAAAGAGAAAGAATACAAAATCGAAATAAATAAAGGTACTAATGTCTTAATAGAAATATTAACCGTTTCCTTCCAAGGAAACATTCAGCAAGCACTGACCGAGCAATCAGTACTGCTGCCAGTTGAAAATTATAAAAATATTTATCTTAATAACAATTTTTCAGGAAAATAGTTTTCTCAAGTCCAGTAGCTGTTATCGCTCTTTCCAGTATTGAAAAGGGCTTCCATTCTAAGTTTTTATTTAAAGCAGTGTTGACAGCCAACATTTTGACGATGTCATTATTTTCTCTTTGATATGCACACTTTCGTAATTGTTGCTGTTGTTGAATGCCATCAAATGATTTGTTCTCTGCTACTTCTTGGTATGTGATACTCTAGCGTCAGATCACACGGTTCGATGTAGAGTGGTCTTCGCCACGCCCAAAGGCTAGTCTTCGCCACGGCCAAAGGCTGGTCTTCGCCACGGCCAAAGGCTGGTCTTCGCCACGCCCAAAGGCTGGTCTTCGCCACGCCCAAAGGCCGCATTTGCAATATGCCAGAAAAGAGAACTAACGTGGTGTCTGTCAAAATCACTTTTGCCAATCTGTTATCTACAGCCATTGTTTGTTTATATTCAGGAATTTCTTTTTTCGTTTTCAGACTGTAAACAAGGATCTTATTGTACAGTACGCAGCAAAAAGTCTAGTTGTATTACGTCCGCAGATCTTGATGACCACTCACTTGGACCTCGTTTTTCTATCCACGCTAACTCAAAAATTGGCTTTACTTTTACTCCCATGCCCCAAGAGATGGTTGAGTCTAATGGTGATTACGAATGTGTTTGGTTCGATTTGGTTTATTTTGTTTTACGGCATATCAAGCTCAATGGGTTATTTAATGCCAATAACATTTTTAGGATATATTCGTATGAATAGAATATCTATTCTTTGGTTTAAATTGGTTTGGTATATTTTCTTTTACGACATATCAACCTCAATGAGTTATTTAATGCCGACAACATTTTTAAGATCAGGGTGGACTTGGGAACACCAGCACTTAAGAGGTGGTTCCATGCTCCTCAAAACCTCCGGATCAGAGGTCTTGCTGTTGGACGTAGTTTATCGTCTTACCGAGGACGCGGATATAGTTTAACGTCTTACACAGGACGTACGATTATGTTTGGAGTGATCATTTGTGATGGCGACGTTATAACTCCATTTATCATCACACAATGTATCAATCACAACACGGCGGCCTAGATGAAGTGCCTTGAAGAGTTAGTTCCGCCCTGCGTCAAGAGAAAGGGAGTGCTGAAAGACCATATATCTAGCAACAGGTCTCTGCACCATGTCACAAAAGCAGGGAACCCATTCATAGCTGTCAGACAATTTTTGCGACCACATTACCCCTTAGATCTGGTAACCTGATTCCCAAGATTGCAAGCCTCTTTTTATTATGTGTGCGGGCGCAAAAATCAAAAATCCTTATATGCAATAATGCTGTTTTAATGTTAATATGTCGACGTCGGACGTTATTGCATATAAGGATTTTTGTTTGTTTTTTTTCCGTATATTTTTCTTCATACTGTCGGATCTATATCCATATATTTGCTTACATATATATATATATATATATATATATATATAAGACTCACTCGTCGTTTTCGATTTATTAGTGTCTTTCAGTTCAGTTTTTATGTATATGTTTGGTATGAGGCAACAATCCTGCACGGAATTTACAAGCAAATCCATACGATGGAAATGCTAAAGTGTTAACTGTCATATGAGCTGATGTATTAACCCGAATTTTAGTATTTGTTCTTAATTCTCTCAGATGGTTTAGACGATTCTTTACAAAGTTATTTATACCTCGGTCGCAAGTGTTTCTACTGTTTACTCGATTTTCAACAGCAAGTTCGAACTCCTCTATAGAAATGTTTGCAGCATTTAAATCGTATTTAAGTTTGCCCTTGAAGCGTAACCAAGGACGGCCTACATTACACTTATGAAAAAGTCGGCTATACATGAGGATTTTCGGCATCAGATCATCACTCATTCTGACGCCCATCTGAATTGTGATTGCATATGTTTATAATGGTGTGTGTGTCTGTTCGTACCTCTATGCCTTTGTCCTTTTGATTAGCACAAATGACAATCGCCAAACAAAAGTTTTCACTTAAGAAAAAGTGCATGTGAAACGCGTGGCCAGTTAAAAATTCTTTTCATGATATTAAAACCCCAGCCTTTTGCGTGCAACGTATGAACATTACCATATGAAATCTCTTCTCGCAAGGTTAAGATCGCTTTTCTGCTTGGGATTAGCCCGAAGTTAGTCACGAAGCTCCTGTCTTTTTCTCTTCAAAAATACTTTAAGTTTGTTCGACACGTGTTTCTTCACTCTTTACTAGTTTCCGCTACATCTCCCCTACACCAGGTTTTCAGATCGACGTCGTAACGCTTGATGTCATGCCTCAGCTTATCATTTTCCAAGTTTAGCGCGGACGGCTTACAGAACTTCTATTCTCTCAACCTTTGTCTGAGAGCGGCTGTTTTTTTTTCCTTTTTGGTTGGAGGGGGGGCTGCATTCAATCTTTCTAACCAAATGACCTGCCCATCTCAATTGCATCGTAATACGCAAACTTTGATGAAAGTTATATTATCTCCAATACATTACTTTTCTTCAATCAGTGGAACTATTTAGTATATCTCTCTCTCTCTCACTCTCTCACACACATATTTTGTTAACTCAATAGTAGCACATACGGAGGATTTTTTATTTTAATATATGCATATATTTTTTAATTACAATTTGCGGGATTTATATTGTATATTCAAATTAAACGAGGATTAATGAATTTATCTCATATTTGAAATAGACGGCGACGAATGGTATCTTTTTTTTAAAAATGTAGTAAAATATACGGGCCTAAAACAATTCAAATATATATACAGGGTGCGATGATGAAACTGTCGCTATTTTATATTTTTAATTTTAAATTTATATATATATATATATATATATATATATATATATATATATATATATATATAGATATATATATATGTATGGTCAGCGTTTCAGGAAAATAGATTTGATTATGTATTTCTATTGGCAAAAGACATTAACTTATTTGTCGAATTAGAGGCGTGTACTCTTGGTGTCGGAATGATTTCAAGGCAGAGGACACACACACACACACACACACACACACACACACACACACACACACACACACACACACACACACACACACACATATATACACACATATATATATATATATATATATATATATATATATGGCCATGCAAGAACCAAACCATATATATTAGAGACATAGTTATCTCTTAGATTTTATTTCTTCATTTTCTTATATTTGAATACTTGTGTCTAAAACTTTTCCTTGGCTTTGTATATCGCCGGTTTATTTTTCAGAATAGTTTTATAGCAGTTTTTAATGTTTCCTTTATTTCTTTTTTTTTTTTTCTTTATTTTAGTTTAGGGAAATGATTGTTAATTAGCATTTTTTCTTAGGCTTTTCAGTTCGTTAAGAAATATTGTTTGTGTGAAGGATATTAAGTGTGGTCTTTTATTAAATTATTTATGTGGGTTATTTCGGATCTATGTACGAATTCACTGATGTAATTAAGCAGACGTGGGTTTCAGTTGCTTACTTTTTGCCTTTTTTTATTAACAAACGGATGTCTTAAAGTATTCACTATCCATTCAATTAGTACATGTTTTATTCATACTTTTGGTGTATATTCGATTTTTTTTTTGTTTTTTGTTTTGTTTTGTTTTGTTATTTTTTTAGATTTATCGACTTTTTCAGGTTATTTAAAGCTAAAATATTTCTATATTGTAACAATTTTTTGAATTTACTGATAAAAGCTCTTGTATTTAATCCATAGCTGGGTGGAAAAGAGGTGGAGTCATACGTGTTCGATGTGTATTTGCGCATAAGGGAATATAACAAACCGAACTGAAATTGAAACTCGGCTCTACGATTCCGAACCGTCATCTACCACACCACCTGCACATCCAAGCTTACAAAAACTGGCATTCCCACGTAGTCAGCCATCTAGGTTCTGACAAGGGTTGACGTTCCTTAAATTTGGCGTATAACAGAAAATGCGTTTTATACACAAAAAAGCGATTTACAGAATACGGTATATCTGTTGGTTTAATAAATTTAATATGTGAATAAACTTCTCACAGTAATTCTTTTCTTTAGTGTTGTGTTGATTCTCTATAAAGGATTGTCCTTAACAGGAGGGACAGAAAAATAGAGTATAGCGTTACAAATAGATGATACGACAACGAGAATGAGAGACGTGCTGTTTCACTGCAACTTAATTCTTTGCCGGTTGCCTCTTTAATATACGTGGCTATGGAAAGTAAGAAAAGAGGCAGAAAGACAGGGAGACAACAAAAGAAAGGACTTCTTTCACGATAGACGGAAAACCTGCTGAAATATAGTTTCCTGGTTCTTTTCTATTTTTCTTAAGTCAAAGAAAAAAAACAAAAAACGAAACGGTTTCGTCCATCGGGAAATCAAGCAGTTAGATGATGGGGTTGGGTGTTGTTAAGTTAAATGCCGGAATCTTGCAGAACCCCAGCACTGATAAAGTGGAGAGCAGAAAATTCTAAAATTAGGACAAAACAAAACGTTCTTTCTTCATCCAACGTGAGTCTCCGCCTCCTTGACGAGAGCGTGTAGCTTTACATATACCGACGATGCTCAAACCTACACGCACCTACTTAATAATCACTGGGATTAACGTGCAAGTATTTATCTAAAATGTTGATATTTATAATCTGCTTTAGTTCCTTGAGAGCAGAATTCAATTCGCTATAAGCATATTATTTAACAGAAAAAAAAATTATTTATTATAATTCGTTATCTTACACTTCTCACCTATTTACTGAAAATATTTTAAAACTGCAGTTGGGAGATAATGATTTAGCAATACAAGTCTTAATAATTAACACACACACATATAAGCAAACATTGAAGTCAACACTCAGAAGCGACAGGCCGTTTTATGCTGGACTCTGTTGTCAGGTCGCGACCTGACGGCCTGACGATTGCGTCTAGAATGAAACAGCTTGTCGCCTTTGAGTGTTGAATTCAATGTTCACTTTTATATATATATATATATATATATATATATATATATATATATATATATATATATATATATATATATTTACATACGCTCTATCACTGATATTGAGCACTTTATCCCATAAATATAGCACACCTTAAAACTATATTTCTTTATTTATATATATATATATATATATATATATATATATATATATATATATATATATAGAGAGAGAGAGAGAGAGAGAGAGAGAGAGTGCGGTGGTTAAATTGTCGTCACTGTTCTATATTTAGCATGTTTGTCTCTTATCTTGTCGACTGTACAGTTTATTATGGTCAGTTGGGCAGCGTCTAGGAGGAAAAGTTTACCACAACGCAATTCACTCCGGCAGGTATCTGGAAACTGCATACTGTACTGCTTGGCATTCGCAATAAAAACTCCAATACGAACATTTCTCAATGTTTTTGGAGTCAATGTTTTGGGCACAGTGTAGTGGATTTGGAAAGAGTCAGATGAGCCTAAAGGTAATTGCGAAGGTGTTTAGAGTGATCACTAGAGATGGCGACATTAAGCCTCCTTTCATTTTCCCACTGGGACTCAGAGTGAACATGAAGGTCTACATGAAGTGCTTTGAGGACGTAGTGCTGCCCTGAGTCAACAGGGCTTTGCATGATGCTGCACAAAGAGGAGAACACATTCATAGTTGTCAGAGAACTACTGCGATCGCAACAACCCTTACATCAGGCCACTTAACTCCCCAAACTGCAAATACCTTATTATGTGATGGGCGCATTTGAATGAGAGACCAACAAAACTCTTTGTAGCACCAAAGATGATCTGAAGGCAAAGATTATGGCTGCATTTACCGACTTAACAAGATCGTCCAGAAGGATTGCACAAGAATCCGAAGACGCTTGGAGTTCGTGGTTTAAGTCAATGGTGATTTTATGGAATTAACTTACTCTTTAGTATTTCAAGATATTTTGGTTTAATTTTGGTAAATTTATCTTTTAAAATGTGAGGTCATTGTTATTTTACTTTTTTCTTCTAACAAATAAATTAAATGCTCACTTATCTGTCCAGACTGGGAATATTCGCCAGTTTTTGTAGAAATCTAAATACTATTTTATATACTAACTTGAACCCAAAACAAAAGATATTTACGTTTTACTCCATAAAATAATGAAAAGTGTACCAAACCTTTGTAAATTGCATTTCTCACTGATTAAATAATAATCTAAGATTGTTTTAAATAATATTTAGGCCGGTAGACGAAAACAAATGAATATTCCGTTTTATAAATAAACGCTGCGACGACAAAAAATAGCGTTTAAATTGATAAAAACACATATATGTGAATGCAATAGCTTCGACCGTAATTTGAACTCGATTCGCCAGATTCCTTAATCCAAGCTGCTATCCATTACTCCCTTGTACCGCTGACTGAGTTTGTTGCTTCTTCTATGATCAGTTTTATTGATCTGAAATTACCCACTAGGAAATCCTCTTTCTTGACAGATTTTTTTAAAGTTCGGTTCTAGTCAAAGGACACAATGTACTAATCGTTAAATACGCTATTTCTTAAGTTTCTTCTCACAAGATTCCTTTTTCGCATCTTTTTTCGCCATCATAGATTTGTAGAATTAAAGAATAAAAATCTATTAAAATTTATTCATAGTAGAATTTAGTCAACGTAAGCTGGGTGAATTTTACCGCTTCAACATAATGTATTAGCCACTTACTCTGGAAGGTCATTATTACTGAGGAAGGATTTCGATGATCTCGGCGTACACTAATGTTGTTATCTCATATCAAACTACTAGGGAAGTTGTTTTGTGTTGCAAAAGATAATGTTTCTCGCCATCTTGCACATTTATAAGTCTTCCATTCTTCCCTGCATTTAATATTGCTGTCACATCTGGCTTGGTGCTTTTGCTATGTATTTTGAGAATCTTCATAAAATTCAAAGAAAAATCAACTTTTTTATCGGGCATCTAGGCTTTAGTAACATTTCCACTGCCGTATCTTTCATGTCTTTCTATAAATATTCTCGTGGTAATTATTCTGATGAGCTTTTTTGATGTTAAATTATTCCCCACCCACACAGACAAACTGTAGATATGCGGATTAGTTATGACTTCGGTTTTCATCGCGTCTCTGTCGATTTGGGTAAATCTGAAATAAGCAGCCAGTATGGTCGACTATGTGGACCACATTGTTAGGCCTACTACAGAAATAAATACAATATGGTACCAGTTAATAAATAAAAACGAATAAAAGCAGGACTTCAACAGCAGTCACAGAACTGTAACAAAAGAGAAACTGCAGTGAGTGCAGAATACCAAAGGGAAATGTCACACAGGACAATAACCTGGTGGATTAAAGTGTTGAATTGTTAATTTGGGAGATATAATAATTGTAAGTTCAATCAGTAGGCCGAGTAGTGAGTATATGGAATTAGTGGAAAATGGGCAAGCAATACTGAGTAGCAGTAAAAGATATAGACGAGATATCCCTTAGCATGGACAGCGGGAGAAGTATAGTCTACGAATGTAGATAAAAAAAGGGTTCAGTCGGAATTACTTGTAGCTGTTTTTTTTTAATCAATACACCCAAAGTAAATTGAAAAAACAGCTAAGATGAAAAGGACTGTTGTGTGTGGAAGAGAATAAGAACACTTTTGAAGAAACTGGGAACACAGCCCTAATAAAAAAAACAAGGGATAAACCTCTACTCCTGTTCAAAAGTTTGGGAAGTAGTGTGAACCGGATTTTATTAGTTTTGCTTCTTTGGTTTAATCTTGTCTATGTTCGTTTTTTCTTCCACCGTTTTCTCATTTTATTCCATTTTCGCTATATACTATTATTATTTTCCCCTGACACTCATTAACCTGGTTTTGATCGAGAGTGAAATTTGTATCGTTTAAAAGAAGCAAAAAAAAACAAAACCTATAGTAGGGCGGCTGGACAAGATTCGGATTTGAACGAACCAAAAAGCATGACCAAAGCTTTTTTTTTCTTTCATGATGAAGTAGAACTGGGAACAGGAGAAGAGGACAAAGCTATTTTCCGTTCTACTCAAGCTATTGTTAACCGGCCAGCTTCCTGGGTAGCGGATTTTTTTATTATTATTATTTCTTTCTCTATTCCACTTTGGCAGGAAACAAAGAATTCGTGTTTCATTGGCATAGAACCGATTCTACCTTACTCAAACCGCCTCAAGTCATCTGACTTCCGCTTCCGGTCTACTATTCGGCTTGTTGGTATAACTTCATCGTTTCTGTTTTCCTTTCGACTGAAAACATAGGCCATGGGTTGTCTTGCTTTTCTTTTGGAGAATATTGGGGAAGATACGAAAGGAAACCAACAAAAGAAAATCAGACGAACGACTGAATGAATGAATGAATGAAACAAGAAAAGAAAAATATTTTTCTTTTATATTTTTTAAAGCCAGGCAGTAAATAGAGAATCCTTCCGTCATTATTTCCCGAATACTGGATGCTTTAAGCACTCGCTGGATTTCTATGTAGACTTGTTTGAATCATTGCCATTGGGAATAATTCTGGATGCGTGTCGCTTTATTTTCTTTGCTCCTCTGCGCAGTCCAGCATATTGCGGCTCTGTTTATGCACGTATCTGTCAGTGTGCTTTTGTTTTCTTACCGTTCTTGATGTATTTCTATCGCCTTATATTTATAGAATATTAAAAATCAAGCATTGCCTATTTTGTCGTGGTAATTATTAAAATTGCCCGAGTATGGCACAAGGGCAAAAAGAAGAATCAATTTATGTGATTTATACGCATTTTATCTGCTTTCAGAATAGTAAAAATCATGGCTCTGCACAATTTCCTATGCTTTGCTCTTTATATATATATATATATATATATATGTGAAAATATATAGAAAATAGGAAAGAACTGGTTAGGTAAAAATAATCCAAAGTTCTTTAGTATTTTTGTTATTATTTTTAAGAAATAGTACTCGATACAAAAGTAGAGCATAAATATAATTATTTATTTAAAATATGATTCCAACACGCTACATAAGAGTTCTCATGTTTCAAAACATGTTTTGAAACATGAGAACTCTTATGTAGCGTGTTGGAATCATATTTTTAAATAAATAATTATATATATATATATATAAACTTCATATATATATATATTTATATATTAGCTTCATATATATATATATATATATATATATAAAGCTTATATATGTAGGCTTTATATATATAAACTTCATATGTGTGTGTATGCGCACGCGCGTATGTGACATCACTTGTAATCGAATTCATAAGGTAGTAATAATATTCTGTAGAACAAATGTATTAACCGTGACCTCCATTATGGTAGCCATTTTTTCTGGGGATAATGTTAGCTTTGTTTAAGGACTAAAATAGTAGAACATCTCGAAGTATCTGTTTGTTGATGATAATGTGGAGGGCTCAGAGCACTACGATTGGCCTCAAAGGATTAATTTAATCTCTCCCGTGTTTTTTTGTTTTTTTAGCTTCTGTCTTAATACCTATATATGCATCTATCGATCAATACATCGATACGTCAGTAAAGAAATAGAGAAAAATTAACTACTCAGAGGGACTTCTATAAATATTACCCGAAAAATTTTAAAAAATATATATTTTTTAAACAAATTCAGATTTTTCTTTTGAATCTAACTCAAAAGAAAATTTGAAATTCTTCCATAAGTCGGAACCAAAATAAAAAAGGAATTAGTCAGGTTCCAAATTTAGAAATAAATAAATAAATCCATCCACTTATTGAGGATAAAATTTGGCAAACCTGAAACAAAAAAAAAATGAAGCGGCTAAGTGCAATTTTGTCGCTTTCGCTTTGATTCAGTTGTGAAAGGAATCGGTGATCTTTTCTTTGAATTTCTCTTCTTTCTCTTAACTCTCTAGCACTCGGTTCACAGGCTTGATTATATTTTTTTTTTCAATTGCTTTACATAGTTTCTCTTATTTGATTTTTGATTCTCACTTCTAATTCAACTTATATTCAGATAGTTAAATTATATCAATTGAAGAGAAAGATAATTCAGCATTCGAAATTATAAATTTGTACTAGGATCGAACTCTAACTGCTACATCAGTGATACAATTGTAAATATTTATGCCACTATCTAGTTATTATATTCTCTGCATTAATAAAGCAACATTTTTCTGATTCCATTTTGGTTTGTTTCTTTCTGACTTTCATTCTTTATTTTCCATTTGCATTTCTTTCTTTCCAATTCTAATTTTTGTATTTGCTTGTTTTATGGCATATTAACCACAATGGGTTATTAAATGCCAACACGATTTTTATTCCTGATATAGTTTTTCAAAAAGGTATTTGCTTTTAATATTTTTTCCAAAAAAATATTGCTGATAATAATGTATTACTGTTATTAAAACCTATGTTTACACTTTCATAGAGTTTTGACACCAGTTTAGTGGTTAACTATTTACCCATAGCTGGGACCAGAACAGGTGCTACCACCCCGTGTCTGAGTGGAACTGGGAATTTCAGCAATTAAGGGGTGGTTCCATGCTCTTTAAAACCTTCTGATCACAGACCTTGCTGCCGGATGTAGTTTATCATCCTAACCAGGACGACTCATTGGGGGTATTAGCATTCTGCAGATGTGCAGCTGGCGTTTTCTGAAGCCCCAACCTATAAGGCAATGTGTTTTTTTTTTCATTCTTTCCTTATTTCTTTAAAATTAGATACCTTTCTTTCGTTCTTTTATTCCACAAGTGCATTTCTTTCTTTCTTTCCTAATTCCATTTGTTTCTCTTTGATTCTTTCTTTCTTTCGTCATTTTTTTCAAAATTGGATATTTCTTTCTTTCTTTCTTTCTTTCTTTCTTTCTTTCTTTCTTTCTTTCTTTCTTTCTTTCTTTCCAAGCACATTTGTTTGGTTCTTTCTTTCTTTCTTTCTTTCTTTCTTTCTTTCTTTCTTTCTTTCTAAGCACATTTGTTTGGTTCTTTCTTTCTTTCTTTCTTTCTTTCTTTCTTTCTTTCTTTCTAATTCCATTTGTTTCTCTTTGATTCTTTCTTTCTTTCGTCATTTTTTTTCAAAATTGGATATTTTTCTTTCTTTCTTTCTTTCTTTCTTTCTTTCTTTCTTTCTTTCTTTCTTTCTCTCTCTCTCTCTTTCTCTTGTTTTTAACCAATATTTTCCATTACTTTTCTTTTTCTTTCTATTTTTCTATCATTTTCCTTTTTTCTATCTTTCTTTCTTTGTTCCTTTCTTTCCAACGGGTTTTCCATTTGCATTTGCATTCTGAATCTTTTCTTTCGAGGTTTTTTCCATTTATTTCTTTCATCATTTCTTTCTTTCTTTCTTTCTTTCTTTCTTTCTTTCTTTCTTTCTTTCTTTCTTTCTTTCTTTCTTTCCAAGCACATTTGTTTGGTTCTTTCTTTCTTTCTTTCTTTCTTTCTTTCTTTCTTTCTTTCTAAGCACATTTGTTTGGTTCTTTCTTTCTTTCTTTCTTTCTTTCTTTCTTTCTAATTCCATTTGTCTGTATAATTCTTTCTTAATTCACGTCACTTCATTTTTTTTCTTGGTTTTTCCCTCTCTTTTTTAGTTCTTCCGTCATCTCAAGTCGTTTCCACTTAAGCCTTTCATACTTCTAAAACATTTATTTCATAATCTTAACTATTGTCCACAATACTACAAATTAGTTTCGTACTGTTAAAAGCCATAAATATGAAAGCGAGAACTTACAGTAACAAAGGTTCATGCAGGGGAAGCTTAACCCCCTCCACGGGAAAGAAAAAAAAACAAACAATATTCTATATACTTGGTCTCGACCCGCGCTCGAAAATTGTTCTCTGGCACCATTTTGCGAATATCTAATCATATCTTCAATTTTCGTTCTAGCAGACTTTCTTTCATATCCGATTTCATTCTATTCATTTTTTTTTTAATTTTATCGTACTTTCTTTTTTTCTTTCTTTCTTTCCTCTGATCTTACATAATATTCTGCCATTTTATTTCACAATTATCTTCTTAAATTTAACATCAATTTCTTTCTTTTATCCTTTCACCCTGTTGCAATGCAATAAAGCCACTACGACACAAGAGTTTACTGAGTGTGAGGGAATTAGAAAAAAGACTGCCAATCTAGTACTGCCCTTAAATTAATAAATTCTAGGTACCACTGAGCAAAGATCATCAAAAGCATTACTATGAAAGTATTTATAGAAAAGGCACAGGAAAGCTATATTACGGCCGGGGGAAAGTGATTGAAGCCGAGATGTCAGCCCAGGACCAATAAAATTCCAGATTGTTATAACACTCGTTGTACTGGTTAATAATATACAAAAAAACAAAAACAAAAAGAAAACAAAAAACAAACAAACTCTGGAGTAAAAGGTTAGTGAAGGAACTGATTGGATTAATAATGGGCTAATAATGCCGTACTAGGGAATATCATAGTGCGATACACTTTGCAACCAGTATGTACCTCTTGCGACTAATTTCATATTCAATGGAAGTGTCCATGTTCAACACTTTAGTGTAAAGATGGTCGGTCGTCTTTTTACTCAATACAGATTCTTTGAAGTTATCAAGAATGCTTAAATATAATGCAGGAGCACTGGAACATATGCGTGTTGTAATATTCATCTACTCGGCGAATGGCAGACTTGGCAATATGTTAAGATAGATTCTAGAACGAAAAATTGTCTAGTACCACACATTGAACCAACATTCTAGGCAGCAGACTCAATATAATCTTACCTTTTCATGTCAGCAGAGAACGTTAGCCTGAAATGTTTAAAATATTTCCGTCCTTTGTTAAATTTGGCCTAGGTTGTCTGTTCTTTAGTAATCTTATTTTTTTTTCTTTATCCTCACGTTTCTCTTTTCATTTCACTTTCTTGATTTCCTTCAACATAGAATGTTTCTCTACGCATCCATTGCATTTTCTTCTGTGTCTTTAGACATGGGATATTGACCAGATATTGCCTTCAATATAGAATTCCTCTTCGATTTTCCTCTAAAATCAGTCTCATTTTCCGTCACATTTATCTGACAAAGGACATCAGCCCAAGCGAGGAAAAATAAAACAGACTGAAAAATAATCCCACCAACTCATCTCCTGTAATAACAAATAAGAAAAGAAAAAAGGAAACAAAATTAGAAATAAGTACACAAAGAAAAATAAGAAAGAGAAAAGCAAAAACTCAGATGTAAACAGAAAAAAAATTAAGAACAGAAAAAAAATTAAGAGAAAAAAAAACTTGTAAGAAGACGAGAAAGAAGAAAAGAGAAAGGAAGACATGTCGAAATAATTAAAATATGACGAAAATAACAGACGTAAAACAAAATTAAAAGATTACAGTAAAGAGGAAAGAAGCAAGTAAAACAGAAACGAAAAAAGAAAGACGAATATTAGAAAAGAAGACAAACTAGAAAAGAAAGACAGATGCAAGTAAAAGAAGAAAAAGAAAGAAAATTTAAAGAAATAAACAGAAACAGAGAAATGTAAAAAGAAAGACGAGAAGAAAGAAAAAAAATATGAATAATGAGACAACAGAAAAAATGAGTTCAAAAACAATAAAGAAAGAAGTAAGTGGAAAAGAAAAAAAATCATGAAACCTGAAGATGCTGAAAAATATAATCAATTTTAAGAAGAAAAAAGCAAAAAAGAAGCAAGTCAAATAAGAAAAAGAAAGGAAGTTGAAGAAATAAAACACACAAAATAATGCCGTAAAGAAAGGCGAGAAAGAAACAAAAAAAGAAAGAGAAAAATAAAACAAAAATAGAAAAAGAAATAAAATGAAAAACGATGGAAAAAAAATCAAATAAATCGAAAGAAACAAACTTGAACATCCTCGAAACAATAATGGATTTTAAGAAGAAAAAAGAAAGTACAAAACAAAGAATATAGAATGAAAGAATATTTGAAGAAAATAAAACAGAAATAGAAAAACAAAAACTGAATAAACATCAAGAAGCAAATAAACCAAAAAGAAAGAACGAAATGTGAAAAAAAGATAAATAAATTAAATAAAAAAAATAGAAAAATTAAAAATAAAATAAAGCTAAAAGCAAAATAAGTTTCTAGATTAAAATTTCTAATTGATAGTAACAAGTAACGGGGCTTGTTTTATGTGTCCGACTCAAAAACAAGCTTAATCTTATGTTTTATTTACTTATTTTATTTATAGAAGTGAGCGAAATGAGATTTTTTTATTTATTTATTATTCTTTTTTTTTTACTTTCCCCCCCTCTGTATCATTTTTATGTATTTTTTGGGGGGAGGGGGCGTGGCAGGGGCAACGTCACTTTTAATACAACAGAATACGCACCAGAGATATCGACCGCAAATTGGGGAATTGAGGATAATATCATAAGAGACCAAAAGTAAAAATAAAAATAAAAGGGATTTGATTAAAAAATACTCCCATATATATATATATATATATATATATATATATATATATATATATATATATATATATATATATATATAAATGTGTGTGTGTGTATGTCTGTGTATAAATATGTGTGTGTGTGTATATATTAGGCTGGTGCAACAATAATGTCGTTTTCTCGCATATGTTACTATGTGAGAAAACGACATTATTTTTGCACCAACCTAATATATATATATGTGTGTGTGTGTGTCTGTGGGTGTGTGTGTACCTTGTGTAACAGCAAAATTGCCCAAATTGTGTATCAGTATAATTCTCCATCTCACAAAATGTTTAATATCTAAAAAAAGAAAAAAAATGCCACTAAACTAATTGAGTTTCTTTTTTCCAGGTTTTCAAATAAGACGTTTAGCCATCTTGCTACTCTTTGTCGTAAGTTATTCAGCAAGAAATAGAACAGGTTAAAATCGATCTGGGCCAGCCCCACTATATCTTTCCAATTGAGCAATAGTGGGAGGAAAAAATCATTCTGACCTTCAGTTATATTATCGATGTGCGTGTGTGTGTTCGTATGTGGGTAGAATAGCAAGAAAAGTAAGACAATTTTTTTCATTTAATGTGCCGTGTCCCTTCAGGGCATAGACGATTATGGCACTCCACAGCTTCTTGCCCCTTTTAACTCTGAATAAACCTTGTGCTTCTGCTCTCTCTCCGAAGCCCTGTTCCACCTTCCACTGAATCAAGTTTATCGAGTATATCATGCGTTGTCTTCCTCTGTCCATCTTGGTTTCTATTAGGTTGGTGCAAAAATAATAACGTAATAATGTCGTTTTTTGACGTATTTTTAACGTCAAAAAACGACATTATTACGTCATTATTTTTGCACCAACCTAATATCTATCCCATGAGTATCAGATTTCCCGGGCCGTCCTTCCTCGTTATATGCCCTAGAAACATCAACTGTTTCTTCTTTATGTGAAGTATAAGTTTCCGTTTTCTTTCCATTTTCTCCAAAACTTCGTCCAGGATTGACATGTCATAAAAGTCTAGTTCTCTTTTCCTTGTTTCTAGCGAAAATTGTTCCTATTAGGTCCCAGCCCTTATACTGTTGAAATAGTTAAATGCAACCGCCATGTCTACTCCAACAGCTTCGTGCCCTTACCGCCTGTGGAACTTTCTGCCTTGCTTCCTTGATAACTAAAATCTTCAAAAGTTTAAATGCAACGTCAATCGCCATCTTCTGAGTTCTTGAACACCGATTTATTCTTTTCTTCTCCCCTACCCCACTTCACCAATACTCAGTCTTTTCTCTCATCTCCACGTTCTATGAATTTTGGGGTACTAGTATTAGGTTGGTGCAAAAATAATGACGTAATGATGTCGTTTTTTGACGTTAAAAATACGTCAAAAAAAGACATTATTACGTCATTATTTTTGCACCAGCCTAATAGCATTCCGGCCTTGCTTGGGGTGAAATTATTTTTTCAAAAATTCTCAGTACCCTGCTTAGTTTTTGGAATGCTTCCTAAGTTATCCCAATACGCCTTCGGATTTCAGTGTCGTTCTTTCCGTTACGTGTTAAAACACTTCCCAGATATTTCAATTTCCGCTCTTGCTTGATTTGGTACCCCCAATTTGCAAATTGCCCTTTGGATTCATCATTTTGCTAACAATCATGAATGTTGTCTCCTTACAGTTGATGTTTACAAGGCAAAATTAGCAGGATTCTAAATAAAGATGGATTAAAAGTAATAGTCAGTCAGTTATATGCCATGCGTGATTATATGCCTGACGAGGCAGATTTTTCCCGCAGTAGGTTGCCATTTCTTTCTGCAGTAGACCAGTTGCCATTAAAGGCTATAAATCTAAGTCTATTTAGCCATGTCTGTGGAGAGAAGAAGATGATTCATACCTCTGCCAAGGGTTTTATCACGTAAGTGAATGTAATGGATTCGACTGGAAAGTCAGTCAGTCAGTTATATACCATGCGTGATACACGCTTAGTCGATCATGTATATTTCGATACATCACTGACGAGGCAGATTTTTCCCCGCAGTAGGTTGCCATTTATTTCTACTCTCGATCAGTTGCCATCAAAGGCTGTAGATCTAAGTCTATTTAGCCATGGCTGAGGGAAGAAGAAGATTCATACATTTCCCATGGTATTATCACGTAAGTGACTGTAATGGATTCGACTGGAATTTGGACTCGGTTCTCCGATTCTTCAACGCATGCTGCTATCCATTACTCCACCGTGCCCGTAAAAATAAGTTACATATTAACAGGGATATAATTTCTTGTTGGTAATGATGGCTCTCTACAACATCCTGTCCTCTGAAGCTTTCAACTAATTCTGTACTTTTGTTATCCCTCATTATCGGCATACTCAAGCTCACTTGGTGGGTTAGGCGTTGTTTTCCTCTGTCCATCTTGCTTTCCTGGTTTCTGTGCGATCACTGGTTAAGCAAATTCGAGTCTGGGTAGTACCTAGATGGGAGGAGACGAACAGTATTCATATCTTTCAAACGGTATTAGCACGTAAATCAATGTAATGGATTCAGTTCTCGGTGTCCTCAATCCGAGCCGCTATCCATTACTCCCCTGTTTTGAGGACAATTTATCCATTGCACCTTGTATATGTGTGTATGTGTGCTTGTGTATATATATGTGTGTGTGTGTGTGTGTGTGTGTAATAAGCAATCCTAAAAAGTGTGCGACAGGGGACAAAAAAGAGTGAGGACAAAAAGCAGAGAGAAAAGACAGCGATCCTCAAGAGAAACAAGGAATTCTCTGAGCATCGAAGGAATGGATACAGGCAAAGTTTTTGCATCGAATGTAGAATATATAAGACATAGACACTAACAACGGTCAAAAACACTAAAATGAACAAACCATGCGTAAACAATAACTGTTTTATACCTCTTTCCACGCATAGATGAACACATGAACATACAAAATTCATTGCTTGATGAAATCATTTATTTGTGGAAACCGAGGTAGCAGAAAGTGTTGGTGTGTTTATTATTTATATATATATATATATATATATATATATATATATATATATATATATATATATATATATATATATACATATCTGTCTGAGTGAATATATTACAGACATTATGCGTGCTAAATTTCAACAAAATCCGTTCATACTCACGAATAACTTTCCGTATATTAATGTTCATGCACGAGGGAAATGTGCTATGGCTGTTTAAATTTCTTTTATTTTCATTTCTTAAGTAATTTCGATCTTTTTCCAAGATCATCTTCAGGGGTGTAAGTAGTTCAAAACTATATGTTGTTCAGGGGCACAAGAATTTATACAAAGCTGTTCATTACTATCCACTGCTTTTTAATTGTAAACGGTTGACAATGTAGCATTCATTAGTTTTAAAAAATAAAGCGTTAAGATGTCATTTGATAACAATCGCCTGAAGATACCGTAAGGTTGAAAGCAAGGTAGAGGATTCAATTGAACTCCCGATTTTTAAAGTTAAAATCTCTATATGCTATTTTTACTTCAGTTTTATTTTTTTCACACTTGTATTGAGCACTTCTTAATACTACTGTCTCCTGGTCTGATTCAACTCTGACAATTATCTTACATATCTATACATACACACACACACATATATATATATATATATATATATATATATATATATATATATATATATATATATATATATATAGGGAGGGAGAGAAAGAGAGAAAAGATAGATAGATAGATAGATAGATAGATAGATAGATAGATAGATAGATAGATAGACGATACCGCGTTCTCTTCCAGAAACTTTAACTAAGATTTGCTTAATAGGTGGATGTTGAACCAACACAGATGTGCCTGATCGGGCGTCTGCAATGGGGATTAGCTGGTTTCCCTAGTCGACGGGCATTCTCCGACACAAGTGATCAGTCATTATATATGTTTGTGTGTGTATACATATATGTGTGTGTGTGTGTGCGTCCGTGTGTATACCCTATTTTATATATATATATATATATATATATATATATATATATATATATATATATATATATAAAGTGAACATAGAAGTCAACACTTAGCATCGACAGTCTGTTTCATGCTAGATGGCCCGACGATTGCATCTAGCATGAAACAGACTGTCCCCTCTAAGTGTTGACTTCTATGTTCACTTTTATATTTACACACGCTCTATCACTGATATTGAGCACTTTATCCCATAAATATAGCACATCTTAAGACTATATATATATATATATATATATATATATATATATATATATATATATAGTTTTCTGCTGCTTTCTCATATATTTTCTCCACTTCCTGTCTATATTGAATAATCTCTTCCAAATCTCGAGGGCATCAGTGCGAAATCAAATGCAAATGACACTGTCAACATTTGAATATATGTACGTATTTTGCCGCTGTTAAAACATATTTTAACCACGAAATCTATTGTTACTGGTTCTTATTTACTAAATTAGTTTAGTTTTGCACAATGACATCATAATGGGTCGTGACTGAGAATCGAAGCAGACAGATTCATTAACTATTACCCCTTGCTCAGGCGCCCAACTTTTTATCTTGTTTGCTCAAAGTCAAAATTTCTCAGTAGAATCGATTGAAGAAACATTTTTTCATTTGAATTTTTCCCTGTCTTTCTAAATAACTCACACAAGTATTTGTAAGTTTCTTGAACTTTGTAAACGAAACACATTTATATACATACATTTTATATATATATATATATATATATATATATATATATATATATATATATATATATATATATATATATATATATTGTGTGTGTGTGTCTATGCGGGTGTATCTGTGGGTGTCTGTGATAGATATGATTACGCATATTTATATAATATTGCATAAACCCTGAGTATATTAATAAAAAAGAAGCGTAGATATCGATATATACTCCTTTTAACGTATCACACGCCCGCGCGCACACCCACACCCACACACACACACACACATATATATATATATATATATATATATATATATATATATA
This sequence comes from Acanthosepion lycidas, assembly GCA_963932145.1. Lineage (NCBI taxonomy): Eukaryota > Metazoa > Mollusca > Cephalopoda > Sepiida > Sepiidae > Acanthosepion > Acanthosepion lycidas. The sequence goes on from OZ010605.1 coordinate 7,338,461, forward strand.
TACGTTAGTAGGTTTGCTTACATTGTTGTTGGTATGTGTTTACTTTTGCGAAATGAACTTGGAACGATTCCACAGCGTGAAAGAGAGTGAGAGAGAGGGAGTAAGAGAGAGGGGTTGAGAGAGAGATAAGCAGTGCTTCTGATTCTTCCAGAATGGTAAACAGTCTGCCTTGCCCTGATTACTTTGTTTCTTGAATAACATTGGATTTCATTTGGCCTCCCTGGCAGAGGCCAATGTCAGACGTTATAAACTATTACCGGCGGGAGGGTCGACAAAAATAGTAGCTGAAACCAAATATATTAAAGTAAATAAATTTGTAGATAAATATCTTTGGAGAAAAAAAAAATGTCATGCCACATTTTCCGATTTTAATTAATGCATAAATTCACGTCTATTTTTCTTTTTTTTATTTATTCGTTTTCATATTTAATAACGCTTGATGTGTCTAACAACTAAGTTATTACCTCCATTATGATTATCTAATTCATAGATGTGTTTATTTCCCACCATAACGCAACAAATCTGGATATTGTAGCGCGATATTTATTAGCACAATACGGATAGTTTCACCTATAGGAATAGATAGGTTCGCTTATCGTCCTGTTCACACTCCTTCCCAGATATTTGAACAGAAGTAGACGTTCATTCCTTGTTTCCTGCTCTGGATTGGGCTTGCGGTTGCTTCTAAAGTCTATTTCTACACTGTACCTCTAATATTTTAGTCTGAACTCTGAAATGTTATTCATTCATTAAATTTTGACCGCCTCAAGTTCAGAGTTAGCTGTTATCTTTCCTGTATGACCTCAAAAACTTCACTTCTTTCTCATTTTTACGCTAATAAACCTCCACACATTAACCTTCTTCCTTGAGGGGCTCTTGTGCTTTGTATTGTGTGAACATTATGTTAAAAGAGAAACTTCTAATAAATTCCATTAAAAAAACTTTAACTACTACTGGTGCCTTGCTTTATATGAGAGATTTTTGATAAAATCTCAAGAAAAATCCGCAATGCTGTTGTTCCTAACCTGGCATCTCGGATTCAGACACTTTTCCACCACCGTAATGTAGCTTCCCTTGCGGTTTTCTATAAATACTATCATGATAATTGTTCTCATGAACATTCCTCCATTGGTGGTTCATTTTTCATGTTGTTATTTATATCCCCCGCCAGACAAATTGTATATGGGAACTAATTAGGATTACATAGAGACACTGTGGTATTATGGTGGCTGTAATAAGAATGGTAATGTATTGTTTTAGTGTAATAAATACTGTGATATGTTTGGGTCAGTAACTGTGGCTAGCTAGGTTTAAGAAGACAGATTGAAAACCAATTAACTCCTTTTTAGCCTTGTGCCACATTTTTGTATTATATCGAAATAAATATTATTCCCCTTCATAGTACCTAGGCTTTAGGAGTTTAAGCGTGGTACTAGATGCCAATCTTTATCTTCTGTCTTCTTAATGTTTGTTCTTTTAGTGTTCGCTCTCATTAAAAGTGATTTTTTTCTCATATTCTCTAACGCTCTTGCATCTTAGTGGCTTTATTGCCTAGCTTGAGGTGAAATGATAAAAAATGAATTCCAAAGAAAGTAAAGAGAAAGCACAGGAAATGAGACAATAAAGAAGAGAATTTTTTTTTTTTTTTTTTTTTTAAGAGAAAAAAGTAAATACGGAATGAGCATTGGAAAAATGCTGGACATTGAATAACTATAAAATTATGAAGAAAATAATAAAAAAATATTACTTCTTCTATCGATCACTTGGAAGACTGGGAAAGGAAAGAGAATGAAGTTTTATTCTTCTTTTTATTTTTAGGTTTTTCAGGTGTCTTTTTAAAGGAAAATGTCGATAAAAAATTTGTATAAATTTTGCTGTGTGTTTTACCGTCTATTACGCTAGCAAAACCCATACGGGAAGTTTATCTATTCTGGCTTAAATACTCGGAGGGCAGACTCTTTATTCGAATATGAATCATAGATTTTTCCCTCAATTTTCCTGTAGATTATTTTTTTTTCAAACGCCACCATTTATCTCTAGATTCCATGTTATCAATTTATTGCGCAGACATATTTAAAAACATACACACTCACCTACATAGGCACACATACATATACACAAACATGCACACATATATAAAAGACAGAAAAGAAATCAGATAGCTTTATAGAACGACTGATAGATAAAAGCAGATTAACGTAGAAATCTGGATACGAGCAGAAACAGATGGATTGATTGATATCTGCGTTCACTATTTTATCGAAGTTGTTATAGATACGAACATAGATAGACGTGGATTGGCTGAATTCAATAGAGTGATTGATTGGCTGAATTCAATAGAGTGATTGATTGGCTAATTATTATTCAAATTCTGGTTCGAATTTTATGAGTTTTACTCGTTTGAAATATCCAAGATGGCTATCCTATTGAATTATCACATTTTAGTTCTTTGGGGAATTAAGGACATATTTGTCAATTAGAGGCAAAAGTAGAGGTTGAAAATAGCATAGATATATGATTGGGATTTTAAACGATCATTTTCATTTAAAAAATTATCTTCTGTTTTGTAAATAAAATTTAATGAATATCTGTAAACTGCGTAAAAAGATGTTGATGTTCATTTTTATGGATTTATGTAAGGCCGAATGAAAAGCTGCAACAAAAATTAAACCTTTTGATATTCATTAATATTTTACGCACACACACAAAGGCAAACATGAAAACACACACATGAAAATATGTATGTATATATATATATATATATATATATATATATATATATATATATATATATATATATATATATATATATATACACTCAAATACAAAGTAAACGTTTCATAGGCATATTTAAATCAGCACTAAAAAGATCATAACCCCACACATGAACACACATGATATACACATAGTAGCAAAACGTAGTATTCGGACCACACACACATAGCATACAAAATGCATGTATTCACTACATAGATTACGAAATATATATATATATATATATATATATATATATATATATATATATATATATATATATATATATATGAATGAAAGACTTTGCTGAAGAGAAATGACAATAAAAACATTATTCAGGTAGACAAAAGATGGCGATCAAAAATTAAATATTCTGAATATTGTAGGTGGCATTATATATATTTGTGTGTGTCTATTTGGAGATATATATGTATATTAATAACACGCATACATTTAAATATATATTTTTACATTAAAATACAAATAGAGTTCATATTAATAATAAATGTAGACTTTTCTTTACATATTTATATTTAAAAAGATAAACATGTTTGCATATGTGTATTTTTGTGTTATTGTTAGTTAAATCTAGACTGACGAAAACTTACCACTACTAAGATAACAATGAACTTAGATATGATATCCATGGGAATGCGCAATGAAAATACAAGAATCTAGCTCTCTATGTCTAATACCTTTTTAATTCGAAATTCTGAATTTTAACGAATTTGGTAGATTCTGAAAAGTTCTTATATTAAGACGAAAGATTGGGACATTGATCCCACTGGAAATTATATAAACAACTAATCCACTTGAACATTTCGTGGTTTTGCTATTTTATTTTTGGAGAAATCGTAAGCCTTAAGTTAATTAATGGATAACCTCTTTACGAGTTTCACGACTATTAAATAACCGTGGAAATTGTTAAATAGTTGAACTTAACAAATGTTACAAAATATTACAATAACCGTCATAAATATTAATGCAAGTTTAAACAAATATGAGAGTATAAATGAAACGCTTCAAAATTAATATTTGTTTTTTCATTTCAAAGAAACAGACGTTAAACGCATCGACGTATTATAGCCTCGTCTATCTTCTCTTTTTCCTCTTTTTTTTCTTTATTTTTCTTTCTGAAAAGAAAACAGAGTTTCTGATATGCCATTTTTGTGTTTTTTCGCGATCAAAACAGAATAGTCCACTATTTACGAGATATTTGCAAAGACGTATCATATGTGCTTACTTATTTACTAAATAATGGACTAAATGAGCATCACAATTATAATTTGATAATGATTCGGGAAAAAATAAAAATGGCCGTCTGATCAGAAAAACGTGAAATTTGTGAGACGTGAGATTGGACGAATAATAAGAATGAATTCAAAAAACGATGATTCCTTCTACCTTTGTTACAGAAAGCAATAAAGTAAGAGAATAGGGGCAACAAGTAAACCAATTAGATTTGCGGACGATAAACTTATTACTTTATGCAAATAGAGCTAAGTTGGATGCATTTTGTGCGTTCTGGACAAAACTATGATCGGCTAAAGTTAAAACGAATGCAAATAACTACACTTAACAAATTCAGATCCATGAAAACATGTTGAATAATTATTAATAATTAATAATTAACTTTATTAACTTAATTACTTCGCAGTTGTATACGATGGAAAATTCTCCCGATGGACACTCCTAAAAAATCGATGAATTTTATCGAAGGTTTTAATGATCTCGTGGTGAATCTTAGAGAAATTGTTTCAGTAATGTTTCCACCTTTATTTAATATTTCCTGACAATTTTTTTTTCGTTTTTCTATTTTATTATCCTTTCCACCATCTTTGCTCTTCAATTGCTTTCTGTTTTTTCTTTGTAATTTCTCGTTTTTCTTTTATTTGTGGTGTGTAAAATCTTTCCTGCCCCCTCAAAATAAAGATGGAATCCACGTTAAAAACATTTGCAACCACATTATATTTAGAATGAATCATCACGTATTTCTCTTTTGTTGATTCGATTTTTTCTCGATTTTTCTCTTTTTTTTTTTTTTTACCCCTGCCAATTTTTCTTTACCTTCATTTATCCGTAACTTTTCTTTTATTCATTCTTTCTTTCTTTCTTTCTTTCTTTCTTTCTTTCTTTCTTTCTTCTTTCTTTCTTTCTTTCTTTCTTTCTTTCTTTTTCTTTCTTTCTTTCTTTCTTTCTTCTCCTCCTATATTCTTTATCCTCCTCGCAAATATTCGCCTTTACGTTTCTATCTAATCAGTCGATATAACAAAATAACGACATTATTATTCTTTCTTACTTTTTCCTCTTCTTCTTTTGTATTCCTGTCAGTTAAGCTCCATATATCTATTTATTTGTGACAGTTGATTTTTTTCTTTCTTTTTTGTTTTTGCCAACAGACTACAGGAGGGAAACTATGACGGAATAATTACGATATTTCTTCTACTTTTATTTACCGTGTCCCAACAGGACGTAGGCGATCATGCCTTCTACATCTTCCTGTCCCTTGTAGCTCTTAATAAGTTTTGTCTTTTTGTTATTTCTCCCAAACCCTGTTCTACCATCCATTTACTCAACCTCATCAATTATGTTACACGCTGCTTTCTTCTGTCCCTCTTTCCCTCAATCTGCCCTGTGAGTATCAGATTTTTCAATCGATCCTTCCTTATTATCTATGCTATAAATTTCAATTGCTTCTTCCTGATTTTAAATAGAAATTTCCTTATTGTTTCCATTTTCTCCAAAACCTGGTCACATGTTCGGTCCATGTTGTGAGCATATTTCTGTAGCATCACATTTCTGTTGTTTCAAGTTTTTTCTTCATCTTTGATGAGATCGTCCAGCATTTGCTGCCGTACAGAAGGACAGATATCACGTAACATTTCAGTACTCTTTTCTTTCTTTCTAACGAAATTTTTTAAGTTTCTTAATACTCTCTTTAGCTTTCGTAAAGCATCTTTAGTTATACTGCAGTAGTTTATATAGGTAATCATAGTACTGGGACAGACCTGGCTTGAACCCCGATCCCCTGCAATAACGGAGATAAGTGTTTCCTGTATTGACGGGGATTACCTTCCTCATCTTTTGCTTGAAATAGCGTGAAACGCCAGCATATTTATGTTGTCATTATTTTGTCTTCGAGTTAATCAGTATCACCCCATGCAAGGTAATAAAGCCACTAAGACAGAAGGGGTTACAGAGTGTTGAAGAATTAACAACAGAAACAATAATGGGCGGAAAGATAAAAGAATAATCAGTGGGACAGTAGATAGCGATTGACATTGCATTTAAATTTTTGCAGATTAAAGTTGGCTGGAAAGCTTGGTGCTGGATGGGGGTTCCGCAAGCGAGAAGTGCGAGAAAAGAAACTGTTAGCATAGAACTTCTGGCTACATCGAGTCACATCAATTGTCGCCAGTCTAGTACTGTGCTTTAATTCAAAAAGTGAAGACACCATAGAGAAGAGTACAATTACCTTGAAAATTGTAATTGTTGCTGCTGCTGCTGGATGTCTTTAAGTGATGTGGTCTTTGGTATTTGGTACAATTCTTTGTGATTCTGTAGCGCCAACCAACCAACGCGGTTCGAAGAGATGTAATCCTTGTTAAGACCTACAACCTTATTTTGATTCTTCACTGTTTGTTTTGGCATATTCTTTTTTTTAATAACAAAATATTAATTCTTTCTTTCTACCTATAATTCCTTCCTTCTCTCTTACTTCTCTTTACTACCTTTTCTTTTGGTATATCTTTTTTATTTATCTTCTTTCTTTCTGCCCGATTTCTCGATCTTTCGCCGTTTTTACACTTTATACATCTCAGTTCTCCTCGAATTTGCATCACCCTTCCCAAAACTCACCTATTCGAATCAATGACGAGACTTGTGCAATATCGGACAATTCCCCCAAGAATGCCAGCTTTTGTTCGCGTGTGTTTTCAAATTCCAAGCAATGTGTGACGTTTCTCAAACGTCCTCATTACACACCATTGATCCGACAAGAGGTATTGGAATAAGTCGCTGTAACAACCAACTACATCTAGAACGACAGCAAAACTAGTAGCAGTAGCAAGTACAATAACAATAACAACAAAAAACAAGTCACTGTTATATTCATAATGACAGGTCATATCAATGAACTGTATTACGCATTATGTTAATAAAAATAACAGCATTACTTTATCCAAAGATAGACTCGTTTATTCGAAGTGAACAAGGGAAAGCAGTCATCGATGTCCCTGGTGGGTCAAAAACCCGATTGAATATAGAAAAATAATAAGAATAATGTTTACGTATCAGCAAGGTTACTCGATATTACCCGAAATATAATAATCGCATGATCAATTTTATGGTTTGAAAAATTTAGTCAGTCAGTCATGTGCCATACGAGATACACACTTCGGCGATCATGTTTTTTTGATACATGTCTAAAGAGGCAGACTTTTTTTCCCGCAGTAGGTTGCCATCCAAGGCTATAGAACCCGGTCTGTCCTGCTATTTACCCATAGCTGGCATGAATGGAGAAGAAAAGGCTTCATATCTTTCCCAAGGTTATTAGCACGTAAGGGAATGTAATGGATTCGATTGGAATTCGAAGTCGGCTTTCCGATTCCTCAATCCGAGCCGCTACCAATCACACCACCGTGCTTGAAAAATTAAGTTTTATATTAAGGACATAATTTCTTCTTCTTTTTCTTTTTCTTCTTCTTTTTCTTCTATGTGTTGTGTCCCTTCAGGACGTTGGTTATCATGGCTCTCCACAACTTCCTGTTCTTGTAGCTTTCAATAAATTCTGTATTTCGTTATCACTCATTAACATTGTTCCGCCATCGATTTAGTCAAGCTCACTTGGTAGGTTAGGCTTTGTTTTCCTCTGTCCATCTTGCTTTCCCGGTTTCTGTGCGATCCCCGGTTAAGCAAATTCAAGCCTGGTTAGTACCTAGATGGGTGACCGCTTGGGGATACCAGGCGCTGTAACCTTGGATGTGCAAGTAGTGTAATTGATAATGGCACGGGTTTGTTAATCGGAGAGCCGAGTTCCAATTCATGTTGGGTACGTTATATTTACTTACTCGAAAATAACCTTTCCAAAGGTAAGAATCCTCCTCTTCTCCTCTAGCTATTGGTTAATTATTTAGATTTGTATCATTATTATCTCGAAAAATTAAATCAAATTGCGTTAAAAAATATTTAGATATCGGCATTAAATAACCCATATAGGTGTTGATGTACAGCTAAACAAAAACAACCAACCGACTATCTATATCATACAAATCAAACGAACACGTCTGATCAGTTGGTTCCAATCATGTCTGGATTCCGTTTGTTTGTTTGTTTTTTCTCATTCCGGTATCGGCTATAAGTTGATCGACGTGGATGATCTACCACTTGCTGATCTATATACTTGACCTTTTCCCATAATTTGGAACCCACATTGTAAGCTGATGCACAACTTCTTGTTTACGTCTCTAGCAATAGCCACACAGCCACACTCCCTTGTCATGTATTTTTCCGTATTCTTTGTTAGATCCCCGTACATTTCTTCAATGAGCGTATGTTATGTTCAGATGACATTTAACGCTTCTCGAAATTGTTTAAATACCGTCTGTTTTCCTCTAATGATTTTGTTCATACCCAATTTGCTTGATCTGAATAAGACGACGGTTTCCGAATTAGTTTTAAGAAAATATTTGAAATATAGATTTATAAGAACCTGGTATTAAATTTATATCTGTAACCCATTAATTAGCAGGTCCCCAAAATATCATCGCAAAAAATTATCAAGAATCTGAGAAAAAAGGTTCACGTATTAGTATGTAGATAGATTTGCCTAGCGTCCTGTTCACACTCTTTACCGGTCTTTTGAAAAAAGAGTGGCAGTTTACCCTTTGTTTGCTGTTTAGGTCTGAGTTTCCGGTTCCTTCTAAAGTCTACTTGAAGCCTATATTTCTAACATCTCCGCCGAAAACACTGATTTTTTATTTACTATTTACTTATTTTTCCGCAATCGAAGTAGATAGGTTTTCCTATTCTCCGGTTCACTCTACTGACGGTTCTTTCGAACAGGCGAAGAGGCTTGTTTTTTTATTAGGTTTGGGTTCCCGGCTCTTTCTAAGGTTTACTTTAGCTACTGGAGACTTCTCATTCTCTTTCACTTCAGGTGGTCTTGCGTCTTAGTAAGATGCACATTTCCAAGCAGGGAGATAATACTTGCTCGAGATGGTGCTAGTTAATCTGTAACCTGCTATATCTGGCTTTTGAGCCTTGTACAGGGTGAACAACATTGTAAAAAAACCCAAAGAAAACGGCTTCATGCTACTTGATCTTAAAAGAAATACTATGCCTATTACCCGTTTTCAAGATTCAACTTGTGAAAATAATCATTTTTCACTGTGTTCCAAGACATTCCACTTGTCTCGCGTTTTTTACCTCGGAATAAAACACTCCATTTATGTAACTTGGATTTACTTGAGACGGAACGTTTTGTTTTGTTTTCTTTCTCGTCGCTTCTATAATGCGTTTCTTCCCAAAGACGAGCAACACGATAAAAATAAATTCTTGTATAATGTCTCTGTCGGGACCTTCTTAAACAATTGAATTGTATTCGTGCCTTTTTTTCCCCTAGTGTTTCTTTTCTTTATAACATCCACTCATCTACATGACTTAAGAGACAATTTATTTCTTCCTCCCAGAGGGACATTATTTTTGTTCCACACCTTTTTTTAAGTCTTTAAATCTCTTCACGATTCCTTCTTTCCTGTCCTTCTCTTCCATTCTTGATTATTGCCTCTGTCACTATTTCTGTTTTGTCCTTTAATTCTTGTTTTCATTATTTGTCAACATTGTCTCTATCAAAGGACGAGTCCATAGAAATCAGTTTATAATCCGCGATGGAGGCACGGTGGAGTAATAGGTAGCAGTTTGGTTTGAGGAACCGGAGAGCCGCGTTCGAATAGCAGTCGAATCCATTACATTCCTTACTTGCTATTAGGAAAGGTATGAATCCTCTTCTTAAATGTGTCTTATTTATTTTTAGCAGTAGCATTTTCCGCGTTCTTTTTGTCAAAGGATTATAGCTCTCCCCAACATCCTCTATTTTGTTCCTCGAATAAACTTTACACACTTAATCATTCTTATTTTTCCTTGTACTTTCATCTAATCACGCACACTTGTTAAGTAGGATAATCACTGTTTCAGCTTGTAACACATGCTTTCTATATGCCCTTTGAGTTTTAATTTCTCTAAGCAATTTTCCTTATTATATATACCTGCAAATTCCGCACCTTTCAATTTCACACGTGTAATAATAATAATAATAATAATAATAATAATAATAATAATAATAATAACATTTATTATTATTATTATTATTATTATTATTATTATTATTATTATTATTATTATAACTGTTAATTTCTTTCAGGATGTGTGCGATTAATGGCTCTCCAAAACAACCATTTACAGAAAATCATTAGATTTGTCACTTGCTTTTTCCACCTTCATTTTCTTTCCTTTAATATATACTGTGCGTACTTGCAGCTTCATAATATCCATTCTTTTTGTCAATTCACTCGAAACAAGGAGATAAGTCCCCTAAGCCGCAAGGGACTACTGGGAGTGAATGAGAATGAAAAGACTTTAGAAGGGACTGGAAACACAAACCTAAACAAGAAACAAGGGAGAGACGTCAAAATATTCTTCTTCTTCTTCTTCTTCTTCTTCTTCTTCTTCTTCTTCTTCTTCTTCTTCTTCTTCTTCTTCTTCTTCTTCTTGTCGTTATCTGGGAAAGAAGGTAACGGTTCTTGACTGTTCGCAAAGATCGAAGTCATTACATTGCACCCTGTTTAGGTTGACGTTTTCTCTCAACCCACATGTCACTGAATCGAGCTCATTGAGTCTGTTATTATTATTATTATTTACTAGTAGCAGTAATAGTATCAGTAGTGTTTGTATGGTCACATCAGGCCAATAGTGACTTCCCTTAGTAGAAAATATTCTTAAATCTCCAGCATCTAAAAATCTTACCGTCTGGACAGTTTGAAACCTTTATTGATTCTATAGTTTCTCCTTTTCCGCCATTAGAATCAGTTGAATGGTTCCCATGGGATCACTTATGTGACGCACACTTTCACTTTTTGATTCCAATGCTTCAAACCAAAGCCAATGTAATGCTAAGTCCAACACAGTCATTATTGTGTCACTTGCCAGGCTGCCTTTTTTTTTCTTCTATTGCCTTTGGGACAGCTTATAGCTTTTCCTTGTTACAGACTCTCATCTCTTTCTCATAAATTATTTACTTCTCAACATGGTTTTACACTAAAAGCATCCATAACATTTTTTGTTTTATTGTTAATAAATTAAAGGTAGTATTATATGTATTTCACTGACAATTGTTGATTTTGCTAGTTTCTTTGTATTATTATTATTATTATTATTATTATTATTATTATTATTATTATTATTATTATTATTATTATTATTTCATTTCCTTTGATTTCTAGTGTGTACACATTTCTTTCCGGGTCCTGAACAGAGACTTAAGGTTAGAAATGGCGTCATGACATTTTCCATTGGCCAATTGATGAAAGTAACAAAAAAAAAAAAACATATTTTACATAGCTCTTTGTAAGGTGTTGGCTTTACTCGTGAGAATAATCTTCTTCTTCTTCTTAATATTATTATTATTATTATTATTATTACAGAGTGAGAAAACTCCGGGCATTGAGCGTGATGATAGGTCCACATATACTAAGCCCATTATGCAATCACGCAGGTGTTAACTTATTAGAAATATATTCAGGTGGTTTCCATGTATCTAGAAATGACTCCCATGTTGCGTTATCTGATTCTTCCCTCTAAACCTTAAAATAAACAACCCTCTCGACACTCGACTATTATTATTATTATTATTATTATTATTATTATTATTATTATTAATAATAATAATAATAATAATAATAATAATAATGATAATAATAATAATGTTGCTGTTGTTGTTAAGCGGGTGGAACTATGAAGAAAACGGATATGGTGGAAGAGAGAGTAAAGATTTGAATGAGGAAACGTTGGAAGCAAGGGGACTTGAAACAGATTACTAAACGAAAACCAGGTGCAAAACGCACATGCGTGCCAACACACATACACACACACGCGCGTACACACACACATATATATTCTTGTCGAAAAATACCCATTTCTCATTTCATGTAATGATTCGATGCAAAAATGGTTTATTTTTCAGTTTGTTATGATTGCTCGACATTGTTTCATTGTCATCATTTTCATTGGGCTTATGAGTAACAATATATTGAAAGAAAAATTAACTGGAAAGAAAAGGGGTCAGTAATAAGTCAAGATTCTTTTTAATATGCTCAAGAAGTTTGTTCGTTCGACGACCGGATGAACAACCAACTAAAAATGCGTCATTTCATGCGTGAAACCTAATAGAATCCCCAGTGCACTCGAATATATAAAACATTTGGACAGTTTGAACACCCACCCACACACAGAGGTACATCCATCCATCCATACGCACACCCTCGCGCACACACAAACACACTTATATATATATATATATATATATATATATATATATATATATATATATATATATATATATATATATGTATGTATGTATGTTGGGGGTGAGTGTGTGTGTGATAGTATTACTCAGGAAGTGTTCGTAGTAATAAAACAGGGCTCAGTGTATAATAGCAGAACTATAATTTATATTAATAATAAATATACATTTTGCTTTTCACTTTCTTTCTGAGCTACAAATTATATATTTATTATTATTAGTATATATTTATGTTAAAAATATAGTTTCAAATTATGCTATATTTATGAGTAAAAGTACTGACTATTAGAGATATAACTCATGTAAATGTAGACTTGCTGTTACATAATTCAACGCAGAAAATTGCGTTGAAGCATAAAACAGATTGCCATCGCTTGGTATTGAGCACCGTGTCCACTGCGTTGAATTATATATATATATATATATATATATATATATATATATATATATATATATATATATATATATATATATATATATATATATATATATCACTGCCATGAAAAGACAGAAATTAGTTTTATTATTACCACTCTTGATAATAAAAAGTAAAAATGAAAAACGTTATGTTAGTCCGGAGTCCGGAGGCTCTTACCATACTTAGCAAGTTCTACTCAAATTACCACCTAGAAGTGTTGGAGGCCATCTGTATTTTATCTTTAAAGCCTTCTCTTTGTAAACAGAAGAACTTTATATTAGACCTCCAACTAATGACCATTTTTCCCCACCAGTAAACGAAACCGGTTATCTAACCCGTTTTTCATTTTTACATTTTATTATCATGTGTGGTAATAATAAAAGTAATTTTGTCTTTTCATGTCAGTGATAAAATTTTGTACCACCAAACATATATATATATATATATATATATATATATATATATATATATATATATATATATATATATATATATATATATCATACCCTACATAATATTATTCCAGTAACGATACCATCTTCTTCTCCACTTTACCTCCCAACAGATCTCCAATAACACATCCTCTCTATTTCTTTCACCAAATAAATAGTACACTACAAACTGCTACCAGAAACAGTTTGAAAAATCCTGCGAATTTTAATATTAAAATTTGTAGGTGAAGACAGTCATTTACTAAATGTGTCGTAATTCCAATTGTAAACATATTTGCTCTGTTGTGAGTCAGTTTTAACATATTTCAAATTCTATGTTGTGTTAATAAGACTCGCCTAGATGCATCCTTTTCACTTTTTCAAATCAATATGCCATTCCCCTGTTTCCAAGATCTTCCGATTCAAAAGGTGCGTTTCAAATATATGCATATATTACTGAAAATTTTCGTTCATTTCACTATTATACGTATATATTTGCATGGATTAATTTTTTTTAGTGGCAAAAATCACAAAAGCTACCGGAAAGAAATCCCAGCGTAACCTCTCAGTTGCGCGGACCGATGTTCATTGCGGGTTTTGCCGCCCTAGGGATTTCGAAAGTTAACATATTGAGTCTGTACCCACCGAAAAACACCTGGAATCCTGAAATAAGCCCTTGGAGGTATTTCCCCACTGGTTGAGGACCCTTGTCTGAGTCAAGTGTACGCGGTTAGCGTTAGGCAACAATGAGAATAGCATTAAAATGTCGGTTGGGATCCAAATCAATGTAAGAATGAAAATGTATACAATTTGCAAAAGAATAAAAAATATGTATGACATATTAATTTTTCGCATCTGAAATAAATACATATGTGTATTTTGGTTAAATACATGACCACACAATGACAAGTAGAAGTGGAAGCAAGAAATGAGGAGTCGTATATATATATATATATATATATATATATATATATATATATATATATATATATATATTAGGTTGGTGCAAAAATAATGTCGTTTTTTGACGATTTTTTTGATTATCGTTCACCCATTTATCCAACTTTTTTGACTTCCCTACTTGCTTTAAATGCCGAACGAGTGTTGAGTGGTCGTCCTCGAGTTCAACAGCAACTTCTCGTGTGGTTTTGCGAGGATCGGCTTCAATTAAGGCTTTCAAATGTTCGTTATCAACCGCAGTCGGCCGGCCGCGTCCGTCTTCATCTTCGAGACTCTCGTCACCATTGCGAAATTTCTTGAACCACCGTTGTGCCACACGTTCGTTAGTCGTTCCTGGGCCAAACGCATCATTGATATCACGAGCTGTCTCGGCAGCTTTTCGGCCTAGTTTGAACTGGAACAAGAAAACCGTGCGGATTTGAATTTTGTCCATGCTGTCGAAAAGCCTGCAAAAAAATGAATGAAGAGAATAACACGATTCGATAGAGCGGCAAACGCGCTTCAAAATGATATATAACATGGCTATATATATCAATGAATTAATTCAGAAATCATATATAAAATTAACATATGTGAGAAAACGACATTATTTTTGCACCAACCTAATATATATATATATATATATATATATATATATATATATATATATATATATATGTCTGTGATGTTACATTTCTTCAGTATTGAAACCATTCCATCAAAGACACAACTTATGTGGGCTGGTCATGTTGTGAGAATGGATAAGCATAGGCTCCCTAAAAAGGTGATGCATGGACAACTACCAAACTTGTTCAGTTGGATGTTCACTCTTGCACTACAAAGACAAATTGAAAGACATCTAGAAACGTGTCAACTTTGATCTGAAAACTTGGGAACTCCAAGCATCAAACCGAAAGGAGTGGCGTTAGTCATGTCTCATTAAGTTAAAAGGTTTTGAAGACAGTAGAGTGAAGCACTGAGATCAGCTTCGTCAAGCTCTGAAGCAGAAACGCCATCAAAATCCGGTTTTAACAAATTTCATCTGTCAATGTGGCTTTGTCGCCTGCAAAAACGCTGAACTAATATCACACTTAAGAAAAGCTCAAATGAAATACATCTTTCCCAGACCTGATTTTCTCCACAAAAGTCCCTGCTAGCATGCAAAAGTGTAAAATAAAAGGCACTATCCAATGCTGATCCTCATTTATCGTTCACGATATGATTTCCCCCATATATATATATATATATATATATATATATATATATATATATATATATATATATACACCTTTTTATTTCCAACACACAAGAGTTAATATTTACAATGCTTTCTCATAATTACTTGAACACAGGAGGTTAAACGGAGTAAATGGGAAAGAGAATGGGAGAGTTTAAAAAGATAGACGATGGCAATTGATGTTGCATTTAATTTCTAGATTATTGTAGTTATCAGGGAAGCAAGAAATCGGAAAGGATTTCCGCAGGTGGTAACTGCAAGAATAGAAACTGTTATACCTAGAATTGGCGGGTGCATTTAGCTAGTTCAACAGTTAAACTTTGAGGCTTAGTTGTCAATCTAGTAGAAAGTTTAAATTCTGGTAGTCTGGACATCAGGGACAAAGGCTCATTCGATCAGTTGCCTTGAAGTTGTTTGTAGAAAAGACGGAGGGAAGCCACGTCACATTTGCGTGGAAGTGACTCGAGTCGAGATGTCTGATCTGTATCGAATAATTTTGGGTGCTTATTTGAAATAAAATGACCACAATTCTTATTGATTGCTACATTACTCTATTCTAAATTGTTTTGCTTTGTCGATTTTAATTTTTCCTAATATTTTTACATGGCGTTCCGTGTCTAGCCCAAGCTAGCCGATAATGATAGATACAATAGTAATTTTCAGATACCTCGGTCAATAGATTAGTTATTACAAATAAAAATAGGAGAGAGGGAAATTGGTCATAAAACAGACTGCGCTTATAGGGAATTTTGAACAACACCTCAAGTTTCTACGAAACCAAAACATTAGCCTAAACCTTCGTGTCATGTTCTTAAATAGACTCGTCAGACCGAGACTTTCATATATTAGGTTGGTGCAAAAATAATATTGTTTTTTGACGTATTTATTAATGTCAAAAAACGATATTATTTTTTGCACCAACCTAATAGAAGCCATATATGGCACCAAACTCATTCAGGCTTTTCTAGACTGTCAACCATCTAAAACCGCTTTTACAGATCGGTGTCTTCGAGTAAATGACGTCTATAGATCTTATCGAGGATCATTTTTTTCGACACTCGTGGACTGGTGCTAAATAATGTACTTTACCAAGTAACTAAAACTGCACCGGTCACGGACTTTTAACAAACAGTAACAACTAAAATAGATATTACATATCATTCTAAGGGAAAATAATATGATCAACAAAACTCCAAATGAAAGGTTAGCAAGGAAACACCGATCAGTAATGGAAAGTGCAACAACAATCAAATGTTTTGGATTTTAGAAACTTATTTCTTTGAAAAATGGTTTTAAGAGAATGGGAATTGGTCCATGAATGCTTTATGTTTCTTTATAAGGAAACGGTTAATATCAATAGTAGCATTAGAAATGAAGAGAAAAGTTACTACACTTTGATCCCAACCCGATGTACTGGAATGATGAAAGATGAAACTCGAGAAACCCGGGCTGCTTAGGTTAATGAATGCTAAATGATTTCGTTTAAGGAAAGGTATAATATTACCATTACTACTTCCATAGATTTCTTCAGTTCTCTTGTACTGGTCGAATATTTTTCCATCTTTTCACGCTTTCGATTTCATTTGATCTTTGGAAACAGAGTCATACAGTAAGAGTTCTCCCAAACATTTATGATGAATAAATCTATTATTATGGCAACGGGGTTAAGTGAGAAAATCTTCGGCGACAAGAAGTCGTCATTTCGCTGCCGATTGGCTTCTCAGTTCCTGCCGTCCGCCGAGGGAGCTTAATTAGGAATGACATTTGACGATAAAGACAGACGACACAAGATCAGCTGTTACATAGTTAGACAACCAAAGAAATCAAAGAACAGCCAAGATTCTCACTCATTATTACCGTTCATTTCATTATTTAAACTGATTATGATACGAAAAAATAGGACACCTCTCCACCAAACGCAGATCATGTCGATATTATTATTGTAGCTGATATGTAAAATATAATAGTAATAATAATAATAATAATCTGAATGTTTGCCGTAACCCTTTTAATATTTTGCAACACTTAGAGAAGAACGCAATTAAAAAAAAGAAAATAGACAATGTTTAACAATATTTCGACAGTATTTTCGACAAACATTTTAATGTCGACATGAAAAAGTATTCCAAATCCACCGAACTTCCACTCTTTAAAAATCATGTAGATAATTACATATGCAAATTACTAACGTCCCACACCAGGGGAATGAACAAAACAAGGGAGTTCCATAATAGTTATACTAAACTATTTAATTAATTGCACTTACTAACTAACCCCATCATGTTATACACGTTTCAGATCCTTTTCATTTGCTTTGCCGCATTGACTACCAGTACAACCATTGTTAAATACTGTGTTTTTACTTTTTGTTTTCTTGAACCGCTCTCTCCTCTAAGTGCTATATTAATAATAATAATAATAATAATAATAATAATAATAATAATAATAATATTAATAATAATAATAATAATATTAATAATAATAATAATAATAATAATAATAATAATAATAATAATAATAATATACTTGGCGCAGAAGGAATACAAAATGAGAAATACATTTTGAAATCATGATACATTGGATATTAAGCGGCAAATTTTAAATAAAATCAAGAAAATCTATATACGTATAGGTGAAGTGTTTTAGCAAAAGATGGAAAATATGATACTGAAATCCGAAGGTTCATTGCAAAAGCGAATGATGCCTTTCAACAGAGAGTCTGTTAAGAATAAGAAAGTGATGAGATGCTATGTGGTATCAATCCTCCTATGTAGCCGTAAATAAAACCAGAAACATCATCACAGATGTAGAGCCCACTATAGAAAACATGGATGTGATTATACAGAAAGACGTTGTGAATAGCATTGATGTATCCTATGCGCAACGAGGAAATTTTAATGAGAAGGGGAACAAAAAGGACTCTTGTAAATAGAATCAGAAAGAGACACATTAAATTTCGGGGAAGCATAACGAGGAAAGGAGGCTTTGAAAATTTAATACTTACAAGTCGCATTTTAACAAAAGGATGTAGATGCAAATAGCATATATAGTAACAAGTTTATATAAACGAATATCAGACGAAGGAGTGAGAATGATAGTAAGGAGGAAAATATTGTGAAGAGCTAAAGAAGGCCAGGAAATTGTGGAGAGCCGTAATCGGCCACGCCCTGATACACATGAAAGAAAAAGAAAAACTCCAACTCTTTTGTTCTCCTTTTCATTGGTATCATTATTATTTAGCAGCTCTACTCCTATTATAACCGAAGTTAAGTAACGTTGAGCCGGGTCAGTACCGAGATGAGTCACCACTTCGGGATACAAGGTAAATTTGGATATGCCGGTGGTGTAATAGATAATGACTCAAAATTGTTAATCGGAGAGCCGAGTTCCAATTCCAGTGGGGTTTGTTTTATTCACTTCAGCAGAAACACATACGGCAAAGGTATGAATCCATCTCTTCTCTCCCCCGGCTATGGATTAATTGGTGAAACTTGTATCACTAAACTATTATTATCTCAAAAACAAATTCTAAGAATCAAAAATTATTTTCTGGCTTTAAATAACCTGCAAAAGATTGACAAACCGCAGAAAACGAATCAATCAATCTGTTCCTCTTAGTGAATAATAATAATAATAATAATAATAATAATAATAATAATAATAATAATAATAATAATACCGTATATACTTACGTATCATTCGAAATTAGAGGACCTAATTTTGAAACTAATTAGTCTATAGTAAATCGATATATAGTTTGGTTAACGGCGTAGCCAGGTACAGCAGTACATAGGCTAATTTTATATCACGAGTATGCTAGTGTAGGAATCCTTCTACTCGGTTCTTCTTTGAATGTTAAAATTTCGAGTGTCGGGAACATAAAATATTGTTGCGGGGTTACTCGTAATTCGGCCGTTGAGAAGAATCCAACGATTTTCATTGAAAGAATAAAATTCAGTAGAAAAAGACAACGTTGTTTCAAAAAATAAACATTAATTTAATATAACGAAAAGAATACAAGCAGTTGCTCATAGAATGGAAAGTAATGTCTCTTTGTCTGGTTTAATAAAGTTCTGAAATAAAATATAAATTGTCTTTGTGTATGTATATGAGAAACAATGAAATGTTGTATGTATATTTGTGCGGAAAAGTCAACACGTATGTGCATGTGGTTCATAGTAAACTTAATACAAGAGAGAAATTGTTTCTTACTATTGACTTTATTGCCGTAGTCTGAAGTTTGTCAACCCTGTCGCTTTTAGCATGCGTTTCGTGAAGTTCATAAGCCAGAGTGGCGTGGATCTTGGTGACAACTGTGCCTATCCTGTTTAGAGTGGGATTTCGTGTCTTTCATACACTTTCTCGCAAGAAAATCGGCTCCAGAATTAAATTATGTTTTTCTTCTTAATTGGCCCTAATAAGCAACGTGGTGTCTTCTACTACGTCCCTACGATATTTTGTCAGTATCTACTTTACTCATGATGTCTAATGCAACAAACTTTCTGATTTGTATTCTATGATTTTACTGACGTGTTTTAAAATGTAAGTACTTTATTGAGTGCGATTGGTTTATAAATATTGTATTTGATATTTTAGTGGACACGTCAATACAGAACCCTTAAAATTATCTTTAAAAGTCGCATGACACGCCAGTATATACGATAATAATAATAATAATAATAATAATAATAATAATAATAAATATTATAAGAATAATGATAATTATTATTATTATTATTATTATCATTATCATTATTATTTTATTACTATTAATATTATTATTATTTTTTATATTCTTATTATTTATCACTTTTAGCGAATTAAAAAAGTTAGTGCTTACCAATGTTTAACAATATTTTAATAGTATATCTGTCCTCCGTTTACGTTAAAAAATTGCATACAAGTAATAAATATATTAGGTTGGTGCAAAAATAATGACGTAATAATGTCGTTTTTTGACGTATTTTTTAACATCAAAAAACGATATTATTACGTCATTATTTTTGCACCAACCCAATAATATGTAATAAAATGAATACAAGAAATAAAATATGTTTTTTCTAATACTTGTATACAATTTAAAAAATAATATGAAGAAGACAGACCTACTGTTAAAATATTGTTAAACATTGTGTGTTTATGCTTTTCATTTCTTAAATCGCTTTCTTCTCTAAGTGTATGCAAATATTAGAAGAGCTACATCAATCAAT
>OZ010605.1:7366526-7399026 GCA_963932145.1 Acanthosepion lycidas
AGGCACGTCAATCAAAATGACGGTTCCGTATAGGATGCAGGTTCGAATATATATATATATATATATATATATATATATATATATATACAGTGATATATTATTAGGTTGGTGCAAAAATAATGACGTAATAATGTCGTTTTTTGACGTTAAAAATACGTCAAAAAACGACATTATTACGTTATTATTTTTGCACCAACCTAATAGATTACTTAGACTTCAGTCTAATCTGCTACTTAACCTATAGTCGGGGAAGTATATTACCTTTTGCGCGAAAAGTAATGGAATATATTGTATTAATATTGTATTAATATGAATTTGAATTCTTCTCGAAGATCCTTCTTTTCGGGCAAATTGCCGTTGCTGTACGCGTATATTATTTCCTGCTATTCACAGGTATAAAACATGTCCTCTATATTACTCGAACCTGAATAAATGTCCAACTGTGAATTGCACAATTCCGTTTGTTTAGCGACATTGAATCTTCCATTGCCACTATTTAAAAATCTGTACCGTGAGAGGGTTTTGCTGAAAATTTCACCTTCTTGAAAAGTAGTCATGTAAATGGTAATGGTAATATTAGCCGTTTCCATATGAGGAAACATTCGGCATGACTGATCACTTATTTTTGTTGCCGGCTCAAATTTACAGTCTTTCTCTTTAAGCAGTTTATCACAAAAGTAGGTTTCTCAACTCTAGTCGTAGTTATTCCTCTTTCCAGTACTGATGGGAGTTTCCTTTCTTGGTCTTTTTTTTAAAGTAGTGTGGACGATCTGCATCTTATTTATGTCAATATTCTTTACCCATCTTAGTTTTTGCTGCTGTTGAAAGTCCTCAAGTGATATGGTTTCTGTTATCAAATAATCCTCATTGTTTTTGATTCTATAACGCCAGTCGTCGAGATTCTATTGAAGGATCGTCCTCCCTGACACCTACACCTGTTCAAAGACATTTTTAACCACCGTTCTGAGAATTTGTATATAGCTGACGGTTTAGATATTTCTGAACAATTTTGGCTCCAGACATGGCAATTATATTCTCGATCTAAATAAGCTATTTGAAAAACATGTCTTTAGTTTTCAGCTTAATAGTTTGGTTTTGTGACAGCTTTTGTGAAACTATCCGAAGCATAGCCTATTCTCTGTTTAATTTCCTTATCAAAGGCTTCAAACTCAGATACTCAGTTGTGTTTCTTCCTTTGGACTAATATAGTTCGCTTTTAAAATACGGGTTCATAACAAAGAATAAATGATATTAATTTACTTTCATGTATGTAGTTTCTTTGAAGAACTAATGTCGACCGTTACGTACGACGAGCTTTTGGGTAGCTTCAAGTACACTGACGATATCTTGCTATATCCTGACATTATGTCAGAATTTATTACGCCAGCCATTTTTTTCACATTGTGAATAGAGAACCAATGAACAGGATATAGAAAGAAAGAAGAGGAGAAATAGGAACAATGAATGATGAAAAATGCCATTAATACATACAAGAATGAGAATGATAGGAAGAAGACAAAAGAATGAAAGAAAAGATAAGTGTTTAGGTGAAAGGGAAAATGTATTGACTAACGAAGAAAGAGTAAGATCAATAGCAACAGAGACATGTAATATCTTGCAGTAATTCCTTATTTATTTTATTGCGACCCAGTGATATGTGTTTATTTTCAATCATTTCACCCCATGCAAGGCGATAATGCCACTAGCACCTAAGGAGTTACTAAGAGTGAAAGAATATGAGAAAAAACGTTATTGATGAAAAGCGAGAAGCAGAGAAGAGAGTTCCACGGACGAGAAGAAAATAATAATATAGAACTTATATAGTTGTATCTCATTATTTCCACAATAAAACGATGAGAACTATTTGCCAATCTAGTAGCACGCTCAATTTCATACAGTAGAGATCCAAATTAGGAGCCCTTCGCAGAATAGACTAGCAGCAAGCCCGGCGTTGCCCGTGCTTGATTCAAAAATCGTACGACTCATACAGCAATCACTATCACTTGACTTAACATATTTTTGCCCTTCCTTGCCTTTAAAGGAGTTTCCTTTGACGTGCTGATGTTCCTACATGCCTTACTTCTTTCCTATCTCACACTGCGAATTTCTTCTAAGCTCTATACTAAACATTAAATCTGTTATAAAAAAAGAACTAAACAAAATGAAAACAAAACGATCAGCTTTAAAAAAGGACTCGTATCTGGAAAAACCGTATGAAAAAAGAATGTTGACAACAAATAATTTTTCAGACCCAACACAGTTCTGCAGAATCAGAATCAACGTTGAGTTTAAGCAAGCGAATGAGCCAATTGGAGTAAAGTGCCATACAGATTTAAATTTTTCCCACTTGTGACGAATACAGCTATCGATTTTTTTGCATGCTAGCATGGTAGTTAACATTCGTGTCAGTCAGATGTTGGCTCTCACGCTGGCCAAAAGAATCTTCCTGCCTATTCGTGGCAGCCAGTTATTGGCTCTCACTCTGGCCAGTTCAAATTGGCCGCAAACTACATGAAAACTGCTGTAGAAGTATGAAAAAATCGATTATTTCCACTATCGATGGGAGTTGGGAAATGCAAAGTTGGTCTTGGCCTATCTACTAACTTGGAGCATGTGCATGTAAATTCTGGTGCAAATCCGTCGAAAATTTCGGACGTGCACACACACACACACACACACACACACACACACACACACACACACACACACACACACACATCCTGCCTTTCATAGATAGTGATGCCATGGAAATATTTGTAGAAAAGTCAGAGGAAGCTACGTGACGACGGTGGGAAAGTGACTGAAGTCGTGATGCCAGGTCAGGACCGATAAAATTGCAGACCCTTCTTTGGATGTTGTCGAGAATCTCGAGAGATATAGCGAGAGCACCAGACCAGATATATCTACAGTAATCAATGCCCGGATGAATACAGAATTAACATATATTTTATTTTATATATTGATAAACACGGCTCCTTTTTAAAAAATTAAATATATTACCAATAATTATTATTTCAAATATTACTGAAAAAAGAAGTTGCAGTGCAACATCGGCTCTTGAACGTCTCACATGTCGAACAAATCGTTTTTCGAACAGAAAATTCAAGAAGAAAATGCCTCGGTTCTCGAACAAAATTTTAGTTTTCAAACAACATTGCCAAACCGAGTTAACCCGAACGGAATCATTTCTGAGTCGATCGCAGCGGTGTATACATTCGTGTGTTGTGGCGTCTTTTTCTTTTCAAATTTTATTGTACTATGACTTTTTTCTCTATAATGATACCTATTGGAAAAATAGTTTAGTTTTACGAACATTTCGGGTTACGAACGGCCTTCCGGAAAGAATTAAATTCTTGAACTGAGGTTCCACTGTATATAAAGTATACATTTTTCCATATAAATATATAATTATAAATTGATTCATTCATTCATTTTCTATGGCTTATCAACCCACCAGGTTATTTAAAGACAGAAAATATTTTTTAGATTATAAGAATTGTTTTAACGATAATAATGGTTTAGTGATACAAACCTTACTAATTAACCCATATCTGGGGGTGTATAGGTCGGTCCATATGTTTTCTCAAGAGTATCTGCGCGTAAGTGAATATAACGAACCTAAAGGGAACAGGAATATGACTCTCCAATCAACGATCGTGACCCATTATCAAATACAATCACTTCCAAGATTACAGAACCTGGTATTCCCAAGCGGTCACCCATCTAGTCCTGACCAGGTTCGACGTTACTTAACTTCAGCGATTTTATGTGAATCGGTGTTTCAACGTAAGTGGCCTGGAACAAATACAGTACTGTTCGATAAAAGTGACTGACCTTATCGTTTGAATTTAGTTCAACTTTCCTTTCATCGGAGAAGATAAAATTCTTCCAGTCTTTTACGGTGAAATTTTTGTAATAGTAAGCCCATTCAAGTCTCTTGGCTTTGCTGGCTTTGGTGGCTTTGCTTATTAGCGGCTTAAATCTTCGTGTAAAAGATTTGTAGCCTTGTTCTAACAAGATTTGTAACCTTGTTCTGATGGACAGTTGAAGAGGCAAGACTAACACCTTGCTCTTCGCTTAGACTGGCTGCAATTTCTTGGCTAGTTATAGTCCTATTCTTCGCAACTTCACTCTTGATTGCCCTGACAGTTCTTTCATCAATCTTTTTCTTTCGGACCCTTGTTTCCTTCCTTGGAGCAGGATTGGCATCATTATGTGCCCTAAGCACTCGAGAGGCAGTTGATTGCGAGGTTATAGCAATTTCTGCAATTTCTCTCGTAGACTTGCCTGCTTTTGAGAGTGCAATAATAGATGCCTTAAGTGGTTTTGATGCATGTTTGTACCCTTTCATCTGGTTAGTGACTTGAGTGATTATTTCAAGTTGATTTTATACTGTATAAGTCATTCCGGAATATTCTGGAATACGCTAGATTTAATTTACGCTGTTCTAGAATTATCTAGAATATTGTTCTGAGTGTATTGTAAAATAGTTTTCAATATTTTGTCAAAAGCGCTTTAAATTTACCAGTTTAAATCATTAGAATGCAATATCTGAGTCACTTTTTTTTTGGACAGAGTTTTTTCCAGAATCTCATTTATATCTAAATTTATGATTATCAATAAAATACCTTAGGGTGAATAAACTTTTCTCCTAGGTAGTCGGGAAGTAGTCTTTATATAAGCAAGATTAAAAATTATTTTAACCCCCAAAACAATAGACAAAAAATATTTTTAGTAAAAAAATCAGGTGAGTCACTTTTATCGAATAGCACTGTATATATTATGATATAGTATAATATTAGGTTGGTGCAAAAATATTGTCGGTTTTTGACGTATTTTTAACGTCAAAAACCGACATTATTTTTGCAACAAACCTAATATAATATAATATCATATGATAAATGTGTATATGCTCGTTCTAAAAAAAATTTCAGTTTAGTACGATTCGTGTTAATTTTATTGAGAAATAATTGACACAAACAACAAAATCTGTGCATAAGTATGTTTATCTATCTATCTACAGGCATGTATGCACACAGCTATTCAATTACATATATGCGCGCTCACATACATGTATGCCGACATATATCTGCATCAGTGGGTGTTTGATTGTTCGTGCGTGTGAAGAGACGTTCGTGTCGTGTGTGTTTTGAAACTTAACTGAATTTCATGGCTTGCCGGCCATGCTATGTATTTGTAAGAGTAATTAAGCGGGTTCCTAAGATGTCACTAACGTACGACATGGAAACGAAAGGAATAGGTAGGAAGATGAATCTTTAAAAAGAGTAGCTGGGTGGTGGTTTAATAGGCGTAAAAAAATAACATCTACAAGTTTTGTGCACGGATGGAAGACACAGGAGTGATAAAACCAGTGAAGAAGGCAAGAGCTCTTAAGATTACAAGCAGTTACCGCTTGCTTAAGTTTACAAATGCGTTTATTCGTGGACATTAAGTTTTGTATAAAATCTTTTAAAGAATAAATGGATTTATTATTAGTCCGATATTTGTATCATTTCAAATGATATTTTATTAGTTACCCGTCTTTAAATTAGACGTGCTGGGGTTTTTTTCTATTATGTCGACCGACCTTCCCTCTCGAGACAACCTAACAAAGAAAATATGATCTCCGCCAGAGTTAGAATCCACATCTAAACGAAGGGATGTGTATACCTTAAAAGGGTTAAAAGGGTAAGCTTTCTTGTCTCTGCCACTCTCGTTGGCCGAGAGGTCAAAAGCTTGACAGATGACGGTCTGGAAAAGAGAGTGGAGTGCATATTTAAAGTTTTAAGGAAAACTAAAAGAGAAACGTTTACAGAAATAGTTGAAATGTCTTCAGCAACAACGGATAAATGGAGCTTGGGGAACCTGACACCCACAGGAGATATTGATAGCAGATGGGGCAGCGGAAAACAGCGAATAACCCGCCTGATGAGCTTGGATAAATGGGTTGTAAAAAGAGACACAGGTAAGAATAATAAAGGGACATATATTGCTTGATGCGCGAAAGGATAGGACGTAATATTTTGGGGATCAAATACAGAACAAATATGGATCGGAATCCGACGAAATGATAAAATAAAGAACAAATAAGAAATGTTTATCAATCTAACCTGTTTCACATTTTATTAAAGCTTCGTCAGAGAATGCGATATGGAGAAAAAAAAGTATAAAAAAAATTCTGCACTATTTACATTGTTCGAAATATCACCCATCTTTATTGTCAAATTTATCACAACGTTTCGGCTGTTGTACCCTCCGGCTTTTTTCCACCTTTCTTTCGTCTCAATCATGGCGTCAAACTGAACCCTTTATTTCGCTCGCTGGGGTAGACCGCTCTAGTTCCATGTCCTCAAAGACACATGGCACAGTGGATAAAGGCGTTAGTTAGATCCACTGACAGAACACAAAGAATGTGAGTTCAGTACCTTGTTAAAGCAGTGGAGAACTTGGAGAGGGGAATTAACAGGAGATAACTGATAACTGACATCAATTAGACATGGTACGTGGAATTAGAACAGTTCACCCCAGCGAGCAAAATAAAGGGTTCAGTTCGGCATTCCAACATCCTGAAGAAGACCGGAGCGTACAACGGCCGAACCGCTGTAAAAAATATGGCGACAACGATGAGGACAATATTCCGAATAATGTAAATAGTGTACATAATACCCAATCTCAGAAATATAGACAGTAAAGTAATTCTGTAATTTTTACATTTTGGTCGTTCGGTTTTCATTGATCAACCATGTCTCATGTACATTGGACTCTTTTAAACGAACGTTAGTACAATTTGTGGCGTACAGAATTCAAAGAGAGACGACGCGTCCATCCGATTTTTAAAGAAATTAACTGATTCCAAGCGTACCAGAAAACCGTAAATATTGCTATATGTATGTGTATAAAAATGTACTTCTACACAGGAAGTAATGTAGAACCATTTTCGCCCACGTCTTATATATATATATATAGGAACTGCTTTAAATCTTTCTTTCGAAATCTGCTGCTGTTTTAAGTTAGATATCACAAATAGGACGCACGGTGGCGTAATGGATAGCGGTTCGGATTGAGAAATCGTAGAGCCGAGTTCGAATTCCAGTCGAATCCATTACATTCACTTATTAATAGACCGTGCTTAGAAAAGGTGTAGATCCTCTTCTTCTCCCCCTTGCACACAGAAAGTAGATCAGTTGCTTTGTTTTCCAACTACAAAGAAATGGCAATCTACTGCGGGAAAAATCTACCTCGTCAATCATGTATCAAAGCATGCATGACACATAAATGATTACAAATTGTAGCAAAAATAATCAAAGTGCTAAAGTGGAATTGGCCAATGTACATTGAAATCTTCGCAGCATGCATTTAACCTTCTTCTATGTGCTGTGCCCTTTTAGGCAGTTGGTGATCATGGTTCTCCACAACTTTCTGTTTTTGTAGCTCTTAATAAACATTCTATTTTTGTTATCTTTCCTAAAACTCATACCGCCATCACTTTACTTATAACCCTAACCCATGCTGGTCCTCTTTCCTCATTTTGCACCCTAGAAATCTCAACTGTTTCTTCCTGGTGTGAAATATATGCCCTTTATGTTGCCATTTTTTCCTAAAACTTCGTCGTTGCTCACATGTTCCGTTCACAGTATCCTCAGAATCCTTCTGTAGAACTACATTTATCTTACTTGACGTCTCTGTAAAGAGATTGTCCAGCATTCAGTGCCAAAGAAGTGGACTGGTATTACGTAAGTGTTCTTTGTTTCTAAAGAAATTGTTCTGTTTCTTAATAATCTGCTTAGGTTTTGGAAGCTATCTTTCATTAACCCAATGCGAATAATGTCATAATATCATTTATCCATCCTTACATTTGTTTCCGAAAATTGCTCCCTGTTTTCCCTACATATAAACAGACACATAAAAGTATTTAATAGTGCTAATATTTGAGAAGAACTGTTGAAATCGATTGAATAAATCCTATTTGCATTTTATTGTGTCTACGACAATAAACACAGCATTTGACATTTACGTATTATAAATGAGAAATTAATTCAACTTGCAGCGTTTTCATTTCAATCTTTACTAAAACTAGGACACGATATATTGATTTACGAAGCATAACATGTGGCACGAGGTTAAAAATTATGGAGCACCCAGTGAGGATTCAACTCACTATTCAGTCGTAATTGGTCTCGCAAAACAAGCTTGCTAAACGCTACTACACATCGACGTGCCCAATTTTTTTTCTAAGCGTAGCTTAGATGTGACATAAGTCTGAATGCATGTGGCACCCAGTAAGGAACAAACTCAATGCTGTAATTGATCTAGCGTGACAAGCTTGCGAATCATTACGCCATGTTGAAGTGCCCAACGATTTTCTAAGCGTAGCTTAGATCAGTACAAAGCCGAAAGTTTGGAGCACCTAGTCAGATTCAAACTCGCTATTGAGTCGTAATTTTCTAGCTGGAGAAGTCTGCTAAACGTTACACCTCAATGAAGTACCTAACTAGGATACTATACATGGAAGATTTATTATATATTTTCAGAAGCATTCACTCCAATAATTGCGTATTTAGTAACAAAGCAAATGTAAACATGCATTCTTCACTTCATATATATTCTTAAAAAAATACCCCTCTAATAAAAGAGGAAAATATTGTAATTTATCTTCATCTGGAAATGAATTGTAAATTATTTTGTGATAGGAATTTATTGCATTTTTTAATACTGCCTCTTTATATAACGTTTTTATAAGTAGGTTAGATTTATAAAACCAATTATAAATTTTGTTGGTACAAAGCCAATTCTGGAAATGGAGAAAATAATACGGTGTTATGGAAAATGGTAGAGTAATGAACGACGATTTGGATTGAAGAATCGGAGAGTCGAGTTCGAATTTCAGTCAAATTCCTTACATTCACTTACATGAAAATCCGCTGGGAAAAATATCAATTTTTCTCTTTTTACACCAGCTGGACAAACTAGGCTCTTCAGACTTACATGGCAGCCGGTTTAGGAAAATGACAACTGTGTATTCAAATCCTCCAGCTATGGGTTATCCCCATCACCCCACGAAGTGTGGTGAGTACGGCTAAAGAAGACATGGTTACTCAGAGAGTAGTTCCTCCAAAGTTTGTAATTGGTTTTATAAATGTAACCTACTTATACTTTGCTTAGCTTTTGGAAGGCATATTTCGTTATCCCAATACGCCTTCGGATTTCAGTGTCTCA
Organism: Acanthosepion lycidas; assembly: GCA_963932145.1. NCBI lineage: Eukaryota > Metazoa > Mollusca > Cephalopoda > Sepiida > Sepiidae > Acanthosepion > Acanthosepion lycidas. Next base: position 7,375,743 of record OZ010605.1, read on the forward strand.
CTTTTCGCCCGTTGTTAAAACGCATATCAGATAATTAAATTTTTGTATTTGTTTGAGTCTGGTGTCGCTAATTTGAAATTTGCATGTTGGACTCTACTTTTTTGCTAACATCAATGCATTCTGCATTCTTGCAATTGAGGTCTTTTCTTCTCGCTTTTATTCACTACCTTCTGTAGTACTTGTAGTTTCTTTTCTGTGTCTACTATAAACAGTTTGTCATATCTTCTGTTGTTAAGACTGTGGCCACCAATAACATATCCTTGAAAGAATTCTAATTCTCTCATAAGTTGGGTGAGGAGACACATTCTTGTCTTACACTCTGTGGAATATTGGTTGGCTTGCAAGTGGTCTGACACACAAGTAGACTAGTGCAGCCACCAAGTTAAAACTAATTCTGAGTTACATGTGTTTGCCAGTTCCATTCTAGCAAGATGGACCAATCCACCTGCACCATTAGACACTCTTCTAAGGTAAAATTTGTTGGCTTGCTTTTTTCAAGAAGACACAAGAAGGCAGCCATGTTAGCAGGTAAATGACATGACTTCTACACATCCCTTTCTAATTTTTGTATAATTGCTGAATTCAATTTCTATCCGTATCTAGGCGGTTTACTACCAGTATACGTTCTGGATTATTTTAATATCCTTCACAAATAGGTCAAGAGTTCGAACAGTACTTTGAGACGGACCTTATCAAATATAGACGGGTACAGTAAATAGATGTTTATTTAAGCTTAAAGACCGTCATATGATCAAAAGTTTCAAATCCCATCGTTTTAACTATCGTTCCATAAAAGGTACCGTGCAGATAAATGGACATTTCTGCAGAGCTAATGGAGTGGTTTTTAATCCGAAATTTTAAAACTTCAAACTTTATTATAATAAATAGTATACGCAATGTATCCACTATAATAAAGTTTGGGGTAATAAAGAGAAATGTATTTTTGTTTGTGTACGACGTACTCACTGACTTTATTTTTGTATGAAGCCAAAAGATAAAGATGCGAATTATCTATGAAATTAACCGAAAGGCATGTACAGCTTGAGACCTCCAGAGGGTATATACTGATAATTGTTTCCTTTTCGTCTTTTCTAGGTTTTTGCTTACGAGGCGTTGATTTTAAACGCCTGTGTGAACGAATTACCGGAGAATTCACTCTACACTCACTCATACGCGGTAAGTGCCATTTTATTTCTTTTCTTTTTCTTTTTTTTTTCTTTCATAGAATGCACGTCAAATAAACGCATGTTACGGCCCCCAGATCCTAATCGCTTTTGCAAAGGGAAAAAAAAGTGTAAGAACTTCCTGTTGCAAGGAATTCCTGTCCGCTGCATACTTTCATCTTGAGACAACAAACGCATAGAAATTAATAACGTACACACACACACACACATCCTAACACAGACACACACACATGCGTGTACACGCGGGCGCACGCACATATACGGACATGCTGACCCACGTACACAGCCACACACTGTGCATGTATATATGCACGTGCGTGTATATGTGTGTTTGTGCGACGACAGTAACCGATATTAATCACTTTTAGGTCATGGAAACGTTAAAGTTATGTTTAGCCTATGTTTGACGATCCACAGCTACAGTGTTCCAGCAAGCTAAACTTAGTAACAATTTATTATATATATATATATATATATATATATATATATATATATATATATATATATATATTTATATATATATAATTAAACTGATTATGATTACAATGTAATTAATTACGACCATGGAATATTAGGGATTGAGCATTTTATATTATATTCTTAGTCTGTCTTGTACATAGAGTTCTACTTGCATTTTATCCTCTTGGAAATATATATATTGACCACTAATATTATCTATCTGTCTATCGATAAATATATATATATAATACCAAAATATGTTTTTATAAAGTTAATATATATATATATATACAAAAAGATAAAAATATATTAATAAATACGCATATACATATATATATATATATATATATATATATATATATATATATATATATATATATATATTATGATGTTAAAACATGTTAAATTCGCTGCATAATGTCGATTACGTTTCAAAACTACAAGTTTGTCTCCACAGGCGATGTTAAGGTACTGGCGAGTTAGCTCTACTCTACGCTCTTTTACTGTAAATGTTACGTACAGTGGAATTATACTTCATTTTTTCTCATTTTAACTGATTTTACACAAACATATATATATATATATATATATATATATATATATATATATATATATATATATGGTATATTTAGTGAGCATGTATGCATCCAAGCATGTTTGATTAAAAAGTAACGACATGATATGATTGTTTAATATTGTTTGTTTTCACTTTTCGAATAAAGTGTTTGTAGTTGTAGATAAATATCAAACGTTCATATTTGTGTGTTCGTGTGTGTGTAATACGTGTTTTGTGTGTGTGTGTGTGTATATATATATATATATATATATATATATATATATATATATATATATATATATATATAATTATACTCTTTTGATTTTCTTGTATAATGGCTGTGAACTGGGGCAGGATTTGGTTGGTTAAATTTAACGCCTCCAAAACAAAACGTCTCTCTATTAATCACCACAGAGATCCTTCCCTCCCCCCATTAGAATGTCTGATGCTCAACTTCCCGAGTACACCTCTCTGTGGCTGCTCGGTCTCAAGTTGTCTGCTGAGATGGAACAAATACATTGAGTCAATTGCTTCGTCCGCCGCAAGGAAAGTTGGCTCCTTGTGCCGCTCAAGGAAATTTTTCTCCCCGGAATCGATCCTGCAAGTCTAAAAATCAATAATTCGCCCTTGCATGGAGTATTGCTGCCATATATAATCTGGAGCCCCTTCTGTTTGTCTCAGGGTTTGTGATAAAAAATGTAATTGGCCCTGATCTGCCATCTCGTCTGCAGCCGCTCTCTCAAAGACGTGTCGTCGCCTCTCTCTGTCTTTTTTTACAAATACTTTCATGGTAATTGCTCCGATGAGCTGCTTTTGCTGGTTCCAAGACTTCATGAATTCAAGCGTCGTACGAGCCTGGTATCCCGCTCTCACCCTTTCACTGTTGAAACTGTTAAATGTAGCCGTCTCTTCTATTCCAATAGCTTCATATCTCGCACCTCTCGCCTGTGGAACTCCCTTCACTTTTCCTGTTTCCCTGATAGCTATAATCTACAACTTTTCAAACGTAATGTCAATCGACATCTCCAGCTGCCTTGATCTATCCACTATCCTTCTTCTCATCCTTTCCTCTATCATTCTCACCTGCTTTCGTTCCAAATCCTCTGTAACCTCTTGCGTGCCAGTGGCTTCCCGCCTTGCTTGGGGTGAAATGTTTAAAAATAATGAATATGTGTAAACTTATTTTTTTCACTGCGTCGATCAGAATTTTCTTCATCACAGACAGGAGAATCCCAGGATGCATCTGAATCAAAATAAGGTTATATATCTGAGCGTTATTTGTAAGCCTGAATCCTCCTCAAAGTGGGATGCCCGTCGAGTTATTTTTTTTTAAACGATTTAAATATTTTTCAATCTGTGAAATGTTTTCAGCTCGAGCAGAAAAATGCAGTTTCCTTTCTCTTTTGGACTGCAGGTAAAATAGCTTTGGACACTGGATGTTTGTCGATGTTTGGACGCGGTCAGTAGATAGGTTGCAGACAGCGGCTAGGAGAATTTTCACAACGCTCATTGCTTGATGCTTCGTCGCACCTGTCAATAATGATTACATTTTGATCCCAACTTTTGGTAACTTACATTTGATACGAATCGCCTCAGGGGGAAGTGCTGTATAAAGGAAAGGAAACACACACATACACATAAAACACGCACAAGATAGTAGATAGAAAGAGTTAAGTTACGCCGAAAATTGAAAAATGAAACAAAATACCTTAATGAGACAAGTATAAAGTGAGATAGTAAGAAAGAAAGAATTATATATATATATATATATATATATATATATATATATATACAGGAAGTAGAGAGAGGCAACAAAATATGACTATAGAGAGACCCATATGATATACAGAAAGAGACAGAGAGAAAGAAATTGAAAATGAAGAGAATGATAAAAAATTCATATTAAAAGCGCTGAAGTGAGAAGTCAATGTTCCAGAGGCAGCAGTATTAATAACATTTCACTATATATTATGAGGCGTATATGGAGTAATGCAAAGCGAGCCGAGTTCGATTTCCAGTCAATCCATTACATATATTTACGTGCTAATAACCTCAATCAATTGTCTTCTACTGACCACTAGCCATGGGTAAATAGCATGACAGACCGGGTTCTATAGCCATGCATGGCAACTGGTCTAGCGCATAAAGATACGCGGGAAAAATCTGTCTCGTTCTTTATGTATCAAAAGATACATAATCGCCTAAACGTATATCACGCATGGCACATACCCATAACTGACTGACTATTACTTTTAATATATTTTTATTTAGAATCTCTCTAATTTTGCCTTTTAAACACAAACTGCAAAAAGGCAAAATTTATGGTTGTTAGGAAAATATATAATGAAATGGAATAAGCCCGGCAATTAATTTAATATAATTATTGTTTACACGTTATTTTCATAGATACAAATAATTAATACAAGGCTCTGTTTATAAAAAAAAAAACAGTATTAACAACATTTAACAAATATTTTCTATTAAATTTCTCGGACGTTCATACCGGTAAATGTTGTTAATACTGTTTGTTATAAACAGAGGATTTACTTAAATATTTGTATCTATAAAAATAACGTATAAACAATAAGTATAATAAAACAGTTTATTATGTATATTTACACACGTAATTGACATAACTTTAACATTGCCTTACGTAATCATTGTACAGAAAGCAAAAATACAATTTTCTTGTGTTAAAAGCATTTAAAAATAATAATAAAAAAAAGAAACTGGAAAGACGAAAGAAAGGAATAATATCCATAGTTTTGCGATGTCTTTGAGCCTGTCCAAAAGCAAGGTCGAAAGTGCTAAATCACAAATGTTTGGTCAATATTCCATATTCATTAAAAGTACCTCTTGTTCCCCACCCTCCAAAAAAGAAAAGAAATATTAATAATTTTTTTTTATTTTTTATTTTGTCTTTGCCAAATATTTATTAATTAATGAAGGTTTGCTAAAAGTGTTTTATACACACACACACACACATGAGCGTACACACTCTCTCACGCACGCACGCACACAAATATGCACGAGCGCCTTCGTGAATATACACGCACATATTCATTCTTGGGAAAAAAACAAAAAAAAACAAAAACCCTCTAAGTTGTTTTTAGTCATTTCGTTATTCACACACGCGCACACACATACACACGTGCTTGTGTGTGTGTGATGGCCTGACGATTGTATCTAGCATGAAACAGACGGTCGCCTCTAAGTGTTGAGCGCTTTATCCCATTAATATACCACACCTTAAGACTATATATATATATATATATATATATATATATATATATATATATATATATAGTGTAACCTGGATATAAGAGAGTAGTCGGGACCGGAGAAGAAGTCTCTTATATCCGGGTTTCTCTTATATTTGGGTTTGGTCTATTTTGTTTAGTATGGCTCTAACTTGAGACCAGAGAAAATCTCTCTTATATCCGGGTCTCTTATATCCGGGTTACACTGTATATATATATATATATATATATATATATATATATATATATATATATATATAAATGAGTGCTCCTTTGTATGAATGTCATCCTTTATTTCTCTCTTGGTGACCGACTAATAATTTTTTGAGAATTGGCATAACATGTTTGATGTCATCGCTAAAATACAAGATCTCTGAAGATATAATCGTTCGTTGTGTAATCACTATAATTCTTATAAAAATATTCGTTCTTTTCTTTTCTTTTCTTTTCTTTTCTAACATAAACGCGCGCGTACAGTAAAACTAAAACAAAAAGAAACATGCAGAAATAGTGCAATAGTTAAAATGTGTAAATTGGACGAAAGAAACCGGGCCGGAAACAAGACAGACAGAAGTGTCAGGCAATTCTGATCCTAAACTTGACCTAAAGTATCATACAGTCTCTCTCTTTTTCCCTCTTGTCTCTCTCTCTCTCTCTCACACACACTTCTTTCTTTCTCTCTCACACACTCCTTCTTCTTCTTCTTCTTCTTCTTCTTCTTCTTCTTCTTCTTCTTCTTCTTCTTCTCTCTCTCTCCTTACGTCCACAGCTACACGCGGATGCACTGACAATACTTTTGAACACTTCCAGTCACCCAGGGTGAGCCAAAGTTGCAATTCTTTTTCGATAAGAGCGAATCACGCTGAGAAATACGTGGGCGTTAAAGGTTAGTGCAAAAATAATGTCGTTTTCTCACATAGTAACATATGTGAGAAAACGACATTATTTTTGCACCAACCTAATACTTATAATGCCTGAATGGTCGTATATATTTGTTATTTTTTTTACTTTATTTCAGTTTAGTTTAACTAGGAACTTTCTACCTATTTTTATTTATTTTTACTAATTTCCATTATTTTCGAAAATTCTTTCTCACTTCTCCGTTTTCTAATTCACGTGCACATCTAGTCAGATACTGAGGCTACAGAAAAACAATTGATCTTCGTCAGTTTTATAAAGTATAATTTTGTAAATATTTTTTGTAAATATTGAAAATAAATTTTCTTTTCTTCTTCTTCTTCTTCTTCTTCTTCTTCTTCTTCTTCTTATTATTATTATTATTATTATTATTATTATTATTATTATTATTATTATTATCATTATTATTATTATTTGTGTAATGTTTCCTGCTTTGTATCCTGTAGAGCTGTGTCCAAGCTATGATACTTAGGCCCTATAGGAGAATTGTCATTTAATTGATAGAACTTTTTTTTTTCAGTATATGGGATGTTTCTAGTAGGGCGATCTTCTGGGCAGCCTGTATGTTTACGTTACCTGGGATACTGTTAGTAAAATTGTCCATTCCTTTCCTCACGAGACTCAGAGATCAGATTACTATTGGCACAGTCTCAGTCTTCATTCCCCCATCCTGGTAATCTCGATCTCCAGGTCCTTATATTTGGAGGAATTCTCAATAATTATTGGTACTGAATGTCAATAAGCATAGAGTTCTTCTTCTTCTTCTTCTTCTTCTTCTTATTATTATTATTATTATTATTATTATTATTATTATTATTATTATTATTATGTCCCTTCATGTCATGGGCTATCGTAGATCTCTTAAATACTTGTCATTTGTATTTCTTACTAAGTTTTATCTGTGTGCCATCCCTCCCAGTCCCTCTTCTGTCAAACCATTTACATAATCCTTAGGTAGGTTATTCGTTATTTTCCACTGTCTCAATTGGTTTCAATGTCTTTTGTGAGTGTGAAAGTCTCAAAGCCTTTCTTACTCATTATGTCTTCCAATAATTTCAATTGTTTTTTCCTAATTATTAATATCCTTTTTGTTTCCTTTTTTCCTTAACATGTCTTCATTGCTGACAAGCTGTGTCCATCATATTGCTTTACTCTGTTCCACTTGGTTTGTATATATCTTGTGAGTGTCAGATTTTTCAAGCCCTCTTTCCTCATTTATGTCTCTTTCCGATTCGATGTATAAGTGTCCTTTTTGATTCCATTTTCCTTAAACCTTCCTTGTTACTGACGTATACAGTCCATGGTATTCTCACCATCATATTGTCGAATATATGTTACCTCACGCCTCTTCATCTGTGAGGACATTTGTCCAGTATTATTTCAAATACTTTGTGGAGTAACTTGTCAAAAGGTTTTCGTATAATGCATAACATGAATATATTCATCCTAAATACTAAATATAGGATTATCATAATTTTAGTTTTACAAGTTCAGTCCTGAATTTGAAGATAAAAAACTACATCTGACAGCAAGATTTCTTTTCGGAAGATTGGAGGTCTTGATAAGCTGGACCCACTTTTATTGCTGTTGTTCCAATGTCCACCCGGCCCGGACAGGTAGCACCTAATATGATCCCAGCTATGGGCAAATAGTTAACCCCCAAACAAAAACAAACTATTATGGTATAAAAATACCTTTTTATAGTAAAAATACCAGCAGTACCATTTTATTTAAGAAAATTACCAACAATACATATTTATAGTAAAATTATAAACAATACATTTTATAGCAAAATGACCAACAATATATTTTGTCTGTAATTAAAGGCATGCAATTGCGTTCAAAATATGTTTAGATGAGGTCATAAAATTGTGTTCAAAATGTTTACAGTTCGGCTTTTCAGTTTTCATGACATTAATTCATATACTATCCCACAATTCCTTAAAAGAATCACAACTGTATTTTAAAATATAACTTCAACAAAAGTAGAGAATGAATCACATATATCACTGCCTGTAGTAATCATGCCGACACAAACATGTACATGCACAAAATCTGAATATCAGTTATCATGTATTCAATTGTGAAAGCAGAATAACATATATTTTTATTAATTAAAAGCTACCAAATCAATGAAATTATTTTACAAGTTAGATAAATCGTTTCTTAATGATAATGGCAAAACTAGTTGTTTTAAAACTAGTGCAACTTCTTGGGTCAAGAAAGCCTGAAGCAGGCAATTTTGAATTCAGAGTTTTCTTTCTCTTAGACGGGTTACCAGATAGACCGCTTTGGCCATTTGAATAATGGAATAAGACTGGTATGGTTTGGTTTGTTTAATGGCATATCAACCTCAATGGGTTATTTAATGCCGATAATATTTTTATTGCTGATATTGTTTTTCAAAAATGTATTGCTGGTAACATTTTTACCTTCAAAAATCTATTTCTGGTAATATTTTTACCTTCAAAAATATATTTCTGGTAATATTTTTCTTCAAAAATTAATCGCTGGCAAATTGCTTTGTAAAAATTTTAACCTAGTATTATCTTTTCTAAATGTATAGCTGGCAATATTTTAAAAAAAATGTATTTCAGGTAATATTTTATTTTAAAAAATGCGTTGCTGGTAACACTTTCGTTTTTCAAAAATATTAGGTTGGTGCAAAAATAATTTCGTTTTCTAACCTATGTTACTATGTGAGAAAACGAAATTATTTTTGCACCAACCTAATACATTGATGATAATAATATATTCCAGGTAATAATTTTTTTCTTCAAAAATTTTTCCTGGTAATAATTTTTTTTACAAAGTATTTCTGGTATTAAAACCCATTTTTACACATTCATAGCGTTCCGACCCCTTTTTTGAGGACAACCACTAGCCCGAACCTGGGATCCCCACAAGTGCTACCACCCCAGGTTAGGGTGGACCCTGGAACACCAGCAACCAAAAGGCGGCTCCACGCTCCTCAAAATCTCTTGATCAGAAGCAACGCTATTGGACGTAGTTTAACGTCTTAACCAGGAGGCGGATGTAGTTTATGTCATACCCAGGAAGGGAAGAAGACGGGTTCACGCCATTTATTAAGGACATTAGCACAAAGTGAATGAAATAGATAGGATCAGAATTTGAACACGGCACGTCGAGTTCCTTTCCGTGTTGATAATCGATACAGCTGTTGAGCCTTGAAATGAATATCCTGCTTCAAACGGGTCTCGTTATAATTCCGTTTAACAATTTCACTTCTCAAGTGAAAGCCAAAGAGAGCGACGAAAATTTATTGAATTAACAAGGATTATCAAAGCTTTAAAAATACCTTATTTCTTTCATTTCAATCAGATCGAAAACTAAAAAAAAAATATATATATATATATATATATATAATAGAAGTCGAATGTTAATAAAATCCCATCTGCCTTTCGAAGAGATCGAAACTGATTGATAATTTCTCGCCGTAATCTGATTCATTTGGCCTCCTAATCTGATTTTCAAACGGCGGCGGTTTTAAACGCTTCCCTTGAAAAGGATTACGGCGTGGTTTTGTCTAGAATTAACCCGCGCATTGTTAACGGAAAATAGCAAATGCTTTTACGAAATGTCTTTAAATAACAAAACATGATCGAATTAGCAGGTAATCGTTTCTCAAATGATTCCCTTCTCTTCGAAGAAATTCAAGGGCGTCTTTCATTTTCATTGGGCTTGCTTGATCATCATTTCGCATGGGAGACCTTTGTGCTTAAAAATATAATCCTCATGTCAGTCTGTCTGTCTGTCTATCTATCTATCTATCTATCTATCTATCTATCACCTTCTGTTCATGACTTCAATTCGTTCTTTCTTTCTTTCTTTTTCAATCTATCCATATCTTTCTTTCGAATAACTGAGCGTTCTCATGTTTATATCCTATCATATCTATCATATCTACCTCTATGTGTCTATCTATCTCTATGTGTCTATCTATCTCTATGTGTCTATCTACTTCTATGTGTCTATGTATCTATCTATCGATCGATCGATCTATCTTTCGCATCGTCTCCATCAATCTATCTATCTATCTATCTATCTATCTATCTATCTATCTATCTATCTATCAGTCCTTCAATCTTCTGTTCATAACTTATTTCTTTTAATCTAATTCATTTTTATCGATGTCTTTCTACGAAGCGTCGCTGAAAGTTTCAAGGCATTACATAGTTGTCATTAACTGGGTAAATCACCAAAGTATCACCTGATTTTATTATCTCTTTTCATCCTTACAGAACCTTTTGATCAAGGAAAAAAATTTCTTTAATGAAAACCAGATTCAAGTGGAAGGCTTTCTCACGTAAAAACCTGCGGAATTTTACCCAAAACGTGTGGAAGACTGCTTTAAAAGTGGCACCTAGCCATTGTAAATAATGAATGGTATATAAGGGAATAAGTAGCAATTGTGCTTTTTTGTTTGCAGAATAAAACTGATGTACAAAAACGGAAATTATTCATGACTAAAACTAATATTTTCCGAATTAGATGGCGCATTCTCCTTACTTAATTTACAGGATAGAGCTTCAGTGTTAACCCTCTATGACCAAGTTCATAGGAGTGACGTCTGTTAAATTTAAGGAGTCAGTTCAAGTTTCCTCTCGCCCAAGATGCCACTGAATTATAGAGAGACATACCCACACCCGTCTAGGTTTGCTGATAGGGTTTACAGTGTTATGTTGAAAACCTCACCTTCTACCGGATTTAAATTCAGAGTTTTTCTTCTCCGAGATCAATTTCCACCTGAAGACAATTTAATATATAGGTATCGGTAGAAGGGGCAAATTCATAGCTTTCCTAACGGTGTTTGTGCGAAAGGTAAGGCATTATCCGAGAACGGAATTTGAACCCGGTACACTAATTACAATTTCCGCTGCAATAATGGGCACATTCCGCTACGTTATGGGCACATTTTGTTTATTTCATCCACATTTTATGCTTTGTCGAGAACTATTTTCGATATATAAATTCACCGTTTTTTTTTTTTTTAATTTCTTTATCAACTCACTCCATGCTAGACGGTAATGCTACAAAGATTTTCTTGATCTTGGTGAATTGTCACCAACTCTGAGTTAATGTTAGAAATACAATTAAACGAAAAGAAAAATAGTAGAAAAAAATGGCAGATTTAAAAAAAAAAATCAAGATTTAATCTTTCCTTTCTCAGAAAATTTGTGAGTTTCCAAATCGGGTACGTTACTTATCGGGATGTGTATTAACAGAACGATCGTCATGAGTATGACGATAAACTACATCCAGCAGCAAGGGCCTCTGATCAGGAGGTTTTGAGGAGCATGGAATCACCTCTTAATATCTGGTGTTCCCAGGTTCATCCTGAGCCGGGGTGGTAGCATCTGTTACGGTCCCTGCTGTGGGCAAATAGTTAATCCCCCAAACTGGGGTCAAAACGTGTAAAAATAGGTTTTAATACCAACAAAACATTTTGGTAAAAAAATATTACCAGCAATACATATTTGAAGAAAAAATATTACCAGAAATAGATTTTTTTGAAGGAAAAAATATTATCAGAAATAGATTTTTTTGAAGGAAAAAATATTATCAGAAATAGATTTTTTTGAAGGAAAAAATATTATCAGAAATAGATTTTTTTGAAGGAAAAAATATTATCAGAAATAGATTTTTTTGAAGGAAAAAATATTATCAGAAATAGATTTTTTTGAAGGAAAAAATATTACCAGAAATAGATTTTTTTGAAGGAAAAAATATTACCAGAAATAGATTTTTTTGAAGGAAAAAATATTACCAGAAATAGATTTTTTTGAAGGAAAAAATATTATCAGAAATAGATTTTTTGAAGGAAAAAGTATTAGCAGAAATAGATTTTTTTTGAAGGAAAAAATATTACCAGAAATATTTTTTTTTTTTTGAAGGAAAAAATGTTACCAAAAATAATTTTTTGGGGAGGAGAATATATTACAAGAAATGGGTTTTTTTGAAGGAAAAAAATATTACAAAAAAAAAAAAATTGTTGGTATTAAATGACCCATCAAGATTGATATGCCATAAAACAAAACAAACCTAACCAAACAGAACGATATTAACGGTGAGGTCTTGAAACATACGACCGGTATTAAACATACGACCGGTATGAAATTGTTCAAGCAACGATAGCGCGACATTCTAAATTTTTTAAAGACACGCGCCGCCATGTAACAAAACACATAAGCGTGTCTTACTGTTATTGCCACCGCATCTCAAGATGCATCAGTGAGAGGACGATGGCATGTGGGTGCATTTCTAGTAAAGGAAAATTCTCGTGTGCAATTGGATTCAAATTCCCTTGTTGTCGAAGTATGATTCAGAATCGAAGAGCACTTTAATGTACTTCGCCAGAGGCATAAGTACGTGCATATGCGAGTATGGAAGGTGTAAGGGTTTAATTTGAACGGTTGGGCGAAAAAAGTAGGGGTATGGATTTTTGTTCGTTGCGCGATTCATTTTTACAGAGAATGTCGGCTCAGGATTTTGGTTTGAGGAAGAGTGCACATAACTATTTGCTTGATTATAATGTAAAGTTTCTGGATATAGAATTGCATTTATATCTGTACGTTTAAGAGTATTTTAAAATGTTTAAACGCACAGATATGGGAATGGCAAAATATTAAAAAAAAATCTTAGAGACGCGTTTAGTTCCAAGAAAATTCTTCAGTTTAAAGGAAGTCGGCCGCTGTTGGGATCATTGATCCAATGCGAACGATTCTTTTCTTAGATGCATAATTTGTGAGTCGCCAGAGCTACATACACTTTCGAATTCAGAAGTTCTTTCTCCAAAGATATAGTACACAGTCTCTCATGTTAATTATCCATAGATTGGGTGGGGGAAGAGAAAATTTCATACCTTTTCTTATTCTTAGCATATAAGTGACTATAATGAACTCAATTAGTATTCGAACTCAGCCCTCCGATACTGAAATCCATTACTCTACCGGACTAATAACGCTTTTATTCAAGGAATCAATTTTATATATAAAAGGTGAGTGTGGTGAAAATAGAACAAACACAGATTACACTATACCTCGAAACGTTAAATCTAGACGAAGTGTCATTTTTAAATTTAACATATTGCGTGAAATAAATTAGATTTTTAATATCACCTATTTAAGAGAGATAAGGAAATTGAATATAGGATGGACTGCGCAAGCGTTACTTTTGTTGAACTCGACTATAGATTCTATAAAACCCAAGTAATAACCTAAGAATTCATCTCATGTTATTAAATAGCCTCTTCAGATCCAGCATTTAGTTCACCTCGGTCATAAATGTTTAAATTATCAACAATAAATCATCATGTTTTCAGATCAATGATTGAAATGACTTCAAACCAATTAACCCTGTAAATCTTATCGAAGACAATTCCATATCAGATCGATTTGACTGGCGATATGCAACCACAAAGCAACGATCTTTAACAAATAACAAACAACACATCACTTGAAACCTTCCAAAATCAACAACAACTACAATGAATAAAGGATATAACTAGAAGGAGACGTAATAACACGATGAAGACGTTTACTTCCGCACACGATTAAACGATGGCCTGGGAAGGAAAACCGATCAATAATAGAAGGAGTAACAAGTTACTTGCCTTAAGAAAACTACTTACGTGAAAAAAAGAAAGATTTTATAAATTCCAAACGGCAGAAACGCTAACTTGTCGGTCAATGAATGTCGATTATTTCCTGTTTGGAAACGGTCATTCTCAACAATAAAAATAATGTTTCTGCAGATTAGCGATTTTTGAAATTAGTTACACTTGATTAGTTGGAATGACGGTCTGAAGAAAGTGGGTTGTAATTCGTAGATCATGGCAATTTCATTACATGTTAGTTTTATGCCGTCGGAAAGGAAATGAAGATTCGTTGTTTGGCCTCTTCTGCATGGCAGGGAAAATGATTGCGTCTTGTCTCAATCATCTGAGAGACATGTCCAATTGACTGTGATATATATATATATATATATATATATATATATATATATATATATATATATATATATACAGATGAAAAAAGGTGAAAAAATGTTTAAATATCGATTAAGAAATAATGTCTAAATTTTAGGGGATGAGCCGTGAAACGAACATTTCAGAACTGCTTTAGATAGATGGATGGAAACACACACATATTTATAGATAGATAGAAACAGTGATAGATATATAGATAGATTGACAAAATATTGCGACAAAGATAGAAACAATTATAGATAGATGAAAACACACACACACACACACACACACACATATATATATATATATATATATATATATATATATATATATATATATATATATATAGTGTGTGTATTTAGGCAGCATTTTTTCATTCATACATGTTTCATTAAATAATATAGACAAGTGTTGTCTATTTATTTTATGTAAATTCTTTTCATAACGTCTGATAAGCTTAATAACATCATTAAACGAAGAAAGAAAATCACAATATTGATCCATATTTTTTTATCCAATCTAAGCTTTAGGCTTACATAAGCCGTTATCAAAGATGACAATTACAGTACAATATATTAAGCAATATACGGACAAGAATTTGATGATAGTCTGTTTCTGTTTACATGGAGGATTTCCAAGCAACAATAAACACGTGCATATAAGACGCTGGAAGCGAAAATCGCACCGCAGCTCATGATGTCACACATGACCACTTATATACACTTGTCTATATTATTTAATGAAACATGTATGAATATATATATATATATATATATATATATATATATATATGTGTGTGTGTGTGTGTGTAAAGGAACAATCGTAAATGGAGACATGCATAGAAACAATGATACACACACATATATATATATATATATATATATAGATAGATAGATAGATAGATAGATAGATAGATAGATAGATAGAAATACAGAGAGCTATATCAAAAGATAGAAACAATGTGATCTGTTTGAAAGTGTTATCATACAGTTGTTTGCATCTATAAATATTTGTATTGTCGGTTATATCTGCTGACAGATTTATTTAGTGACAAGAGAGTTCTTCGATTCCGTAATGCAAGCACTCTGTAAATACATTGCTGGAATAGGATTATTATCTTTAGATTCCACTCATCCCAGAACTTTTATCACCTCTTAACCCTATCTCCGATTCTTGAAGCCACCGTCGTTCTTTGCTTCTTCCTTCCGTGAAGCAATATCATCATTAGACTGTGCAGACAACAACTTCGGCTCCGCGCACCAATGGCGGTGGCCACGTAGGCGGTCGTTGAAAGAACAGCGACAGTTCGACGCAAATTTGGTCTTCTCCAAAGACGAGTGTCTTAGTGCTTCCACATCAGGTTTTTCCCTTTTAACCGGCTTCTCTCGACGAGATTGAGATCCTTTCGCTAAGCTTGGTTTCTCATAGCACAAGACACGGGGTGACTCACCTATCCTCCGGGCGCTGTTTCACTCGGTAGCACACCCTTTCCCACTACTCAACCTCACCTTCCTCATATCCTCTTACCTTGTCCCCATTTTCAATCGACATTCAGCGTGTTTTACTTCTTTCCCCTCTTATAGCATTGCTTTTCTGCATTAGTAATTTTGTTTGTTATAATGTTCAATCTCTAGTCTTGTCCTTTCGGTTTCTGACATTCATTTTTTTTTTTTTTTTGCTTGATCCTTATTGTACTTTAACTATCCGCCATTTTCAAAGATGGCGGATACTTTAAAATTATCAGTGGTAGCTTTGGATTTTTGCTTTTTTTTCCCGAACAATTTTACAGTTTCGTCTTCTAACATATTTTTTCTTCTTTCTTATTCTATTCTACACTTATTTTTTTTTATATTAGATCTTATTTCGACACTGCTAAATATTCTCGATTGGATTAAGAGAGGTAACAAAAGACAAAAAATATTAAGAGCTCCAAATGACAGAATTGTGGAGAATTATGATCGCCAACGTCCTGAAGAATATTCTTATTTTATTTTATCGCCAACGTTCTGAAGAAACTTTTTTGCCAAATAATATTTTTAGGCAAATGATGCAGCTCAGATAAGTAACATTTTCATAGATTGATGTCAAGCCTTCTGCTAAGTTCTATAGACGAGTAGTCAACCATATTTTGCTAACCATATACCTACGTAAGGTTTTAAAATTATTCATTGTGCCAACAGCAAACGGATTTTTATACACGTCAAGGTCAGTATACCTGTTCTATAACATATTTTATATAGTAATATATAGTATATATCCTTTAGTATATATTAAAATTGAAACAGGTAAATATCTTTCAATTGGAAATTGCTTGGCGTGACATGTTTGGCACGCGTGCCGTACGTGGCCGAACCCTGTTGTAACATAGGTCTTTTCTTTATTCTCATTCTATACTACACTTATTTTTTTGTTATTAGATCTTATTTCTACACTGCTAAATCTACAGTTGTACATGGCGATTATCGAGTAACTCCGTATTTTATTTATAAGTAGCCAGCCAGAATTTCTGTCTTAACACCCTGTGATTTGGGGGGGTGTAATGGAGCATATTTTCTATAGTGACTTTTGAAGAAGTTGAAGAGCGAATACAAGGTTATGTCTTCTATACCACAAAAGTTCCTGGTGCAATCAGTTCACACAATACCTGGCCGGCTCGAGAAGCGCGAAACCTAGTTTCCATATTGAATCTTAAATACGACTTCATGCTAAACGCTTTCCTCTCATGTCTATTTCTTGCAAAAATTCTCGTTAATAAATAAATTATAATTATTGTAAAATGGGGAGTTACTTTTCAATCACTCTGCATATAATTCTAAGTTGAAGATATAAAATAAATAAGAAACAAATTAAATTATTAAAGAACATGCCAGGAAACTTTTTCTTTAAATTAAACAATTTTCGCAATTTATATACATTGATTAGAAAGAGTTGTTTCAATATTTACATTATTCGGACTATTGTCCTCATCATTGTCACCATATTTATTACAAGGTTTCGGCCGTTGTACGCTCTGGCCTTCTTTATGTGGTTGGAATGTCGAACTGAATCCTTTATTCCGCTCACTGGAGCAGACTGTTCTAGTTCCACGTACATAATAACTCATCTCAGAAATATAGACAGATACTGAAGAGTTGTTTCGATTGTTAAATTAAATCTCCTTTTATTTTTATTTATTTCATGTATTCGTTTAAAAAATAAATACAACTTTTATTCTTAATCATTTCACACCCAGTAATGTGATAATGTCACTAAGATGGAAGTGAATACTGAGAGTGAAAGATATTGAAAAGACTTTAGTGAATAGAAAGGTCAATAAACAAGCCGGTTTCAAGAAGACAAGATGGCGACTGGCGTTGCACTTAAAGTTTTGTAGATCACAGGTGGTAAGGAAGCTTGAAACCGGAATATAGTGCGATAAAGGAAACTATTAAAGTATAACATTACTTGTATGGATTTTCCAGATAATATCTAGATATGTTATAGGAGCTCCAAATTAGATATGGCATCAATATAGAATCTTTGAACAGATTTCTAAAACAGGGTAAGACTACTTAGGTTATTTCGCACTATGACCCTGGGAAAAGGCAGGAATACAGTTATTATTCTGATTTCCTTAGCCACGGAAAAATAGCAGAGCGAACCTGATAACAAATCAAGAAGTGAAACTAAATTCAAATCTGTAGAAGGTGACAAGACTTTCATGACAATGTATATTATATACATTGTCATGAAAGTCTTGTCACCATAAAAGAAAACTGAGGAGAGCTATGATCGCATACATCCTGAAGCAATTAAAAAAAAATGTTTTATTTCTCTTGTGTTGTCTTCTTCCGCTTTTTGCTAAAAATTTTCTCGTTTTTCGCGTATTCAATCCATCGTACAATCAAATCTCTATTATTTCAACTTTGCAGCCATATTGGAGGATTGTAGACCAGAACTTTATTCAGCGAGGATCTAAATAAAATACCTGTGGATTTAAGTAGAGTTGAAATGTAGATAAAATAGAATTTGTGAATAGGGTAAGACAGATTGTTGCAACTTGGCACTATTGATCTCAGAAAAGGTAAGAAGACCGATTAAATCTGGGCGCAGAGTTGGATCTCTTGCCGAAGCGATAAGAATGGGAAATTATTTTTTCCCATGACAATTATGGAAATATTTAGTATGCAGATAAAATAAAAATGTTGCGGAGAGCCATGATCGTCTACATCCTGAAGTAAAGTGTTATTTATTAAGATTGTTTTGTATCTCTTGTATTTTTTTTGTTGTTTTCTTTTTTGTTTTAATTCAATTTTATATTCTCTTTTTTCCCTTTTCGCTTGAAGTCATTACTGTTTGATTTCCTTTTTTTTAACCCCACCCTAGCCCTAATTCATTTCCTGTCTTATATTTCTTTTTAGCCTTTACCTACTTTCCTGTAAATTTCTAACTCATTCCAATATATATCATTTTTCTTTTTTCTTTATTTATATATATTTATATATATTTACTCTCTTTCCTTGTCTGTTAAATACTTTTCTTCCCTTTCTTCATTACAAGGTCGCACGCATTACATTCCAGACTCTGTTCATTTTTGAGTGGAATTCTCTCACACCAATATCGGAGTTTATATTTCTTTTCAAGCTTTCTTTTCTTGTTCTATTTTATTTTTCGTTCCCGACACTCTACCTCACCCCATACTTCGAACTCAATCACTTCCCTGTGGAATTTCGTACCGAGCTAAAATAATTTTCTTTCTATCTTTTTCTTCTTTTTCTTCTTTCTAATAAGGCACTTTGTCGACCCACAATTCCGCGCAGATACTCGGAAAGAATTATTTTAAATTGTGTCTAAATAACCACCATTTTTTCTCTTCTGCCATCCATTTTATGCATCCCTTTAATTTTTTTTCGAAATTGTTTCCTTTTCCCTTCTTATTCACCAGCTTTCAAGAAATATTCATTTTCAACTATTTTTATTTTACCGAAAACCTACCGAAGTTCGGCGCATATATTTTGCTTACTTTTTCTTCGTATATTCCAAAATCGAATGCCACCCCTTTTCTCTGTATTACCTAAGGTTAAATTAGTATTGAGCAGTGGTAAATTTAGAAAAAAAAAGTAGAATTATTGCGTTGCGCCAACATCGCGAGTCGGAGGAACTGCTTATCTTGACATCAACATTGTTAATCGTGACCTTTAGAAAGGAATCAGAACATACATTTTGGTCTTTCTGGATATACGAAGGTAGCTGTAGATATATTCATTTTAACTATATGAAATCAGAATTTGAATTAGAAACAAAATGGCGATAAGTATATAGGTACGTTAGTCATACAAACGGAGAGTATTTACTTAGTGAGCAAATTATTATTCGAATTCATTTACTTGAACACTGCACCTAGAATAATATCTATCTATCTCTCTATCTATCTATCTATTTATCTATCTATCTATCAGTCTCTATATATGCACACAGAAATAGTGTATATATATATATATATATATATATATATATATATATATATATATATATATATATATATATATATATATATGTAAACACAATAAATATATGTGTCTTTTTGTTATTGTAACTTGACCAAGAATATTTTTATTGTAAAATGAATACAACGCTAAAATAATACAAAATACACTTTTATAAAATATTACTACTCACAATACATTTTTGTAGTGAAATTACCGGCAATACATTTAAAAATGCAAACAATACATTTCATTATATAAAACTATGTATGTACATTTACCCGGAAATTATAAAATTATCTAAAAATTATTTAGATTTCGACACTAAATAAGCTACAGAAGTTGATATTCTGCTAAACAAACCCAGCACTCAAAATGTGTGTTAAAATTTACATAACTGCCCTTGTATAAAATGATTTAAACGCTCCCAATGAATTATGGAGTAATGTTGCATATTTGGGCGGGAGGTGACCTGACCTGACCTCACTCTCCAGCCTTGTAAAGTCCAAAAACGATAAGTGACGAATTATTTTCCATCCTCCAACCTCTCCCCAACAGGCGGGAAGGGACAAGCTAGTCCCAGAAGTATCGCTACTTCCACAGAAAATGCTCAGACGAATTATATTCCCTGGCCCCGCCAATCCAAACCTTCACAGGATGGTCACGCCATGCCACATACATAGTAATAAATCACCCACATTCCGTCCGTAATCTATTGGTGAGAAGAAAGTTCCACTCGAACGCCTTCTCTCTGTGACCCACTACACTGTGGAACCGACTCCAAAGTGAATGTTTCCCCGATGACTATAATACTGTCTTTTTCAAGGCTAGGATTAACAGTTATCTTCCACTCCTATCCACACAAATTGCTTCCTGATGTATTATATATGCATACACCTGGATCCCCCCTCACAGTAATAAGTTTGGCTGGTGTCAATACAGACTGATGTGGAGGTACATGGACTACGCCTATTAACCACGCCTATTGCCTACCACTACGACGGGGACCAGTCCATTACGGTTACCTGTTAGATTATCCTACTCGGTTACCGTAGTCCAAAACCACTTTGCTACTTCGAACAAATATATCCCTTTCCGTGACATATGACCTCGTAATGTAACCATCTACCTCGAGTGGCTTCCGGGCCTTGTAATTTGTGAACCTTACTGTAAAAAATAAATAAATAAAGGCCTTCTCTCCATTCAGAATTATCTGATGACTGACCTGGTTTAGAAACAAGCTTACTGATTAATAATTTAGAGTATGTCTATTTTATATTCTTTTATCTCATATAAGAGATAGGTTGCCTCCGATTTTTTGGTTAAGTGTATTTTAATTGATATTTTAAAAAAATAAAAAATAAAATTAAAATGAAAGCTGTAAAAATTACACAGAAAAATGATAACATTTATTTTATGTGCGTTTATGGTTTACACAGATTAGAACCTGTTTTTACGCATTTTTTTTTAATTACATCTCTTCATTTTTTTGCTAATGCTTCCAGTTTTTCTGGTTCCCATATCACTTTATTTATGTTCGTTTTTTTGAAAAAAGGATCCGTTTTATATGTATATATATATATATATATATATATATATATATTTGAAATTTACATAAATTTCCCAGATTACAATTACTGTTAGTTTTTAACTCCTGTTATCATAAAAAACACTTTTCTTTTTAGAAACCATATCTGTTCTGTTTCCTTTCTCCCACATTTTGTTGCTGCTATCGTACGATTTGTCTCCCCTTCCTAACCCACTCTTCATAATTCTCCTCGTTCGTCGCCCTCGCCTACCAATCCAGAAATGAAGGTATAGAAATTCAGATAGTAGATTTTTAAGGCGATTAAAAAATGAAGAATGAATCAGCAGATAATTGCAGTGGGGAAAAAAAAAAACAAAACAAAAAAACAAAAAAAACGCGCGTGGAAAGTTTTGGAGACGACAAAGCGAATAAAGATAGTGAGACGTATTCCGTAGTGAATACGAAAATGTAAAGAAAATAACATCAGTATTAAGAATAACACTTAGAATAATACGACTAAAAAGCAACCAAAGAAAAGATGAACATTTGTTAGACAAAGAGATTGAAAAAAGGAGGAAAGATTACGAAATTATTTATTCATCACTAATAATTATTATTTGACATATGGAATTCTCAAAACATATCTTATCGTGGGATGTCATACTTTAAAAATCTAAAAATAATGATACATATAGGTATATTTTAAAATGAATTGTTAAATAATAATAATAATAATAATAATAATAATAATAATAATAATAATAATATTAATAATAATAATAATAATAATAATAATAATAATCAAAAACAAATAAAAAAAATAGAATGTGGTACATGAAGACATCAACAACTGCATTTGCGGTTAGGGCCCCGAGTTTGATTGAAAAAAGATTTCGATAGAGTCATTGTAGGGAACTCTCAAAGCCCATGCCTTAAAGAAACACACACACACACACAAAAAAAAAAAATATTCTCGCAAGTACAACTTACCTGAAGAAGGTCTTTATCTATATAAAATTTGTATGATCTTAGGTTATTTTTTTAATTATCTTTTGAGAAAAAACCTTCAGTGGAAAATGTCATGATGCCATTTTAGAATTTCTGAGTGCTGTGCTAGACAGAAATGGAAGACGATAGCTACAACAACAACAATAACAATAATAATAATAATAATAATAATAATAATAATAATAATAATAATAATAATAATAATAATAATAATAAATACAAGGACATGGAGATCAATATTAACAGGATGTGGGGAATGAAGACTGAGACTGCAGCAAAAGTAATCGGGGTTCTGGGCCTCGTGTGAAAAGGAATGGACAATTTTACTAAGAGTTTCCCAGGTAATATAACTATAAAATTTGCCCATAAAATTGCCCTACTAGGAACATCCAATATACTAAGAAAACTGCTAACAACGAAATGACATTTCTGCTATAGAGTCCAAAGATCATATATTTTCCCAACTCTACAGGTCACAAAGTAGGAAACGTAACATACAATATAATAATAATTCTATTACTCGTAATTTATTTCTTCAGCTACTTTTCCTTAGTTTCTCGAAAGTTTTCAAAGATGGGTCTTTTTGGGCTAGGGCTGCAACAAATACCAGCAGGCAGACATCGTTTTTCAACATGATTTTTCACAGTTATATCTGATCAATTAACCTACATTATAAGTATTATCACTGTTGTTGTTTGTTTTTTTTTTTGTCATTATTATTAATATTATTCAGTTGTCATAATAATTTTTAGATTTTATTATTATATGATTTTTTTCCTCTATAATTAAGTGGGCGCGTAGGCTTATGGTTAGCATGATGCCGCACACCTTTTCGCCTCCTCGAGCAACCGTCAGTGCTTGCGCTGACACGATGTGACAAGTCACTGTGACAACTGAGTGCTTGAACCAAGGGTCA
>OZ010605.1:7404026-7429026 GCA_963932145.1 Acanthosepion lycidas
TGTTTTTCAGACTGAAAGCCATACAAAATATATTAAAACCGTACTCTTTCATATTACAAACATAATTTAGTAGTAATAGTAGTAGTAGTAGTAATAATAATAATAATAATAATAATAATAATAATAATTAGAGTATTGATAATTACAGAAGAGGCATTATGTTGAAAGAATTCCATGGCTTATATTTGACAAAGTATTGATTAAATAAATATTGAGCAAGCGTTCTAGTTTGCTTTAGTGCAAAATGCTAAAACGATATTATTCAATACTTCCTATACATATATATATATATGTATATATACATACATACTTATATATATATATATATATATATATATATATATATATATATATATATATATATATATATATATATATATATGTGACCTAGTAATATGCATACTTATGCTTGATGGGAAAATAATTCTACGTACTGTAAGTGATTCTAATGCATTTACTTGTTCTTAAAAGAAATATAGCATATTAAAAATTAAAAGTGAAAATATTTTTCAAATCGTAGTTAAATTAAACGTATTCTAACCTAAACACCCCCCCCCGCCAAAATCTTTAAATATACAAATAGAAAAATATGCCGTAAGAATTTTTGCCGTTAACAATAAAATTTTTAAAAAAATCCAGACGACATGCATTTAACGTATGTCAGATTTCATTGAAAAATACATCCCTACCCGTACCAAAACGTAACTAATAACTGATACATCAAAATACAGCGATCATGAATACGCAAACACCCCTTGTCTGGTTGAATTGGATTTCTCTGTATCCTTGAAAACGTGAATTATGATTTTTGTTGTGTCTTTAAAACTCAGTTATTTTTAAAAGTTACCCCAAAATTCGCTTGAGGATGAAATGGAACTAATGTCTTTAATTTAATTATAAAATTAAATTCGAAGCTTTCAGCTTTCATTTTTGAAACATGGTTAGAATTGTGTAGCGAAAAATCATTTTAAATCAATTAATTTATAATATATATATATATATATATATATATATATATATATATTGATGTGAGACGCTATTCGAGAGATAGGCTACAATAAATTAAACGAAGAAAGGATGTGAGGGAATCCAATGGAGAAAAACAATGAAATGTAAAGTTATGATAACTAAGAACAAACAATCGTGTGAAGAAAGAAAGAAAGAAAGAAAGAAAGAAAGAAAGAAAGAAAGAAGAGTGGCAGCAATCCAATAGATAAAAAAAAATGAAAGGAAAAGATAAATGAAGGAAAAGAAAGAAACAAACAAACGTGTGTGTACGCGGAATAAAATATAAATTAAAGAAAGAAAGAAAGAAAGAAAAAAATGAAGAATGGCGGGAATCCAATAGATAAAAAAATGGAAGGAAAAAGCAAATTGGCGAAAAAATAAATGCAGGAAAAGTAACAAACAAACGTGTGCGTACCCCGAAGAATAAATAAATTATTAAAGAAAGAAAGAAAGAAAGAAAGAAAGAAAGAAAGAAAGAAAGAAAGAACAGTGGCAGGAAATGAATATATAAAAAAAAAAAAATGAAAGGAAAAAGTAAATGAAGGAAACGAAACAAACAAACGTGTGCATACCTGGAAGAATACATAAATTATTAAAGATAGAAAGAAAGAAGGATCGAAAGAAAGAAAGGTATGAGGTGTCGGATGAAAACGAAAATATGCCGAATAATAACAAACAAATAAATAAATAAAAAATTTCTTATTTTCTGGTCTATACATCCCAATATTTCATAAAATATGCATGATATGCTTATTAAACTGACTTCAGCTTTGAGAGCAGATGAAGCCTGAAAGCTTGTGGGACATAAAATACTTCCGATTTTTTTACTTGTTTAAGTCAAAAAAAAAAAAAAACGAATACACCTGATTTTTAAATCAGGTCAACCCGTTTTGTTCTCTTTTAAAATATATTATTAGTGTTGGTAACTCGGAAGATATAAGAAAAGACAAGATTTAAAACTCGAAATATTAGGGATTAAGTTTGAAATTTGGAGTGAAAAAAACCGGAAACACAATAACTTACCTGAAATATTTGTTTTTCAAAGACTTTGCAAAAATAGGCGCCTTGCAAATTAATTAAAAAATATATTTATAAGCATATTTTCCTCTCAAAGGACGAGTAAGTGAACGTATGCCACTAGCAACATTGATTGTACCCAAGAGAGAAATATATATATATATATATATATATATATATATATATATATATATATATATATATATATATATATATATATATACTTTATTTACCATTTTCTATAAATTCTGTATAGGAAATGTTTTCTTTGTTCTTTCATATGTCGCGGCACTTTAGGTCAGACGATCATCGCTCTTGAAAAAATGTCTATCCCTTGTGGATCTTAGCAGTGTTTCTTCCTTTGCCAAGACTCCCGCCCCCGGTTCCACTATCCTTGCATGCAAGCTCGCTATTTTCTCCTATCTGTATCACACTCAATATGGCTTCAGGCTTAAGTTTTCAAAATCTAACTGCTTTTGTGTTCAATAAATTTCAACTGGCTCTTTTAGATTCTGATTAAAAGTGAACTTTTTTGTTGCTATTTTCTTTAAGACTTCCTTATTGCTTACCTGATCCGTCCATGGCAATCTCAGTATCCTTCTGTAGAACCACATTTCTGTTGACTCTTGTTTTCTATTCATTTGTGAAAAGACTGACCCGCATAGAATGAAAGGGAATTGTTAATTAAGAAAAATAGCTTATAAAAAAAACAGTCATTATCACTCAACTAAATGAATATAAATTCTCACTCTGCATTTCTATAATTATCATTGTTTAAGTCTTTCTTGTTGATTATTCACTCCGCCCATGGAATTCTCAGTATCCTTCTGTAAAACAGCATTTCTTTTCCCAACAGTTTTCTTCAGCATTCAATGACATAAAAGAGGAAGTTTGTGATATAGTAATCCAGCACTATTTACATTATTCGGACCATTGTCCTCGTCTTTGTCGCCATATTTATTACAACGTTTCGGCCGTTGTACGGTCCGGTCTTCTTCAGGTGGTTGGAATGTCGAACTGAACCCCATATTTCGCTCACTGAGGTACAATGTTCTAGTTTCACGTCACTTATCAATTATCTCCTGTTAATTCCCCTCTCCAAGTTCTCCACTGCTTTAACCGGGTATTGAAATCATATTCTATGGGTCCTGTCACTGCATCTAATCAACACTTTTATCCACTGTGTCATATGCTCCTGAGGACAACTGTGTAGGAATTTCTGGGTATTATGAACGAAATGTCTTCAGCAACGATTTTTTTACCAGTGCTCATATTGCAATTTTTGCTGTTATCAATGCATGTTTTTACCAGAGGTCATATTGCAATTTTTGTTGTTATTATCACTTTTCTCTGGCACTCATTATTACTGTAACAAGGAGTGCCAGAGAAAAGCGAAACTTTGTAATAAATATGGCGACAAAGATGAAGACAATAGTCCGAATAATGTAAATAGTGTACATAATAACTCATCTCAGAAATATAGACAGATACTGAAGAAGGCCGGGGCGTATGACGACCGAAACGTTGTAATAAATATGGCGACAAAAATGAAGACAATAGTCCGAATTATGTAAATTGTGTACATAATACCTCATCTCAGAAATATAGACAGATACTGAAGAAGGCCGGGGCGTATGACGACCGAAACGTTGTAATAAATATGGCGACAAAAATGAAGACAATAGTCCGAATTATGTAAATTGTGTACATAATACCTCATCTCAGAAATATAGACAGATACTGAAGAAGGCCGGGGCGTATGACGACCGAAACGTTGTAATAAATATGGCGATAAAAATGAAGACAATAGTCCGAATTATGTAAATAGTGTACATAATACCTCATCTCATAAATATAGATAGATACTGAAAGCCATAACTCATTTAATTATTCCTAACGAGGTTTTTTTTTCTTCTGTTTCTTAATATACTTTGCTGGGCTTTTAAAATAAAATATGTATTCAGATATCGGTCTCATATGTTCCATCTTCTATTAACTAAGAACTGATTTAACAGTGAATGGAACATGTGTGATATGAATGTAAGTGGCGTAAGAAAAAAAAAAAGAGAGAGGATTATATGTATAAGGAGAATAAGTAACAGATGCCCCTTGATGTCAAGAGGTTAAGATTGAAGAGTTCAGTGAAACATCCCCGAAGGATTCCTTTCCGCAAAGTAGCAACTCTTGGGAAAATACAGTCAGACTTGAACTTTCTCTTAACAATTGGCAATACTGAAGTAATGTGGGACAATTAATAGACAGCTTATCTCGATTTTGTTGAGAAAGTTCTCTTCTGATTTTCACGAATTTCCTAGGAATTCTTTTAACTTCGTACCATAGTCAACTTAATAAAATAATGAAAATAGAACAAAGTGAGAGAGAGAGAGAGAGAGAGGGAGGGAGAGAGAGAGTATGTTTTTGATATATCCTTTATTATAAAAATTTAAACCATCAGACATAATTAGTTCCAGTGATTGACGCCCACCGCCTATGTATAAATATGTCGTTCATGAAATATGATGTCCTTTGGAAGATTGGATCTGTAATGTCAATAAAAAGCCACATTAAATCCTTACATTAGACACATTTTCGTAAGTTGACTTGTCACTCATCGAAACTTAAGTCGATTCGCGTACTCCTCGATCATAAAATCACAAACAACCAAACTACATGTATTATACTTATTATTAGTAGATAATACTAAAATACTATATAGTACTCAATACAAAGAAAGAAAGACGAGGGGAAAAATACTATCTTCTCTTTTTCTCTTTATGGTGTTAACTCTTTTACACCAGGCCTGACTATATCGAGCTTCGATAATATATATATATATATATATATATATATATATATATATATATATATAGAGAGAGAGAGAGAGAGAGAGATAGAGATACTTAGAGATAGATAGAGAAAGAGAGATAGAGATAGATAGAGAAATATATATATATATATATATATATATATATATATAGAGAGAGAGAGAGAGAGAGAGAGAACTATATATATATATAGAGAGAGAGAAATATAGAGAGAGATATAGAGTACAAGAAAATAGAATCTAGGAAAAGACAGCAAACTAGAGACAAAAAGAAATCATAGAGAGAAAGAAAAGAAGAGAAAAAAAAAACGAGAGAGAGGACCAAATGAAACGCGAAAAGATACGTTCTGAAAAGCAACAAGAGCGAGGATAAAATGATTGTTTATTCTGAGCTACTACCCACGTGACACAGAGTGGCGGATTTTCCATAATGTGATTCGGTCAAAGGCGGAGTTGTTTTCGTCGACGCCAACACTATTTAGGTTTCCTTCCGTTTTTGTTTCGTTAACCATATCACCCTTCGAAAGACAGCGACTCAGCACCCACACAAACCGAACTGTTGCATGAGGGAGACAGAGACGGGAGAACGTAAATATATATGTATATGTATGTTTTCAAATATATCAGCCGCTTGCTTAAAAATGTAGTCAAAGAAAGGATTCATGTTTTAATTTAAACGCAGGGCGGCATGGACGTCTACGAACGGCACTGAGCCATTTTAAATCTCATTTTGTTATTAGGTTGGTGCAAAAATAATGACTTAATAATGTCGTTTTTTGATGGTTCAACAATTCTTGTTTCTGAGTTGATTGCTAGGCCAGGATTCTTGTATCCTGATTGGGTCGACTTCTGTTTGACTGCTGAAAATATTATTTTATAGCCTAACGATTCTGAATATGCATATATATTTTAGAGATTATTATACTATGGTCTGCAATTCAATCAATCTTGACCAGGCACCTCGTCTCCAGTGACTTTATAACCGAGGTGACGTGGCTTCCATCTGTCTGTTCTACAAATATTTCCATAGTAACTGTTCGGATGAGATTTCTTCCCTGCTACCCCGACTACATTAATTTAAGCAACTGGGTCTTATTGTTTTATTGTTGAACTATCTAAATACAACCGACACTTCTACTTAAAAAGTTTTTCGTACATTACACGTCTGTGAAATTCACTTCCGATTTCTTGCTTTCCTGACAATTAAAATCTTCAAAAAAGTACATGCAGTGTCAATTGCCATTTTCAGTTTTCTGAAACATTTTCATTTTTTGTCCAGGCTTCAATCCTCCCCAATTTCAATCAACTTATTCTGATTCATTTTAACTTCCACTCTTTGTAAGCCCTTGCGTTCTAGCGGCATTGTTAACGTGCTTGGGGTGAAACGATTAATATATATATATATATATATATATATATATATATATATATATATATATATATAAAGAAAATATTTCTGTTTAGAAAATATCTCCTCAGTTCTAACCATTGACTTTTGGCTAATGGCTAGCAGAGTATATGCTTGCAATTAGCGAATTGGAACAGACTCGGATTTTCTATCTTAAATATTAATTTCACACTGGAATAACATTTACTGCTATTGAATTAATCATGTTTCTTTAGGACTACACTCTAAAAGCGTTCTCCCGCTTCACTAATATTAATTTCAGAGTTACCTGCCCCTCTTGCTACTCGATATATCATTGTTTTGTGATTTCGGCATTTCTGGAAATGATTATTTGATTGGTCACTGCTATTGGACATGAGCCAATCAATGAACAATATTTAAACGGGCAGAAAATGCGCATGAAGTATTGAAAGCTTTCCAATTTGGATATTGTCCCTGTATATATATGATTTTTTTTTCACGATGAGGAATTAGCTGTCAAAGTGGGGGAATATTATATATATATATATATATATATATATATATATATATATATATATATATATATATAGATAGATAGATAGATAGATAGATAGATATCCTGAAGGGAAAAAACAATAAACGTAATTGCATTTCTTATTGATTTATATATGTCGTTCTCTTTAGATTAGATTCTTTAAAGGACTCAGGTTAATATTCAAGATACTTTATCCATAACAAGCGTGTCTATACAATCATTTCCCATAAAGATCTGTTTTTTAAAACTTGTTTATTAAAATGTTTACTAATGGGTTTCTTGTATCATCTGCGAGATTAAAAGATGAGGTTATCATCGCAATATAATCAGACATTATATGCAGCTTAAACATCTTCTATAGAAACGATATTTTATATTTATAACTGGAAAAAGTAGCACACATATAAGCTTCCCTGTAGTGTATAAGATTACAAACTCATCTTCCTATACAGTCCAGTATGTCGTATTATTAATTCCTCGCTGAGTTTGTGAAAGGAAATGAATTCAGAACTTAGCAAGTGTATTTGTGCGAAAGTTTATGTAAAGGCAAGAATTTGAAATCGGAGTGTCACTCGAATTTTATGCGCAAAAACCGACTATATTGTAATGACAAAAGTAAGCAGGTGTATGCTTTAAGTAAGCTGTATTCAACTGAGTATACAAGGCTCGCGCTTAATTTACTTTTATAGTCCCAGTACACAGAAATAGCTCTCTCAAAGCGGAGAATAACAAAACAAGGGGAGACTACTTTTGATTATTCATAACATATATATTGCGTAGTATATTTTAGAGAACACAAATTTTCAATGTAATATAATAAATAGAAAATAAGCATCTCTCAAATGATTAATTCGCGTTACCCTCGTCAATATTAAACGTGATTTGGTTATTTATAATAATGAAGAAAATTACGTTGACAGCTTATTATAATACAATTACATACATATATACATACATGGTGGAAGTCCACGTGACCGATTCAGCCCAACACTTGCACTCGAACCTTCTTAAATTTCTTTTTTCACATATTTTAAATATCATTACTTCGTCGGAGATGATATTTCGAATGGCTTTTCAGATCTGCAAGATTAACACTGTGCTTTGCATATTCAGGAGATAACAGTCTTTCTGCTGTAGCTTCTTTCTGGATGCTGACCGTGAGGATTTCGTGTGAGTCCGCTGGCTGATCGACACACTTTATGGCACACACACACGCACACGCAAAGCACACTCGCGCGCGAACTGACACACACACACACGCACACGCGCACACACACAGAGAGGCACACAGATACATAAAGACACGCACACACACAGAGACACAGAGATAAATACAGACGCGCGAGAGCGCACACACACACACACACACACACACATACATATATATATATATATATATATATATATATATATATATATATATATATATATATATATATATGCATAAGGGGTGTATGTTCGGAAAAGAGCGTTCAAGGATGAAAGAGTCTGTCGCCGCTCAGTGTTGACTTGAGTGTCCAGTTTTCTAATTTAAGATTACATACGCTCTATCTCTGATATTGAAAACATTTATATTTATATCTAAATTTTTAAGGTAACCGCATATATATATATATATATATATATATATATATATATATATATATATATATATATATATATATATATATATATATATATATATATATATATATATGAGGATTATGTGTATTTAGTCAGTTAATGTTCTTTCAAAAAATACAATTGCTAACGCCAGACATTTTCTGTTGATTAATTTTTATCTTCGACTTTTACAAGTGACGATTATTCCTTTTTCAGACAAGGAGATTCTTCCATGAAAAATTTTCGGAAGTTCATCTTTTGCAAAAGCCTCATTGAGGATCAATGAAAAATTTCTTTTAACTTTTTTTTTTTCAGTTCCGGCTATTTTTTTCTGTTTTCCGTGCAGCTTTTGTATTTACATATCCCATTGGATTGTGCATGTTTTCAAATTCTGTAAGCTTATACCAAAAAGAATTTTGTGTATTGATAAGATTCCGACTAAAAATAGCCCTTTTTCTTCCCTTGTGCTTCTATAGTATCGCGTTCGTACGTGTCAATAGATGTCGGGAAATATGAAAACAATATAAATGTTGGCAAAAATAGAAAACAAAAAAGAAAACCCTCAACTATTGAGATAAAAATAGTAAAAAAATTTTTAACTAAATATTAAAAAATGATATGTGTGTGTGTGTGTTGGCTTTCGAAATCAGAGGACTTAATTTTTTTTTCCCCAGGTTTTTACATAAGAGACTTAGGAAACGTTTTATTTTTCCTGGGTATATAATATGATGAATGCCATTTTTTTAAAAATGTTTTTACTGTTTCTTTTTGCATCCATTTATTGAAAGACTTTCATCGCTTTTTGTGTTTTTATAGCTGTTACAAACGGCTTATGTTTTCTGTTCATGAATTCCTTCTAGCCTGAATTCGTTGTGCCTTGATCGAAGATGAGGTTAAGTTCGATCGTTTCATAGTTGATTGATTGGATGCGACACCACTATAACGTTCTCTTTTTGCTTTCGTCACTAGGACTAATCCGACGTTCGCCTTCAAAACTGCACTCTAAATATGGCGGCCTTTTGGAACATTTTTGAAGGAAAGGCGGGAACGTGAGTTGAAAAGAAAGAGAATATGGAAGGAAAAGAGAAATAGAATAGGGGAGATTTTCAGTTGAGGTTGTAGGTGGTAAAATAAACAATGAAAAGAAATTGGAAAGTGATATTAAATGAGTAAAATATAAGCAAAGTGAAAGGAAAGGAGATGAAAGGAAAAATCTTGTAGATTAAGAGAGATCGTGGTGGAAAAGGTGATGCTAGAAAGATAAAATTTCGTGAAAAATTTGAAGCAACATGAAGAAATAGAAAATTTGAAGAAGAATAAGCTAAGTAGAAAAAAAGCATTTAATGAAAAAAAAACAAAAAAAAACAATTAGCGTTGTCCATATTTTTTTTTTATTTTTTTTTTAAAGAGTTCGGAAAAATATTGAAAATAAATAAGAGCGAAATGAAAATAGCTGATAGAAGGAAAAATCATTTTTTTAAAAATCCGTGTTTGTCTTCGGAGAATTGTAATTGCAGTCATTCGACATTTAATGTAGCACCTTGGCTACCATCCGAGTTGAAAGACAAGGGAAAGTAGAATACAATGCGCATGCGTAATAGCTCCAGCTGCGCCCGACCACTGTGAAACTAATGTCGGTGTCAATAATTGATATAAATTCATGGACAGTCTTACTTCATCGTCTGGAAAATGGTGTTGTAAAATGGACTTTGAGAGAGTGACTTGACCGAACGGACAGTACTTTGCCGTTGCATTACACACGTCATCCAGTTCAAGAAGAGGCTTCTCACGCGATTCGACTGTTAGCA
This sequence comes from Acanthosepion lycidas, assembly GCA_963932145.1. Classification (NCBI taxonomy): domain Eukaryota; kingdom Metazoa; phylum Mollusca; class Cephalopoda; order Sepiida; family Sepiidae; genus Acanthosepion; species Acanthosepion lycidas. The sequence goes on from OZ010605.1 coordinate 7,414,190, forward strand.
CTGAAAGAACTCGGACGGCGAGTTGCTTGGCTTTCATATAGACAAGAGTTTTCGAATTTAAATGGGACATTTACTTTAAAGTTTCTTTCTCTCTCTCTCTCTCTCTCCCTCTCTCTCTCTCTCTCTCTTTCTCAGTCGTTTGCATTCATATTGTTTTATATCTATTCTCAGATAATCATTTGTCTGATTAGGTCATTCACGCTTGTATAAAAGGTGATGTGCCAAATTTCTTGCGACATTCGTATGTCTCCATACAGTTGCTAGAAGATAAACACGTACGAAAGTGCTTGCACACACTTGCACATAAAAAACACAGACACAGACAGAAATAAAATCGCATTGAAATTGATGACTGTTAAGTTAGTGTGAATCTATGAGGATATTATTAAATGCAGTACCATATTTATCTTGGTGGTATTGCGCAAAGCATTTCGGCTGTTGCCCTCTACGAGAAACTACATCCGCGTCCTGGGTATGACGATAAACTATATCCAACAGCAAGGCCAATTAATTGCTGACCCGGGGTGGTAGCATCTGTTAAGGTCCAAACTATGGGCAAATAATTAACCCCCAAAACTGGGGTCAAAACACTATGTAAGTGTAGAAATAGGTTTTAATATCAGGAATATTTTTTTGTAAAAAATATTACCAGAAATTAATTTTTAAAGAAAAATGTTACCAGCAATATTTATTACCAGCTATATATTTTTGGAAAAAAAAATTACCAGCAATATATTTTTGGAAAAAAAAATATTACCAGCAATATATTTTTGGAAAAAAAATATTACCAGCAATATATTTTTGGAAAAAAAATATTACCAGCAATACATTTTTGGAAAAATTATTACCAGCAATATATTTTTGGAAAAAAAATATTGCCAGCAATATATTTTTCAAAAAATATTAACAGCAATATATTTTTCCCCAAAAAATATTACTAGCAATACGTTTTTCACGGAAAAATATTATCAGCAATACATATTTGAAAAAAAAATATTACCATCAATAAAAATAAAAACTAAAAAAAAAACTTGTCGGCATTAAATAACACACTGAAGTTGATATGTCATAAAACAAATCAAACCAAACAAAACTGACTACCTCGGTTATCTGTCGTCGTACTCGCCATGTTTGAGACGAAACTTTTATTCAGTTCATGGGAGTAGATTTTCATGAATTACAAAATTCAAAATTACTCAAGATAAATGCTTACTGTTAAAGTAGATGTAATTAATAAAAGAGGAGGAGATGGGAAGATTATTATGGGGATAAGGAGGATAGATAACGATTGACCCTTGAATTGAGGAGATTAACTTTTTAGAGTTTAGGGTAGCTTCTACACAGAAGCTTGTTTAAAAATGTAGCATTTCTTTGAAAAAACGCTGTCGGGGTGAAACTGTCACATTACATTTGAAATACGCAGGAGATGAGGCCGATTCAACCGCGTGGAAGCGGTATGTCATTATCTAACTATAAAAGTTAGTCTGAACTACCAGATTTATCTGAGTTTTTTTCTTCTTTTCTTTGAATTCATTTTCCATTTTACTCTTTTAATAATACTTTCCGTGTTATTTCCTTTTTAATTCTTTCTTTCCTACCGACTCCCTCAACTCAAATATTTCCCTAGTCACTTTCTCTTTTCCTTTTAACGTCTCCTTCTTTCAACGGACTTTCCCTCCTTTCCAACCAACTGCTCCAAACGTCCGCCATATTTAAATTGCAGTTTTGAAGGCGGATATCGGATTAGTCCTTGTGACGAAAGCAAAAAGAGAACGTTATTATGGTGTCGCATCCAATCAATCAACTATGAAATGATGGAACATAACCTTATCTTCGATCAAGGCACAACGAATTCAGGCAGAACGGATGGCACCAAATCATGGTTTCTTCTACAAGGAGGATGCAGATTGGAGTACTACAGGAGAAAACATTATCCTTTAAAGCTTTCTCGTGTACTTAGACCGATAGACTTTAAGTGCCGTACGTGATAGACGATATGGCGATCATCTTTCATTTGACCCATGATTGACTAGACAGAAGTTTTAGCCGCAGTAGGCTGCCCTTTCTTTCTGAGGTTTACTGGTTTTAAACCAAGGCTATAGGACACAATCTCGTCTGCTATGCAACCGATAAATTGAGAGTTAAAAGATGGATTTATACCTTTAACAAAGTTACTCGCACGTAAGTGAAATTCAACGAACCCGAGTGAAATTCGAACTCGGTTCTCCTATTTCCCATGCCCAGCCGTATTAAACCAAACCGCGTATACTTAGACGTAATTTATAGTGTTTAAAATTAAAAATGTGGCGTCTATATCAAACACGGGTATCCACGAAAATTAACGTTTGAAATTTAAAAAAATATCGGTTTAAGAATAAATCCATTAACACTATATATATATATGTGTGTATGTATATATATATATATATATATATATATATATATATATATATATATATATATATATTAAAGTGAACATTGAAGTCAACACTCAGTGCGTCTGAGTGTTGACTTCAAAGTTCACTTTAATATATATATATATATATATATATATATATATATATATATATATATATATATATATATATTAAAGTGAACATTGAAGTCAACACTCAGTGCGTCTGAGTGTTGACTTCAAAGTTCACTTTTATACTTATATTTACATAGGCTCTGTCATACATTGATTAATTTATCCCATAAATATAGGAAACCGTAATACTATATATATATATATATATATATATATATATATATAGATAGATAGATAGAGAGAGAGAGAGAGAGAGAGAGAGAGAGAGAGAGAGAGAGATGATTTGATTCTGCTTGTTTTTAAACACAGATCTTTAATCTTGGCTGACTAATGATAAAAAGTCTTCGCGTTCATTTCAGCAAAAATTCTTTCGTTTTCTAATTGATCGCAAAATCGCATTTGTTTGGAAAAAAAAATTCCTCTTTTTTTTTCTTTGTAATATTTCAATTTTATTTCTTCATTATCTATAACTGACCTTCCCTCCATCTTTATCGATCCACCTCGAGGAACTAATTCTGATTGATCGATTCCAATCCTTTCTGATCATACCGAACATATGGTGGTTTTCATCAGTAAATTGTGATTACTTCATTATTCCCTTGAAAGTCTCTCAGATCTTTCTAACTCATATTTCTTGATATATCAATTATTCATCTGACCATTGTGATTATAATGAAACGTCATTCTATAGACGATGGCTTCCAACTCTGACAAATAGATGACAATACGCCATTAAGGATACTATTATTACAGATGAGGTTTTATTTAAGAAAATACAGTTTTTCTTCTACATTTCTCCAACGTTTCCATTCGGAACATAGGCGATAATGGGTCTCCACAACCTCTTAATATTCATAGATTTTAACATCTTCTGTATTTTTAATTTCACTTCTTTTCTATGTATTGCCATCAACAAAAGTTTGGTACGCAGTGTTTTATTCTTCCTTTCAATATGTCCTGTAAGCGTTAAATTCTCCAAAACCCTTTCCTCATTATAAGTCTCTTTATGATTCTAATTGGAAATATCCTATTCGTTTCTATTTTTTCTTAAAACTTCCTCGTTATTCACATAGTCTGTTTATGGTATTCTCAGCATCTTTCCTGGGAACAAAGGTTCTGCGACTTCAAAATTCATCTTCGTCTGTGAGAAAATTGTCGAAAATTAATTGTCTTTTATTCATTAATTCATTCGTTTTCTACGGTTTACCAACGCTTTGGAGATTATTTAAAGCCAGGAAATATTTTTAGATTGTAAGAATTTTTTGGGTCGGGTATAGAGATAATAATGATTTAGTAATAAATGTCTTAATAATTAACTCTTAGCTGGGGGCAGAATGGGTGGATTCATGCTTTTCCCAAGGTTATTTGCGCCTAAGTGAAGATAAAGAACCCAACTGAAAATAGAATTCTCCGATTAACAATCCCAAGCCATTGTCCATTACACCACCCGCACACCTAGCTCGTGGTATTCTCATCTCACCCATCTAGCTACTGACCAGTCTTGACGTTGCTTAACTTCATGTTCGTCCGAGAACCGGTAGTTTCAACGGGATATAGACGTAAGTTTCATTGGCTTAGAGAAGGGCTAATATTAAATAAAAGTTCAGCTCTTATTTCTTTGTTTCCCGTTTCTCAAAACTTTCTTCATCTTGGAGATGTCATATTTTGCATTCCCAGTGCGTCTTCAGATTTCGGTGCCATGTTTCCCGTTTACTTGGTTGATTTTGAGTTCATTTTTTCATAGCTCGCATCTCCATCTTTCAGATGAACAAAAATTCTGTTTCATAGAACTGACAGACTACTGTATTACTAAAATCTATTAGATTACGAAGTTGAATGATTTATAAGTTTTTTTTTACGGTTTATCAACCTCTTTTGGTTTATTTGAAGCGGAAACCTATTTTAGAGTGTAAGAATATATTGTTACGAGTAAATATTGCATTAACAATTATTTAAAGAATAGCAGTGATTTTTCCAGATAAAATCGTAAAATTAAACACACAGCTGGAGATGAAATAATTTAATTCTCAAATGTATTGCGCGTTAGGGAATTTAATATCCAAGACTGCTATTCAAACTCTGCTCTCCGATTTCTCATTCCCGTCCGCTGTCCATTACACCACCCGCACATCCACTGCGGATTGTATGTATATAGTATAGTATAGCTGGCCACTCGTCTTCGAGGATACCCGTCTACGAGGGCGGCTAGCAATTACTATCGCATCTGTGTTTATTCAAACCCACTGAGCAGACCCTCATCCCAGTTAAGAGTGTGTTCTCTAGCGTGATCAAGCCCTCGGCAACGGACTTGTGCATAGCTTTCGACGGCACGCAAGGGTTCTGTTTACCCAATCTTATTCAAATGGCTTGGTTCAAACCGTGATATGGTTTTCAGGCATTTTTCAAAGGTCGACTCCTCTCTGATAACTTTTTGACAAATCGACTATGGCGAGATTCGAACCTGGGTCTCATGGTCAGAATGCGAACGATCTAACCACACGGCCACATGCCATGTCACTACAGATTAAAAAGAACGGTACTAGAATTATCTCAGTAGTTAGTGTTACTTTACCTTCCAAGATCAGTCTGTCGTATAAGCATAGCATAAAATTTTGGTGCACATAGTAAAAATAATGAGAATTATGGAAGTGACAGTCGTATCTATTATTAATGAAGCGCTTGGAACAATCTCAACGTGTCTTGTAAAAATGGTGAGGAGAGTTATAAATTCTAGGAAGCAGTGCCACCATCCTGATTACATCATTCTTTAAATCAGTAAAAGGTTTACCGAGAAAGCTCTCTCTCTCTCATTTGTTCTATGAGAGCCGCTAGATAGGACTAATGAGAAAGCTTAACAAAAAAGAAATATTGAAGAGGGAATAGTCCTTTTTTTTCCAAATTGTGAACATGATTCTTCCAACCAATCATAAAGTGAGGATCACTGAAAGCGAAAAGGGAGAACTACAAGGACGTTACCCTACACTCCCTCACACACAAAAACACAAAAAAAAAACAAAAAAAAAAAAAACAAACAAAAAAAAACAAAACAAAAAGAAACGTATTACACGCAAAAGGTCATAAGTATGAGGATACTCGGAGAGGATCAGATTTTGTATTAATGATCTTGACGTTCAGACAAATATCACAAAGCTGTGCTCTTCTTGAAGAAGTTGATACACGTGGAACTCTTCCAAGCATCCTAGAAGCAATGATGAAAGAATGTTGGAGATCCAAAAATATTTCGATAGCAACCACACCACGAAAAAATTGAACTCAACGAATACTGGTAGAAATGGTAGATATTTGAATAAAATGGCCGTCCATGAGTCTCAAGAGACAAATATCAGACATCCGATGTTTTCAGGCTCTAATAGTAGTAATAGTAGTAGTAGTAGCGGTAATAATAATAATAACAATAATAATCTTGGTGTGAGCACCACGCAGATCCAGTTATGTAGATAGGACCTGTAACAATTTTATGGGACTGCACAATATACACAGACAGAACAATCAAAGCTAATCGACCTGACATGGTTATTAGAGGCCGCAAACAAAAAAAAAAAAAAAAAAAATCATCCTTATTGATATGGCGATTCTAGCAGACTGCAATGTATCTTTGAAGTTCTTCAAAAAGCTATCAAAATACAAGGAACTTGAAATCGAAATATCATAAATATGGCACATGAGAACATCAAGAATCCCCGTTGTAGTTGGAAAAGCTTCCAATAGGCTCTTTGAAGGGATTCTTGGTAACCCATGCCTTAAAGAAATACAAAAGATTGTTCTCACGAGTACAGCCCAAAACATACGAAGGGCTTTATCTATGTAGAATATATGGTTTTTTCTAACTGGTCAGTGGAAAATGTCATGATGCCATTTTTAACCTTAGGTCTCTGGGCAGAACCTGGAAAGAAATGAATACACATTAGAAATCAAACGAAATAAAATAATAATAATAACAATAATAATAATAATAATAATAATAATAATAATAATAATAATAATAATAATGTTTTATTCTTGCTGTACTTGACCAATGCCTGCTAACTAGAAATTACCAAGCACTCATACTGAAAAATTGTGTTGACTCCAAATGTAAATTCTGCGATAAATATCCAGAAAGAATTGCGAAACTTGTATCAGGCTGCACGAAGTTAGCACCGAATGAATATAAAACTCGGCATGATAACGTGGGCCAATATCTGCACCATTTACGGGGAAAATAATGAAATAAACTAGCAACAACATCACCCTGACCCGGCTACAGAGATAGCACCTATAATAATTGTATGTGATTTTACAATACGCACAGGGATAACAATCATATTTTTATCGCCCACACCTCTTGATCAAAGACCACAAGAATGGGCTTTCTTATTGTCATGACACTCCCTGCAGATTAGATAGATAGATAGATAAATAGATAGATTGTAATGTATCTTTGAAGATCTTCAAAACGCTATCAAAATGCAAGGACCTTGAAATGGAAATTTCAAAAGTGTAGGAAATGAGGTCATCAGTAATTCCAGTTGTTGTTGGAGAACTCGTACTGCTTTGAAAAGGTAAAATCATTGATGAGATTCCTGGTAACTCATGTCTTAATGAAATAGAAAAAACCTTACTAAAAGTTACAGCTCGCACATTGCCTAGTGCTTTATCTATGTAAAATTCGTGTGATCTTAGTTTGTTTTTGTTTTTCTTTTACAGAAAAATGATACGTAAAATATGCAATGAAGCCATTTTTGACCTTAGATCTTTGGTTGTACCCCGGAAGAAAATGTGTATACAACCGAAACCCAAGGAAATAATAATAATAATAATAATAATAATAATAATAATAATAATAATAATAATAATAATAGATGTAGGCATGGTAAGCATGCCTTCTCATTCTAAAAGATTAGAGCTCTTAACATATACGTATTTGCATTGGGGAATTAAATTGGACAACAGAAAATATCAGTTCCACAATTTTGCTTGCTTGACAGTAGCAGTTGGGCATATAACGAATTGTCTGTGGCACACTGAAGATCTGTTCATAATGATTAGCAAGTTTGTCTCGCTAGATTAATTATGACTGAATAGTGAGTTCGATGGTCACTCGGCTCCTCATACAAGCTGGCTTGTGCCACATTTAATCTACGCTTAAAAATCACCATATTTTAGGCAAAAATATGTGTTCTACCATGTTAGTAAGAATGCGCATTCTTTTTAATAAGATTTTGTGGATGTCCTCTACTTAACTGACGGTTTATATGTGTGTCTTTTCTCGGTTTAAAAATAAAGGATAACATGACGTGCAAGCTCTTATTTTTGTCATTTACTTGTGAGGACTGAGCTCTCTAATGACCTTTACAACACCATGAGTTGCCAACACAGTGCGTTCTTTTTGGAGAAGTTCCCGCGCGTTCCGTTTGTCGATTCGTTCTTAGATTTATGAAAACATATTTCTTGGCGGGACCGCTATTACAGATGGTCGCCCGTGAGCTTGCCTGTTCGCGTTTAATGTGTGTAACAGTCAAAGTGATTTGCCCGATGAACTTGTTTCTGGCTTATCGTATTCAAGAGGTGAGGATTATGATAACAAAAGCGGCGGGGAAAGGTCGGCGAATGGAGTCTTTTCGTAACGGGTTAAGTACAGAGGCAACTTGTTCTAGCTTGGTAACTAGGCGGGTGGTGAAAATATCTGACGAGAGAGAGAGAGAGAGAGAGAGAGAGAGAGAGGAGGGGGAAAGAGGAGGGTTCAATTCTGATGCGAACATGGGAGTTGAAATAAGTTCAAAGAGACAAGAAAAATAAATCGAGGCTACTAATGAATAATTGTAAACATCGCAACAAATTTATGCCAAGATGGAATTGTTTTTTTTTTTTTTTTTTTTAACGGAATATCAACATCCTTATGGGTCATTTAACGCCGAAATTTAATTTTCTTACGAGCTTAGAAGTAATCAAAAATATCATATATGTTATCCTGCTTCCACAATTGAATACATGACAGATGATACTCAGATTTTATTAATGTACATGTTTGTTTGGACATAATTATTATAGACGGTGATATGTGTGTTATATGTTGTAGGTTTGTAGAGGTAATATTTTGGAAAACAGTTTGATTTCTTTAAGGAAGTGTAGGGTATAATATAGATTAAAAATCATGAAAAGGTTCTTTCATGTTGGTAGTTTTTTATTAGGTTGGTGCAAAAATAATGTCGTTTTCTCACATATGTTACTATGTGAGAAAACGTCATTACTTTTGCACCAACCTAATAATAATAATAATAATACCCCTTCCAACAGGAAGGTGAAATGTATAATCAAATCTAGTTTCAATAAAATGCCTTCCAAATCAAAAATCAAATTTATATATATATATATATATATATATATATATATATATATATATATATATATATATATATATAATATTGAAAGTCAGCGTGACCGAGGGCTTGAATGTGCTGGTGTTGTTCAAACTGTTATAAAATATGTAAATCATATGTAAAGCGATTTACATATAATCGAATGGGATACGCTATAAAAAAGAATTATAGCTCTATTATATTTAGCCCTATTTTAAATTAATGTTATGAACGTTTGAATTGAAATTCGATTCGTTCTCTTTGCATTTGTATATATATATATATATATATATATATATATATATATATATAGGTATACAAACACACACACACACACACGCATAAACACACCCAAGCACACACACACATACGCACACATATATATATCATAAATTAACTAGTTTAAAATATGTTTTGTTTTCTTTTGCGAAAAAATAAAAGAAGTGAAATCTAGAGGCTTTGCATATAGCCAGCTAGTTTTTTCCCCACTAGGAATTTAAAGTTAGATCAGAATAGAGATCAGCTGCCAATCGTCAAGACTTTAAGACCAGCGTCTGTATATCGTCATATCATCGACAATAGAAGTTTACAAATAATCGTTACATGTTCTTCAAAAGAAGTTTGGTCCAAGAAGTGATCCCTAGGGGACGCCTGCGTTGACCGCCAAAGACTCGGTGAACTGGCCGTTAATAACTACCTGATTTTATAATAACTAACTAATTTTATAATAGAGAAAATCCTTCCAGTGATTTCATAGCTGGAGAGGTTGTGTTACAAACATTTGTGACACACATTGTCGAAGGCTTTCGAGATATCTAATGATATTTTGCTCGCGGTATGTGTGTCGTCAAGGATCTCACAAATTCTGTGTGTAATTGTCGGATGTCAGAAGTGGATCGGGTTGATCGAAACCCGTACTGCTTATTGCGCCAGGGGTTGTTTCTTTCCACGTCCTCGGTGAACTTCTTGCTGATTAAAGCCTAAAAAAAACTTACTAATGATACTGAGTAGGCCAATGGGTTCATACTGGAAGCGGGAAGATCAGATGCCTGTATTCTTGAAGACTGGGCATGTGCTTGGGAATGATTTCTCCTCTAAGCAGCGGTTAAATAACTATAGAATCGGAGATAATTCTGGATTAATATTCTTAAGGACGATCCCAGGAATTTTGTTTAGGCAAGTGGCTTTTTAGGGTAAAAGTTTTTGATAAATCTCGAGATTTCTTTTACTGAAATGAGTATATTACTTAGATTGTGCTCAGTCAGTCGTGAGAAGTTTAACAGTAAATGACCTTTGTCATCTAACGTTGGGTTTGAGGCAAAGATCAAGGTGAAGCGTTTTGCCTAGTCTGTCGAGGAGGATATGACCTCAGGACCATTTATAAATATTGGGATAGTCTTCTGAACTAGTTAAAAACCTTATCTTTGTTTATTTTGGGGACGAGGTAATCTCTGTACATTTATACACCCACATTCTCTCTTTCATAAATTGCCAACAACACATTTTATAATCTACAAACTATATGTCTAAAAATATATATCTTTACCATGAAAGTATAAAGTTATGTACAAATTGATAAGTCTAGAAATATCTCTTACTGAAATGCGTATATTACTGAGATTGTGCTCAGTCAGTCGTGTGAAGTTTGACAGTAGATGACCTTTGTCATTTAAAGTTGGGTTTGAGGCAAAGATCGAGGCGAAAAGTTTCGCCTTGTCTGTCGATGAAGATATGACCTCGGAACCATTTATAATAGTGGGATAGTCTTCTGAACAAGTTAAAAAAAAACTGATCGTTGTTTATTTTTGGGACGAGATAATCTCTCTACATTTGTGAATATGGTAAAACGCAATATTTATATCAAATTTTCGCTAATCTCTTTTTGGAAGTAACTTTCTTCAGCGGATATGCTGATAGATAGATAGATAGATAGATAGATAGATAGATAGATATGAACAAAACACTGAACTGACTGAGAGAGATATAGAGATGAAAAAAACTGAAATAGATAAAAAACGACGAAGATAGATGTATCACATAGGTTTAAAAATAAATATGAAGAGATTGATATAGATAGATAACGAAACATGCGAATATATATATATATATATATATATATATATATATATATATATATATATATATATATATATATGGAGAGAGAGAGAGAGAGAGAAAGAAAGAAAGAAATTAACAGAGGTCTGGAAATACTGACAGAGAGATATAAAGAGTGATGAACATGCTGAGTTACATTTTAATGGCGATATATATATATATATATATATATATATATTATCAGAGAGAGAAGCGATAGAGAGAGAGATGAACATAGATCTGATATAACAGAAGCAGGGCGAGAAAGAGTGAGTGATGAGAAGAGCGTAAAACAATGGATATAGAGATGAAAAGATCAAAGATTACGGATAATTATAAAATACTAGTGTAGATAGATCAGAAATTACTGATAGACATGAAGAGTAATATTCATAGAAAGATAGATATGAAAAGACTATGATAGATAGATAATGAAGTGATAAGAATAGACAGATAGATAATGAAGTGTAAGAATAGATAGCTTAAGAAGTGATAAGAATAGATAGATAATGAAGTGATAAGGACAGAGAGAGATAGAGAGAGAGAGATAATGAAGTGATAAGGATAGATAGATAGCTTATGAAGTGATAAGAATAAATAGATAGATAGATAGATCGATAGATAGGTAATGAAGTGGCAAGGATAGATAGATAATGAAGTGACAAGGATAGATAGATAGATAGATAGATAGATAGATAATGAAGTAGCAAGGATAGATAGATAGATAGATAGATAGATAATGAAGTGGCAAGGATAGATAGATAGATAGATAGATAGATAGATAGATAGATAGATAGATAGATAGATAATGAAGTGGCAAGGATAGATAGATAGATAGATAGATAGATAGATAGATAGATAGATAGATAGATAGATAGATAATGAAGTGGCAAGGATAGATAGATAGATAGATAGATAGATAGATAGATAATGAAGTGGCAAGGATAGATAGATAGATAGATAGATAGATAGATAGATAGATAGATAGATCGACACGCAGGCCGTAACACACAAACAGGATACAAGTGAAAAAAGCGTTAACTAGACATTAGTTGGTATAAGATTACAGTAAAGAAATTGCAAATTGTTTAATACGCCCGGTAAAAATATCACCCGTCAACGTCAAACTTTTGTCTGCGACTTGCATATGTTGCTCTGTTTCCGTATCACTTTTCACACTTATGCAATTATGATTACTTTCTGTAAGTAGAGGCCGACTCTGGCAGTCCACAGCATAGATGTGAGTCTGTTAAACGCATTAAGAGCTTCGTTGTTTTTGCAGAAATCTCGCCTCTTTGGTGTGGTGCGAATAAGGCACCTTTTACAGATAGCACAAGTAAGCTGTGTGAAAATGTATCAACTCATTTTCGTTACGGCTCAGCTGGTAAAACTACTCCCTGCTTAAGTCAAAGAGTCTCGAATCTAATTGTTACATTAGCTCGTTGCACAAAGGAAAGCGAGCAAGCATATTTCACAGGCCATTGACAATGAGTTCGCGTTTATGAAGATAAATAATGTCGCCGTACGCCCTTGCAACGAGCGGCATCAGATACAGAATTCAACATTATTTTGAATTTAGAGATTGATGGGTGATATATAATACCAACAAATTCTCACTTCCTCCGTGTCACCAATAATAAATAGTTTCTTAGTAGAAACGTTTATTGTGAATAAATAAATCAACCATTATTCTTGACTAGATTATATTTCATCATATTTTTGTTTGTTTTTTATATCATTAATCACATATAGTTATTCTACAACGTTTAATAAACTGCATAAGTTTAATCATAATAAATTTTAAAATAAGCATAATAATAAATTTAATACTAATAAATTCCATGATAAACATAATAACTTTAATAATATACGCATAACTCATAATAATAATAATACATTTCATAAGTATAATAATAAATTTAATACGTAATTTAATAATAAATACAAATTTAATAATTATAAATTTAAACATAATGTAATAATAAATTTAATAATGAACATAATGATAAATTTAATATTAATAAATTTAATAATAAATGTAATAAAAATTGAATAAGAAATTTAATAAGAAACACAATAAATTTGATAGCAAATTTAATAATAAACATACTAATTTAATAAATAAAATAATAAATTTCATAATAAACATGAAATGATTAATAACAATGCATTTTATAAAAACCTAATAATATATTTAATATGTTTAATAATAAAATGATAATTTTAATAACAATAAATTTCATAAAAACATAATAAATTTAATAATCAACATTATAATACATTTCACAACATTAAATTTAATGTTAAACATAATAAATTTAATATTAAATTTCATTAATAAACATAAAAAATAATTATAATAAATTTCATAATAGCCATATTAATAAATGTAATAAAAAACTTAAAATAATTTTAATAATAAATATAATTATAAATATAATAATAATAAATTTCGTAAATTGTGCGAGTGCAATGTATATGTCGATGTGTGTGAGTAACTGAAATATGCTGGTGTCATTTAAAGCACCCACAAATACACACGGAATTTCATTGAGTTCTTAATATGATATTGGAATGAGAAACTCTTATTACACTCAGTCTGAACCACACTGACTCTGGGTTGAACAATAAAAGTATAAAACATGACTTTCTTTAAACACTGAAATTTAGACTGTGTGTGTGTGCTTGAGAGAGGAGAGAAAGAGAGAGAGAGATATATATATTAAATGACACCAATGGATTTAGTGTCTGCGATATGCATGTTCTTTTAGATTCTATTTCTTTACCCACTTAGCCAATTACTATATATATATATATATATATATATATATATATATATATATATATATATATATATATATATATATATTATAAAATATAGTTTTAAGCTATGCTAAATTTATGGGTTAAAGTGCTCAATATCAGGGATAGAGCGAATGAAAATGTAAAAGTTATATATATATATATATATATATATATATATATATATATATATATATATATATATATATATATATATATATATAGATAGGTAGATAGGTAGATAGATATGTATATATAAAATCATGATGAATTATAAAATATGTATATATATAAAACCATGATCAAAGATGAAAAGAAATTCATGCCTAAAGCAATTACCGGGTTTCGAACTTACTTTCTCCTCAGGATATTTACTTGTGAATGGTCCATTAAACAGTCTGTTTCCTCTGGGTTTTGACTTCAATATCCACCCATATATATATATATATATATATATATATATATATATATATATATATATATATATATATATATATATATATATATATATATATAGTTATGTGTGTGTTAGTGTGTGTTCTAATTTGCTGATGTACAGATAGTGAATTTTTAGTGAATTGGAGCAAGATGTCGGTGGTTGCCGAGAACAAATCCAATTCTAGTACATTATTTTCACTTTCGCATAACCACTTTTGGGAAAGATATGAATTCATATCTTCTTCCCCACCCAGATAAGTGTAAATAGCAGGTGAAACCGGATCATCTTTTTCTAGAAGTAAAACAATCCTGAATACGAACCGGTGTGTATTCCTGGCAAAACATTCACTCAGTAGCCAATAAAATGAACGTGATATTCACAATGGCCCTGTGATATTCACTGTGCTGTATCTAATAAAATAGATGTTATAATCATTTTAACTGAACGAGAATCCAATGTAAATTCTACTACATATTTATGAAAATATCATTTGGTCTTTACCCAATATTGCAGAAGTTCGTATTTTCGTGGCTTGTAAAAAAGATCAAAATTATCATGAATGACTTACAATTGCTATCATTCTAGTTACATCACCACAGTCGCTATATCTTTG
>OZ010605.1:7434026-7454026 GCA_963932145.1 Acanthosepion lycidas
AAACTATATTTCTTCATATATATATATATATATATATATATATATATATATATATATATATATATATATATATGTGTGTGTGTGTGTGTGTGTGTCTGTGTGTGCGCGCGTGAAGAGAGAGATAGACAGAGAGACCTAGATAGAACGATGACTAGAAAGAGAGATAGATAGATAGAAAGAGACAATTGGATATTTTTTGAATGCATTATACTAATTACACCTATATGGGAACGAAATGATCGTGAAATGATGTCGCATTTGGTGTTGGCTTTCTTTGTTGTTGCAAAAGTAATAAATAAAACAGACGATGGCAGTACAAAGATAGCTTTTGAAATACCGTTTCACACACATAGACTGCAACACATTTAGTCAATGCACGCCGGCAGTTCATCTAAATGTGCCCAGGGGCTGGTAGCGACCTACGTCTATTCATCACCCACATTCCCATGACTGCACCGTCGACTTGTTTATGGGTTCTGCCCAATTAAACAAACAAAATTTTTATTTCGCTCGCTCGCGCGCACGCACACACACGGAGAAACGTAAACTCTCTTAGAGGGTGTTAAATCGTAGAAATCCGTGGACCCCCCCCCCAAAAAAAAAAACAACAAAAATCAAAAAAAAAAAAAACAGAATATATTTTGAATCAAAATTAGACCTAGAGATTAAGTTCAATTAGTCACAATCACGATATAAGTTCAAGAGTTTCTTAATTTTTTAGCACCGTAGGAGAACTGCGTATACGACAACCGTAGAAGTGTTGTGTCTAAGACAAGATAGTTTGACGGGCGGAAGACAACCGCTTTTGTACTTTGGCGTCTGTGCGTTGCCTTCGAAATGGAATCGATTCATTTCTTCCATTATTAGCTATGTATTAAATAGAGAAGTGAGACTTTGTTCTCAAGATTGTGCTTCAACTATCCAATAAAGTCGCTTGTAGGGAGAGATCTATCGGTTTTTACTGAAAGAAGTCGGGGTCGCTTTATATGCTCGTAATTTTTTGAGGGTGTTAAAAATCATGCTAGCGATTGGTATAAAGAGAAAATAACCCCAGCAGCAAGATCGGTAGATTTGGAAAATTTTAGGAGAGTGGAAGAACCTCTTATTTGCTGTTTGTAGTAAGTTGTTTCTCTCACCGTTTGAAGGTAACTTTGTTCCAGAAAGAATGAAAACCGTTTCTTTGCTATAAAATATGTCCATGATGACACCTTGTACCGCGACATTTGGCTACGGGAGACTTGCTAGTATTGCTCAGAAGCTGGATTCAGATTATTCGTAAACTATATGAAATAAACTCAGGTTTTTCATAAGTATTTTCAGGAGTCGTAATGTACACGAAGTAAGCTCATACACGTGTATACACGGTAGACTTGGAGACAGAGGAGTCTGAATTCAATATAGATGGGCAATAAAAAAAAAAGAAACAAAAAAAAAAACAACCCTTATCATTAACATTCCCGGTAACAATTATTTGATAATAAAAGAAATAATGTGGAGAGCCATGACTACATTTCTTTTGAAGGGATACTGTATTTAAGAAATGGAAAAAACGTAATGAAACCTGTAGTAATAGAGTTTCGTTAAAAAGGTAACTGTGAAAAAATCATTAATTTTGCATTAAAAATAATTTCCCCCCAAGCAAGACAATAAAGCGATTAAGACTCAAGGCTTTACTGAATGTGAAAACATATGAAACAGATAAACATTAAGTAATGAGAAACTGGAAGAAAGTTCCACAAGGGAGAAAAGAAACAGATTGTATAGAAACTACAATTACGAGTATAGACTCTACAATAATAGAACTTACAATTACAAGTACAAAATCTACAATTAGAAGTATATAATCTACAAATTACAAGTATAGAACCTACAATTACAAGTATAGAATCTACAATAATAGAACCTACAATTGCAAGTACAGAACCTACAATTAGAAGTATATAATTTACAATTATAGAACCTAAAATTACAAGTATAGAACCTACAATTATAGAAAGTAAAATTACAATATAGAATCTATAATTACAAGTATAGAATCTACAATTATAAGTATAGAATCTACAATTACAGAAAGTAAAATTACACGTATAGAACCTACAATTACAAGTATAGAATCTACAATTACAAGTATAGAATCTACAATTATAGAAAGTAAAATTACAAGTATAGAACCTACAATTACAAGTATAGAATCTGCAATTATAGAAAGTAAAATTACAAGTATAGAATCTACAATAATAGAACATACAATTACAAGTACAGAACCTACAATTAGAAGTATATAATCTACAATTATACAACCTAAAACTACAAGTATAGAATCTACAATTATAGAAAGTAAAATTACAATATGGGATCTACAATTACAAGTATAGAATCTACAATTACAGAAAGTATAATTACAAGTATAGAACCTACAATTACAAGTATAGAATCTACAATTATTGAAAGTAAAATTACAAGTATAGAATCTACAATTACAAGTATAGAATCTACAATTATTGAAAGTAAAATTACAAGTATAGAATCTACAATAATAGAACCTACAATTACAAGTACAGGACCTACAATTAGAAGTATATAATCTACAGTTATAGAAACTAAAATTACAAGTATAGAATCTACAATTACACGTATAGAATCTGTAATTATACAAAGTAAAATTACAAGTATAGAATCTACAATTGCAAGTATAGAATTTAGAATTATAGAACCTAAATTTACAAGTATAGAACCTAAAACTATAGAACCTACAATTAGAAATATAAGACCTACAAGTATAGTACCTACAATTAAAAGTATAGAACGTACAAATATAGAACCTACAGTTACAATTATAAAACCTACAGTTACATCAATCCATTTGAACTGTAAAGACTAGTATAGAAAATTTTAAAGTCCTTTTTGCGGCAAAAAACTGGTGTTTTGGAAATTCTTGAAAAAAGTCAAATAATTGTTGAATTTTAATTAAAATGTCAGGTATTATTCAGAAATGAATGAAATTATTTATGAATCTTTTTTTTTAAATTTTGGTAGAAATATTTTCTTTACATCCGTTACCCATATTACTTAATAAAATTTCCAGAAATTGAATTTTGTTTCATTTCATATTTATATTAGTTAAAGTAGGACTCCTTGGAGAATGTAAATCATCAGTTTTCTTTTTTTCAAACAGTAACACATTTACCAAAAATCTGCTCTGAATCGTAAAATAAATAAAAATGCAATAAAACTAAGACATTATTCAATTAGAATTGCTTTTGTAAATAGGATATTTTATGTCCGCTATTGCCTTAAGAAATTTGTTTTATTTCTTTATATATTATATTTTATATACTATATTTTGAATAAAATAACTTATTAAGTTTTTATTTTACGACTGTATTAATTTGACCCTTTTGGATTATAATATTAATTGAAAATTATTTACTATTCATAAATTAAAAATCTTACTGCAAACACCAATATTTTCAAAAGAACTTTGAATTTTATTATGTATATAAACGTGCCGATTTTTTATATATAGAGAGACGTATAAATTATTATACGCGGCATTATCAGAAAATAAAAGCGAAACATATTTAAAATTCAACAGTAGTATGCTTAAAATCGTAAAGTCTGTGTACCAATGAGCAAATGTAATCAGCACAATTACTGTGGAAATATGTACAGAAAAGACACAGCAAAGCTACGGCATATCCGTGGGAAACTGACTTATATCTAGGATACCAAGTCGGGACCGATAATATTGCAGATTCGTCATTGGATTTTATCAAGCATCTGTGAAGCATCAGCCCAGATTCCACATACAATGATATTTAATTGTGAATTCTTGTTCGATTTTGCTATTGAAAATAAAATCATCAAATTTATTTCTTCGTTGGAATAGCCTCTCAATCGCACTTAGTCATCACATAATTGTCACTTAGACAATTTATTTCCATCTGTTAATTTCACACATAAACAGGAAATCGACAAAATGGCAGCGTACTTGAAAGACCAGTTGTTCTCCAACAACCACTGTGAAGTAGACACTCTTATGATTGAGATTTTCATTTTGTTGCTTTATTTTTTTTTATCTTTTCATCATTTCGTACTTTTCAGTTCCATTCTATTTCTTCTTGGTCTAATATCATTAACACCATTCTCAAAGATTCTTTGATCAATACTACAAGATTCATTCTTTAGACCCTGTTGCTTCTTCACTAATTATCTATCAAAAAACCCAATCAATCTGGATTACAAGAATGTGAATGGAACAGTGCACAAGTTGACAGGCTGATTTCAAGGCAGAATGGTTTTCCATGTTTGAGAGGCTGCGGCAATTTTTCGGATCTTTCCAATTCCGCATGTTTATGCACATTCTGAAATCCAATACAGTGAAACCTCGGTTCTCGAACGTCTCGCATGTCGAACAAATCGGTTTTCGAACAGAATAATCGAGATGAAAATGCCTCGGTTATCGAAAAATTTTTATCGAACAACATTGCCGAACCCAAGTTAACCCGAATGGAATCATTTCTGAGGCGACCGCCGTGCTGTATAAATTTGTGGGTTGTGCTGTTCTTTTCTTTTCCAATTTTATTGTGCTGTACCTTTTTTTTTCTCTTTATTAGTCCTCGGTCATGGCCCCAAAGAAAGCTAGCAGTGATACTGGTAAAGGAAAAAGAAAAGTTAAGAGAAAAACAATTGTTGATAATATTCTCTTTATGATGATGATATTGTCTCTTCCTGCTAATTAGGTTGGTGCAAAAATAATGACGTAATAATGTCGTTTTTAAACGTATTTTTAACGTCAAAAAACGACATTATTACGTGATTATTTTTGCACCAACCTAGCAGATTCATATGGCAAAAACAACGATTTATACTAGTCTTATAAATGTATTTCCTTCCCTTTTGCAAACAATAACATCTCTTTCTTTCCCCTTCCACTTACGACGTTAACTCTCTTACATACAGACACGGTAAAACTGAGATGTTCGTCTATATTTTATCTGTTTAGTGTTGTTTTTTTGTTTTTTTCTTAGAATTTCATTAGTTTTATATACTATATGATTTTCCTTAGTGTCGTGTATAAACTTGTGTACAAGGAAATAAGGAATTATCTTGCGAACAGGAACGAATTAATCCAATTTACATTGATTCCTTTTGGAAAAAATGGTTTCTGTTTAAAATTATTTTTTCATATAAAATATAAGTATGTATATTACCAGCTCCTATGTTTTTCATATTATTTAAGGAAAATTTTTGACAATCACGGCAAAGAATAGCTATTTCATTTCTTTGATTCAATAAATTCTTATTTTTTATAAACTTAGTAATATATAGTTTCTCATGTATGCACAAAGGACATGGGTCATTTAATGACCTACATATTCTAGCTTTTCTTATTAATTCCTATTTTATTGCATGTGCTTTATTGGTTTCTTTTAAATGGCAGAAATATTTTGAAAGGGGTTTCTGATTATGAAGAAATATAATTTTAAGGTGTGCTAACGTTTATGGGATAAAGTGATCAATATCAGAGATAGTGTATGTAAATATAAAAGGGAACATTGAAGTCAACATTCAGAGACGATAGACTGTTTCATGCTAGACGCAAACGTCAGGCCACGAAAGAGTATGTTCTCTCTCTCTCTCTCTCTCTCTCTCTCTCTCTCTCTCTCTCTCTATATATATATATATATATATATATATATATATATATATAGGTTGGTGCAAAAATAATGACGTAATAATGTCGTTTTTTGACGTATTTTTAACGCATTATTACGTCATCATATATATATATATATATATATATATATATATATATATATATATATACAGTCTGATATCTAAAACGAGTGGTCACTATCACACCTTTTGCATAATACTGAATTAAGTGTTTGGAATTTTCAAAAGGATTCAATCTACTGTAGCTCCAACAATTTCAAGGTTCTTACTATCGTCGCTTTGGGGTACCTCGCCCTTATAAAACTCTGGTATTATTGTCATATATACAATGTTATATTTGGGTCGCATGTATTCAGATAAATAGGTCTTTTTTAGTTTTGAATAAGATATTTTACCTCGGTATCAAAATGTTGGATAAGCTATCCAAAGTTTATATATAGATATTCTCAGAAAATGTTTTGTTGGCTCCCTGCTGGAAATATTTTTGAAACGTTTGTATTCAAATTAATCCAAAATGAGGTAACGCGTGAAATCCTTTCCCGCAGTTAAACCGTGCATTAAATGTTGATTGCAATGCTAATATTAACCGTAATGGTCATGGTAATATTAACTGTTAGGAAATATTTGGCATCCATTGACCAAGCCAGTTCTACTTTCGGTTGAAATTTATAAAATTATTTCTCTTTAAGACGATACTGTATCTTTGCAATCATTTATTTTCCTGGGGCCAAATGGAGCGCTAATTTCCGAAGTTATTACAACGTTGTGGTAATTTTGCAAAGTGCTATAGCTGAAAAATTCTTCTTCTTCTTCTTCTTCTTCTTCTTCTTCTTCTTCTTCTTGTAGTTCTTGTTCATCATCGTCATCATCATCATTTTCTTCTTCCTTTTGTTGTTGTTGTTGTTCTTTTTCTTCTTGATCATCATCGTCATCACCACCTTCTTTTTTGGTTGTTGTTCTTCTTGTTCCTCTTGTAGTTCTTCATCATCATCATCACCAACTTTTTGTTCTTGTACTTCATCATGATCATCATGATCATCATCATCATCATCATCATCATCATCTTCTTCTTCTTCTTCTTCTTTCGCCCTTAACAGCGACAATTCTTTGGGGGGAGCCGATATGCTGAGCTGCCCAATATTCTCCGTCATCTGTCACGGTCGAGAGCCGCCAATGGTTTCTTAGTGTATTCATCTCTTGTGTCTTAGGCGTTTTAACCTGGCGGAGTTCATCCCTTTCCACTAAAATTCTGCATTGATCAAATGATATCAGTATACATTTTTCTCATTTAAAAATACGTATTGAAAATATAAAATTTGGTTAATAATTTTGGAAATGCGCTAATATCATTCTGGATTTTATAATCCATTTTCTTCTACTGTAGCCTTAGACATCAGCGTATTTGTAACGTTACCGCAGAACGTTAGGGACAAGTTGTGGTGAGGTTACCAAAAAACATCATTTTTTTTCTTCTGTTACTTTCCAGAAAAGCTATACAAACTTCATATCGTTAGCGTAATCCACTGCTATTTGGGACAGGGAGAAATGAATCCTGCCATTTCCAATAACAATTTGTCTTATGTTATTCTTAAAGGCGAACCTAAAAAAACAAGTCCGAATACTTAACACAGTTCAATAGTTGGTATTATCTCGGTGATAACAGTTAGTCAAACCGGGAACCTTTTAATGCTGGTTAAAAATGGTAAAAAATAATGCTCTAGCTTTTCTGTTCAAAATGTTAAATGCAAGGAGCCAGTAATTGATTGTGTGTGTGTGAATAAAATAGACTATAGGAAAAGCGTATTTAGTTTTTGCCGACGCGTTTCGTCATCCGACTTATCGAGGCAAGTGATGATAAACAAAAGTGAAATATTGTATTATTCGAAATTCAAAAAATTTTCAAAGTCAGATGAGGAAACGCGTCAGCAAAAATTAAGTACTCTTTTCCTAGCGTCTATTTTATTCAATGTGTCTTTTCTACAGATATATTCCGAGTACTTTCACACACGAACACACACACACTTATATACACACGCGCGCTCGCCTGCGTTTGTGTGATCAAACTATTAGCAAGTCATACGTACGTATACAATTCGTTTCCTGGATACTTTAATTATATTTTGACGAAGATCTTACATCAAATGGGAGAGAAATGATGTGAAAAAAAATCTTCAGAAGAAAAATTGAAATGAAAAGAGAATGAAGATGCTGTGTTTAAATTAAATAAGTAAAAAAATAATAATAATGTTCTATTTTCCCTTTGCTTTATTGGCATTGTGTTACAGATGTGGAAATTACGATGGTTAGAAGAAAGGAGGGGGGAATATGGAAAATACCTTGCAACGCAACTTGTGTAGTTTTATGCACGTTCTACATTTGCGGCACAAATGTTTACTGTTTTATTTTTATTTGATCATTTCAATACAAGCAAAGTGATAATGTCACTAAAATCCAAGGAGTGGAAGAGATTTTGAAAAATGTTAGTGAGAAGAAAAGACAATAAAAGAAAAGGATTCAGAAAGAGAGATGATGGTGTTGAATTTAAATATTTGAAGAGTGTAGGTGACAGGGATGTATGAAACAGAAGATTTCACTAGCGAGAAGTACGAAAGAAGAAACTATTAGAATAGAACTTACGGTTAAATCTTGTTATTTCAACTGTAAAACGAAAATGATGTCAACTGATGTTTCTTGAGCATATAGTAAGGATGTAGAGCATAGAAAACCTGATAGTCATGGGACGGGTAGAGGGCAAGTCGACAGAGGTAAACAACGCATGGCATTTTTAGTAAATGGAT
Organism: Acanthosepion lycidas; assembly: GCA_963932145.1. Classification (NCBI taxonomy): domain Eukaryota; kingdom Metazoa; phylum Mollusca; class Cephalopoda; order Sepiida; family Sepiidae; genus Acanthosepion; species Acanthosepion lycidas. Next base: position 7,442,504 of record OZ010605.1, read on the forward strand.
AGCGGAACAAGACGCAGGAGGAATGACATAATAAATTAAGTGTTTCTTCCTTGTTATCAGAAACAGTTCTAGCAGGGGTTTCAAAAACTGAAATAGAAAAGGCCTTGCCAGTAAATATTATATATCTCTTGTATAATAGTGATTTTAATCTTGACTATTTATCGCTATGGAATTAAATATTGAAACACACTAGACGCCGAACAAATATTTTAGATGCAATTAACACTTCAATAATTACATCGGCTTCATTCACAGGTTTCATTGAAGTCAATAGGGACTGAGGAAAGATGTACATAACATACTTAAGCGTGTGGAAATGGTTAGCAGAACAGGTATTAACGGAGGTAATCAAAAGAAAAATGTTACTAAGAGCTACAAAGGACAAAGTGATTGCGGATAGCTATAATCGCCAACTTTCTACAGGGAGAGAGCATATTGAAGAAAAAGAAGTTCCTCTCAATGAAATCGCAGCGGCAGCGTGTCTATTGCCCAAATGAAATTCCTTAAGGCGAAAAAAATCTTATGACAGAAACATTCGAAAGACATGCCTTTAGACATTAAGGGACTTTTTCCTTCGTTGCTAATATTGCAGAATAATGAGAAAATAATTTAATATTACATTAGGTGATGGTCATATAATTATTTTAATTATAATTTTTTGTAGGGATAGGTCTTTGATGATAATTACGGAAAAAATATCAAATAATAATGGATGTAAAAATTAGCTCAAAGGAAACGTTAATTCTGGTTTCACCTATAAAATGAGTAACTGCTTCAAATATTGTTTTTTACTACTACTACTACTACTACTACTACTACTATTGCGGCTGTTATTAAACAATCAAAGCTGCTGACTCAAATATAACTATTAATATTAATGATGCATAAGCTAGTCTCATTTCTTGGTTGAGTATTTTTTTCTTATTACAAAGGTGTCAAATGACAGCGTTGAATATACATTAAACCATTAATTCTGATTCAATCCAATGACCGCTTATCTATCTATCTATCTATCTATCTATCTATCTATCTATCTATCTATCTATCTATCTATCTATCGCAATCTCTTCATGTCTATTCACACTGTCTGTAGTATGCATGTATCTATCTGTCTATCAGGATATGTTCTTATCTATCTATCCGGTTCTGTTCCTATCTATCTATCTATCTATCTATCTATCTATCTATCTATCTATCTATCTATCTATCTATCTTAATTATCTATCTTAATTCAAATGTTATTAGTGTGTGTATTTCGTGTTTTCAAAAGACGGATAATTTTCTTATATTAAGCTGTGTCTACGTCGATCGACTTGCGCATTCGAGAAATCCCCTTAAACAAAATGGGTTCAATGATTAATAAATGAAAATTGCACGTCTAACACAAATACAAAGTGTCCTTTATATCTATATCTATCTATTTATCTGTATATATATATATATATATATATATATATATATATATATATATATATATATATATATATATATATATATATATATATATTCGAAAATTATGACATAAATATATTACAAAATCCCTACAAAAATAGCCATTTTGTTTCAACCTTTCTGGTTTCTTATCAAGTGTTGGTGTTAAATAAAGAGTTTTCTCTTTATTCTACATTCAACACCATCACTTGATAAGAAAAATAATATCGTTTTCTCACATAGTAACATATGTGAGAAAACGACATTGTTTTTGCACCAACCTTGCTTGAGGTGAATTGATTAATATATATATATATATATATATATATATATATATATATATATATATATATATATAGACAAATGGAAACATTTTATGAAATAAATTTTATATATATATATATATATATATATATATATATATATATATATATATATATATTATAAAAAGGCTTAAACACTAATATTCCATGGTCAAAATTTATTACATTGGATACGATCCAATTCATCAGATCTACAAATTCAAAAAGAAAAGGTTTTCTTCTTAAATTTGTAGGTCTGATGAATTGGATCGTATTTACGATTCCAATGGAATAAATTATGAACTTGGAATATTGGTATATAATCCATTTTATTATATCCTTACTCTGTCCTGGACATTCAGTTCTACCTGGATTCTATCCTCTTGGAATTTTTTTATTAAAAAAATATACATATTTATGTGTATGCATGTATGTATATATATTTTGCATATGTATGTGTATATTTACCACTAATATTATCTATCTATCTATCTATCTATCTATCTATCTATCTATCTATCTATCTATCTATATATATATATATATATATATATATATATATATATATATCTTAATCTTTTCACCTCAAGCAACGAAGAGTGTTACTAGTACACAGGGGTTACAGAGAGTGAAATTAAGAGAAAAGACCGAGTATAAGGGGGACTGAGGAAAGGGTAAATGATGAACGGGTTGAAGACAACAGAAGATGGCGGTTGACTTTGTAGTTAATTTTTGGGACATTGTAGTTATCAGGGAAGCAGAAGAGAGTTCCACTGTCGGGAAGTGTGTGTAAAGAAACTGATGGAGTAGAAGTAGCGCTTACATTTGACTATTTCAACAGTAAAAGATTGGGACCTAGATGCCAATCTTGTATGTCAATATATCTGGTATTATTATAAGTATTATTGCTAATATTATTAATATTCACATCTTATAATGTTCTTTGCTGGTAAGAAAAAAAGTTTATTTGCCGATCACATCTCTTCACTTAAGATGATAAAATGATAATTTCTTCTGTTCAATGACATCCTCTATCCAATATTTTCTGTTGTAGCGTAAGCAATCATGGTCGCTCTTCATGATATTCGTAGCTCTTGATAGATTGTTGCCTTTCTGTTATTTCTCTTAAACTCTGTTCCGCCAATCATTCAATCTAGCTCACTAAGTAGGGCATGCAATGTTTTCCTCTATTCTTCTTGCCGTCAATCTGCCCTGATAGTATCAGATTTTCCAAGCCCTCCTTCCTCATTATATACCCCACATATTTAAACTATTTCTAAAATCTCAACTGTCGGCTTCTAATATTAACTAAAATTTTCTTTTTTACTTTAATTTTCTCTAAAACTTCCTCCATAGCAACCTGGTCGGTCGTCAGCATCTTTCTGTAGAACCACATTTCTGTTACTTTAAGTCTCTTATTCATCTGTGAAGAGATTGTCTAGATTGCATTAGTCATACCTAAACCTATAAAATTACATACTTTAAATCAGTGTTCCTCAAACTTCTTGCAATTCAGGGCAAACTTGTAGAATAACTAAAAATACCGAGGAAAAATTACTTAGCATCATCTACCGCAAGGAAAGTTGACTCTCTGTGGCGTGCCAGAAAGTTTGTCTTATCTGATTCCATTCTTCAAATCTATAAATCAACCATCCGTCCTTGCGTGGAATATTGCTGTCATATATCGCCTGGTGCTCCCGCTGTATGTCTCGAGGTCCTTGACAAAAAAAAAAAAAAAAAAAAAAAGCCGCTACATTTCTAGAGAAGGCAAATAGACTGATTAAAATCCCTTAAGGAAGCCAATCGGGAAAGGATTATCCATTCCTTTTTAAAGATTAAGGAATTTAACATCCAGTTTAAAATATCGAATTAAGAAGTCTAGACTTAAACATGGAAGCCATGTGCTTAGCGTCTGCAGCTTTTTAACAATACAATTTTTTTAAATATAAAAATATTTCATAAATTTCTCATATTTTAACTTTGCGCACAGGTCGTTACCTTTGATGGCGCATAGGTGCTCCCTGGCCCACCCGTTGAAAAATGTTGCTTTAAATCAATGGTTCCAGCATTTTTTTTTTCTCTGATCCGGATTTTCGGTATTAAAATTAGCGCCTCACCAAATTTCATATGATAAAGAGTACATTGAAAAAAAAAAAAAAAAAAAAAAAAAGAAACAAATCAGAGAGAAGGTTAAAGTGAGAAGTCAGAACATTATTATTGATAACTCTCTCCTGCAATTTGCGGGCCTTAATTACTACATTATTATTATATAATGCAAAAAATATCACAATGACAAAATCAATCAATTATTGTTTATAAATATTTATACTGGGACTCATACAATTGCAAGTAATCCATAATATTATTTTAAATTTTGATATATTTATTTTCGGAATATGAATTTTTGAAATTGTTTCTAAATCTTTGATTGTCTTTCAATCATTCCGCCTCACCTGCTATCCTCTTCTACCGCAGCTATGAGGTAACCACAGATTTAAATAATCGTAGTTTTCAAACTTTTCTTTCTGTTTTGGTTTAATTCTCATGTCAAATGGAGAGGAAAATTCAATTAGGTATTAACCATATTTTTTCAGCAGAACTTAATCTAGTTTATTGTTTTATTCTTTTACCTCTTCTAATTATTATTATTATTATTATCATTATTATTATTATCATTATTATTATTATCATTATTATTATTGCAATCACTGAGGTTTTACACCTACAGTAACACTTGTACTACATTAAAGGTTGACTGACAGTAAATATTCATAAAATGTCGTAACTCTAGTAGACTATTTTTTTTTTAAAAAATATATTGCAGTTATCTGAATTGTATCGACGCTTACACTCAGTTTTAGTTTCTATAATGCTTAAGTTAATAACGTCTGGATCGTTCCTAACGCTCGGATAATAATTGGCACCTGTATCCTTACTTCATATTATTATTATCATTATGATTATTATTATTATTATTTCAGAGTTACAAAAGCAATTAGAAATTCGGTCGCTTAATGCGAAAAGGGAAGCGGCGGCGGCCGCTCATAATAGCAACAAAATTCCAGCGTAGTAAGGCGAGGCCATTTTTAGGGATAGTAAAATAAATTTGTATAGATGAAAATAGGGGCTTTGTTTTCTGTCGTCTGATGGTGGTTGAATGACGGCAAACGATAATTTTTTTTTTTTTTGCAGCTGAAGATGAGAGAAATGGGAAAGAAGCAAATTTGGCGGCTACTGCCTCTGTTATTGCCGTTCAGTTCTTGTGCGGGAGCTGCAAGTCGAGTTGCAACATTCTCTTCTCCTACTCCTCCTCCTCCTCCCCCACCACCACCACCAGTCTCAATCATACGTCAGCGAAAGAAATAGATGCCAAAATATATCCATCCATTTCTTTATCCAACAAATATTAAATCGTATCCTCTCGTAGCTTGCATTCCACTCATTTCTTCTTCTTCTTCTTCTTCTTCTTCTTCTTCTTCTTCTTCATTCTGCTCCTCTCTTGCTCTTTCTTCTACCGTATTCATCTTTCTTCTTCTTCTTCTTCACTTTATTCTGCTCCTCTCTTGCACTTTCTTCTTCTTCTTCTTCGCTACACCCTCGCTTCCTCCTCTTCCACCTACTCCACTTTATTCGTCTTATTTTACCCTCACTTGCTCTGCCTTCTTCTTTATTGTCACTCCTCCCTTTTTCTTCTTCATCACCTCCTCACTCCCTCCCCTTCCTCCACCTTCTTCTTCTTCTTCTCGGTGTATGTTTTATAAAATACAATTTTATTGTTCTTTCATTCTTATTCATATTTTCTTCTTTCTCTCTACCGTTTTATGCCGTCACTGTTTCGTATTTATTTTCTATCCGTCTTTTTCCTTTCTTGTCAGCATCTCCGAGGGTGGATCAGTAAATCTGTAGCCTGTCATGCTTTGTCATCTAAGACCTAACCTAAAAGAATCTCCCCAGAACGATAAATGGGATTATGTTGAAAAATAAATATATGTGCCATAAAATCAATGTTTTCTTTGTTTCTCATTAAACTGCACATTATATTGGTATAATATAAGTCTATTATCCGACATTTTCTTCTTTTTGAAAATTCACTAAACTTCACTCACTGCGCGACAATGACAGTTTTTTTTTTAAGGATGTTGAATAGAGAGAGATTATTATTACGTCTAATTTTTCGAGTTGATCGTGGAAGGGATTAACTGCTTTAAAAAATCGGCATTCGACTTACCTGCTTTTATCTCAGATTGAACACCGGACTCACTTGTTTGCAATACGTCGTTACCCTATCTACGATTTATTTACATTTCGTTTTTCTTTTCTTTTTACACTTTTTAACTCATTCTTTGAATTTCCGGTTCTCTTTTTGCTTTTTATTTTTTTATTTTTTCAAGTTTTGAATTTCTTTCTTTCATTTCTTTACATTTTCATCTTTTTAATTTTTTGGAAAATTCTTTTAGGAGTTAGTTTTTCTTTTTTTCTTTTTTCTCGTTCGTTTTTTATTCATCTTTTCCTTATCCTTATCCAAATATTCGTTCTTTTTTTATTACTTTCTTCTAATTCATTCCATTAAAATATTGTCCTTTATATTAATTTCTTTTTTTAATATTTCTTCAGTTTTCTTCGTCTTTTTTTTTCTGCTGACATTATTATTTTTTTCTTTTCATTCGTCTTTTTTCCCAATTTTCTCTTTACTTTTCTCTTCCTGAAATATGTGTTTCTTTCATTCTTTTTTCATACATATATTTCTTAATATTTTCTGGTCCTCCTTCTGTCCACTTTTTCATAATTTTCTTAATATTACACTCTTTCTTTTAGCTTCTCTTTTTCTTTCTCCCCTCACCTGTTATTTTTCTTTGTTTTCTTCTTCTATTAGTACAACGTCTTAATCAGTTCATTCTTTTCTTTGGGAATCTTTTCCTTCCTTTTTATTTTTATTTCTTTTAGAATTCCTTCTTTCTTTCATTTTTTTATGATCAATTATTTCTCTTTTTCATTTGATATATAATGCATTTATTTATTCATTGCTTGTTTTTTTTATTGTTTTTCTTTATTTTAGAATCCATATAAACTTTTCTTTTTTACTTCACTTTCTTTGTTTTTTATCTATTAGGTTGGTGCAAAAACAATGATGTAATAATGTCGTTTTTTGACGTTAAAAAATACGTCAAAAAACGACATTATTACGTCATTATTTTTGCACCAACCTAATATATTTCTTCGCTTTTTGCTTTTTCTTGCCCATGTGTTTCTCTCTCATCTTCTTTTGCTTTCCTTTCTTTCTTCCACGGTTCTCCTCGATTCTTCTCTGTTACTTTTATTTTTGTTTTAAACTTCCATCTTGTCATATATATATATATATATGTATATGATACTACTTGATGATTAGTAGGGGTAATTCCAAGGAGGGTTATAAATCAATGTGTTTATTTCTTTATTTATTTGTTTCATTCATTCTTTCTTTTATTCCTGTTTTTTTCTTTCTTTTTGTCTACTTTCAATAATTTCAACTTTCTTCTGATTATTTTTGTTTGCTTTCATTCCTTTTCTTTCTTTCTTTCTTTCTTTTTGAATTTTCATTTTCTTATATTTTTAGAATCACTCTTAAGCCAATTCATGCCAACGTCCTTTCTTTCTTTCTTTCTTTCTTTCTTTCTTCTTTCTTCATTCATTCATTCATTCATTCATTCATTCATTAATTTATTTATTTATTCTAAAAAAAATAATTTAGTATTTTCCGTACCCATGTTTGTCTGTCTTTCTCTCAAGAATTCGTTTCCCTTCTCTTATTTTTCACTTGCTTCCTTCTTTTCTATCGGCTTTTGACTATAAAACAATATTAAAAAAAAAACAAAAAAACAAGGCGGAAGGCGAATGTATATTTATGCTTCTATAGTTAAGCGAGAATTGAACGAAAAGCTCAACCAACTATCAGTGAGGAGTGGCACTCGAGTAAGAGAAAAGAAAAGAGGACAGTGAAGCAAATACTGGGGAGAGGAACGTACATCATTCTAGATACAATGGCGAGTATTTCTAAAATGGCAGCATCTAATGAATATTCATATGTCACCTGCTACATACAATGACATTCAATAGCACGTAATGTCTAAAGAGTACGAAGTTCGGGGTTCTAATCCTAGTTAGCGCTGTTCCGTTTTAACATCATAAAAATTAATAGCAACGATGAAAAAAAAAAATCTTTAAAAATCAAACAAGAATAAATCCGTCACTCTAACAGATGATAAAACTATATATTTGTATCTACTTTAATCTCTTGTCTAAATATAGAAAGCTTGACACACAGCGAGAGATGACAATCAATTCACTAGGATGAAGATGCAGACATCTTTACCTATTACGTACATTTCTTTTCTAAATAATAGCTAGAAAGTCGGAGAAATATCTGAAAAAGACTACATGAGCATAGCAGGGATATTTTCACCGCTAGTTCACCGCTAGTTCACCGTTACACCTCAGACCAAAGTTTCGATCAAATAAATTCCAGTACAATTAAAAGAGAATATAATTAACTAAGAAGAAAATGTATAGAAGTAAAAGACAATAGTATTATTAGCCGACGCGTTTCGTCAATTGTGGACTTTTTCAAGGCAAACAAGAAATGCATTTATAAAAAACAAAGTAGCTATTAACAACAAACAAAATGACCGAAACAACTACAAGAATATAGAAAAACGCAATTGTATTCATATTGTCAACTAAAAATTACGTCAAGTACTGTCACGTGTAGAAATATACTATTTTTTCGTTGTGTTGACGAATTCAAAATTTTTCATTCGATTTCTTGATACAGCTGTGTAGGTTTGCTTGGGAGAGTAGTAGTTCCGTTAGGAAAGGTGATATAGGGAAAAATCCTGGGCGTAGATTAATATTTCGATAATATTCAATGGCGGCACTCTCGAGGGTTTTCCTTTTAAGTGAGTTATTTTCTTTTTTCATGTGTAGCATTTTTTATATCAAAATTGTGGTTCAATTTATTTCTATATATGACTAGTGGATGAGAAGAAAATGCATTTAAGGTTAGCATTATAGTGATAAAGGAAATAGTGATTTTACTAGCATCGCTTAGATGTGGCACATGGCCGAAAGTAGGAGGCACCCAGTGAGGATCGGACTCAGTACTCAGTCGATATTGTTCTAGCAAGACAAGCTTGGTAACTATTACACCGCTTCGAGGTGCACTAGTGATGAAGGAAATATCCTCTTGAGAGTCTGTTCTACAAAGCATTGTTTTGAGGGGAGAAGGTGCTCGAGTGGACATTACATCTCACTAATGGAATAGGAAAGTTATGAGGGTAGTTCGCTGCAATGGACGTGGAAGGTCTTAGCTACGAAGGTCAGAACTGGCCGACCTAAAGAATGTAGATCATCTGAACACTTTCAATGGGAATTGCGATAGAGTAGCGAGAGGCTTGCAAGATTTCATCTGTGGAAAAGAGGACGTATGGTGTAAAATCTTTAATCAACCACAAGGCCACGGAGATTGTTTGACACTCTATCTATATGTTCACGTGATTTCAACGTGTTCTTTCTAAAGATACCTTTTCTAACATCTGGTAGTCATATTGGAACGAAATTATTGATCAAGTGCTGCCGATCATGCTATCGTATGCGCGCCTATGATAAAAAAAAATATTTTGCTTCCAACATCTATCTACAGATAAAAGCTCGCTATCATTAAACTGAGACTTTCATCGACAGTCAGATGCGAGTCTACGTCACATGTCACCGAGTCACCTGGAATGAATCAGACCCGTGTTTCCTCTGATCATTCGCTCAAGCTAAATGTACAATACCCAGTTTAGTGGAAAGCATGGCAGTTATCTAGAGCCAACTGGAAACCAGCACGGTCTCCTGGAGACGGTGTGAAAGGATGTTCTCATCAGAGCAGTGTTATATTTAACATTTGACGTAATGGCCGTAAAGTAATTGTCGTAATTCCCAATGTATAATAAGCATTTTTTCTAAACATTAATAAGCAAAATCAGGGGTGCGTATTATGTACTGCTACAAAAAAAAAAATTAAAACATTGCCGTAAAATAAAATAAGAATTATCATAAAACTAAATTCGAATGAAATTATTTTATGTTTAAAGATATATTTTTCTTAAATAAGAGTAGGAAATTCTGGCCGTAATAAAATTGGAGAGGTACAATGTATAGGGTTTCATAACCCAACAAGGGGTTCGTATTATGCATGACTAGAAGCATTTTTCCACACTTTCAGCACAATGTTTGGCGTGCGTATTATGAAAGCGTATTATACATGCGGAATTACGATAACACAGTGATTTTCCAAGGGTATCTCAGATGTGGCACAAGGCCGAAATATGGGGCACCCAGTGAGGATCGAACTCACTACTCAGTCGTAATTGTTCTAGTCAGACAAGCTTGATAACCATTACACCACCTCGAGGTGCCCAAGGAATTACGATAAGATATCAAGGAACAGAGAATATATATGCATCATTTCGAATACTGGTTCTCGTCTTTGTTAATATAGATGTTATCCTAGACACAATGTTTCGACCATATACGTCCTGGTTATTATCAGGGCTCGACTGATTTGCTAATACGGAATATTATTGTGATGTTTTATCCTTGTGATATCAGTTATTGTTCGTTCCTGTTGAATCGATGCTTCACTAACTGATCCAGAGACTGAACTCATGATCACTAAATGACAGTAACACAAGTATAATCAACTGCTACAACCACTCTTATGTTACGAAGGGCATTACTAGTGTGTTTTTGGTGATTTTTTTATATCTATCGTCAGGTTGATTTTGGCATTTGACTATGGTAGCTTTCTAAGTGTAGCTTTTGCGACAAGGCCGGAAATATAGACCTCTCAGTGAGGATTGAACTCACTATTCAGTTGTAATTGATCTAACAAAAGAAGCTTGCTAACTATTGCCCAAATGTACCATGCTAAAGTGTCCAACATTTGGTTATGATTGCGTGTTAGTGACTATTATGTATTTCGATACATTTAGGGCAACAAAAATGAAAACCTTTCAATTTAAATCTAATCGAATCTGTGTCTTTATTTTTTCTATTGGTAATATATGTATAGCTGGACATTCTTATTCAAGGATAATCGTCTACTGGGGCGGCTATCCAATCACTATTACAGACGCTTGCTCAGGCTCATTTTTGTTTATTCAACACAGAGCCCACCTGTGGTTTATACTGCAACTAGGCTGAGCAGACCTTAGTTTCTGGGAAAGAACGTGTTATCTAGCGTGAAAAACAATTTGAACAAGGCTAGCACGCTCAACCGCTCGATCACAATGACTTGTGACTTCGTGGTAGCACAGCTATTGAGGGCCCCCAAGTGTTCCGTCTACCCAATTTCACCCACAAGGCTTGGGTCAACCCATGGTATTCAGGCACTTTCCAAAAGCGCCGCACACTGGGATCGATCCATCCAGTCCGATAACTTCTAGAAGTCTCCTTTCTGAGATTCGGGTCTCTCTCTTGGTCAGAATGCAGACGTTCTAATCAGTAGACCACGTCTTGATAATGTAGGATTGTGTTAAATTGTTTAAAATTCCATTTTCATAATTTCGAGGAGACACATGACAACGATTGCCGTTGAATTTAAATTTTTGTAGATTGTAGTTGTGAGGAAAGTTAAAATTCGAAAGTTTCGATGCACCCGAGACGAAGATATTTGAATAGAATTTAAGTTTACTTTTAGAAATTTCAACAGGAAAATGATGAGGTCTAGTTTCCAATCCAGCATTACGCTTGAAATTAAGTTACCAACGAG
>OZ010605.1:7459026-7499026 GCA_963932145.1 Acanthosepion lycidas
ACTGTTTCGCTGTATCACAGCTCATTAGTGTGGCTCGAATTCCGTTTGCCCCAAGCCGGGGCAGAAAACTGACTAATTTGGAATTAGTCAGAAATTTTACCCCGGTAGAAAAGAAGGCGAATTTTTGCGTATTTATGATTTGAATAAACACACCAGTGAATTTTGCCTCATCAGCAGTAGTAGTCACTGTTTTCAAAATCGCGCTTTCTCTCCAGAGTGCTCAACGGAAATTAATTTTTCGGGCATATATATATATATATATATATATATATATATATATATATATATATATATATATATGTATATATATATTTATCTATCTATGTATCTATCTATCTATGTATCTATGTATCTATCTATCTATCTATCTATCTATATATATATATATATATATATATATATATATATATATATATATATATATATATATCCAAGTATATGATTGGTGTATATGGAATGAATTCCAATAACCAACAATTACTATTCTTAAAAGAGTGCTCAATACAAAGTAGAGCAGATATAATTATTTATTTAAAAAAAAAAAATTATAACATAAATATGTTATAAAATCACTACAAAAATAGCCATTTTGTTTCAACACCCTCGGCGTCTTATCAAATGACGACGTTGAATGTAAAATAAATGGTTTCAATGGAAAAACCATTTATTTTACATTCAACGTCATCACTTGATAAGAAACCGAGGGTGTTGAAACAAAATGGCTATTTTTGTAGTGATTTTATAACATATTTATGCTATAATTTTTTTTTTTAAATAAATAATTATATCTATCTATCTATCTATCTATCTATATATATATATATATATATATATACAGAATTCTTTAAAACATGTTGTATTAAATAAGAGAGACAAGGATATCTTGAGTAATTAGGGGCTTGTGTGTGTACAAATTGTCTGTACAATCTATTATCTAAACGATTTCGGCCACATTTTTAGACTTTTTCAAGCAAATTTTTGTTAAGAGTTGTTACTTATTTTTCATGGTTGATTTTTGTTTTTCTGTTTTTTGTTTTCCAGAGATTAATTATATAAAGAATTGCATAATTGCACCACTGTTTTTTATTGTTTTTGGGTCACCCTGTAGAAGCGCTTATTTTGAGGCCGTTTGTTTGTTTTTTTTTTAAATTCATTTCATTATGTTCGTTGATAAATAATGTGAGATATATGTATAGATATAGTATATGTTACTTATAATGTCAGGTTATTTGATTTTGTAATAACATATATTTGAACAGAAGTTGTCCCGGGAAATTAAAAACCAACCACCCCTAATCAAAATAGATTGAATTCTCGTTAACCTTAACAACTCAAAATATTAAGAATATCTGATTTAATTAAAATTCTTAGAATTTTATTCCAAACATCGTCCGAAAATGAAAAGAAACTCTGAATTTTAAATTTAATTTTTATAATTAAATTCACAATTTAGTTTCAATTTTGAAACATAAATATGTGTCTGTCTATGTTTCTGAGATGAGGTATTATGTACATTATTTATATTATTCGGACTATTGTCCTCATCTTTTTCGCCATATTTATCACAACGTTTCGGCCAATTTCGGCTTACTGGGTTAGAACAATCTACCACAGTGAGCGAAAAAAAGGGTTCAATTCGACATTCCAACCACCTGAAGAAGGCCGGAGCGTACAACCGCCGAAACGTTATGATAAATTTGGCGACAAAGATGCGGACAGTAGTCCGAATAATGTAAATAATATTGATTTGTGTGTTGCGATGATATTATATTTTTTAAAAAGAAAATAATTATAACAGTATTCTTTACTGTTTGTATCGAGCACGGTGTTTTTAAAGAATAAAAATAATTACTAAGAACACCGGATTATAAATCTTACTCTTCTTTCTTATTATATATATATATATATATATATATATATATATATATATATATATATGAACTGATGATTGCGTTTAGCAAGAAACAGTCTGTCGCCTCCGAGTAGTATATTCAATGTTAACCTTTATATTTCCATACTCTCTATCTTAGACGTCAGGTACTTTATTCCATAAATATAGCATACCATAAATATATACTCCTTTATATATATATATATATATATATATATATATATATATAACTAAGAGTGTGTTTCGCCAGCAACAGTCGACAATGTCATTTCGTGCAGATAATATTTTTATGGCGAACAGTCTTTGCATAAGAATCTAGAAGAATTCATGTTGCATTGATGAACGTAAATAATAAATAAAATTTAATGTTAACTTAGGCTTTCTCTTATTTCTCAAAATAAGAGCCAGACAAGTGAACATTAAAATTTCTTATATATATATATATATATATATATATGTATATATATATATATATATATATAGGTCATCTAAATGTGTGTCTATAGTTAGAGAGACAACGAAATCCGTATACGCTTTATGGATTGAGTAAATAAAAAAAAAATCTTATCTATAAAATTTCGTCCAAATGGAAAGAAAAATATAAATTCTGTACCACGATACACGCTATTGTTTTGTATCTCATCAAATCCGTATTCCGTACGAGAGATAAAAAATATGAGAGCTCGAATGAGACAGATAAATAGATAGATAGATGGAGAAAGAGAGAGAGAGAGAAAGAGAGGGAGAAGGAGGAGGAGAGAAGAGACTAAGAGAGAAATAACCACAATGCAGCAAATATATATTTTTTTAGGTCAGTTCAGATTTTATATTGGTCTTTACTTTCACCCAGGCAGAAATCTAGACGACTGTAACGATAAAATATTTTATAAATAGAAGCATGCATTCTTTATAAAATATAGGCAAAGTATAGCCACACGCAATTTCATCTTTAACCTGATTTTTTTTTCAGTCAAAGAATGAGCCAAATCCCACAATTCCTAATTCGTGTCACCATTGAAGGAAATAAACTTCGATCGACCAGGGGAGATAAAAAAAAATCAACATTGTACTATCTAGTTAAATATGATAGCATGCATACATATGTATACATACACACACACACACACACACATATATATATATATATATATATATATATATATATATATATATATCGACATCAATTTAATTCGATACTGTTATTTGAGTAGACGCTCAGTTTATTTATTAGTATATATATATAACTTTAGATATTATTTTAAGGGGATACTCATATCTGAGTAGACGATCAGTTTATTTATTAGTGTATATATATATATATATATATATATATGTGTGTGTGTGTGTGTGTGTGTATGAAGAAACTAGGATAGATAGATAGATAGATAGATAGATAGATAGATAGATAGATAGAAAGAGAGAGAGAGGGGGGATTAAAAGACTCAGACAAAATCAGATAGATAGATAGATAAACAGAAAGATATGAACAAACCCGAATAGATTAATATGAACACGAGCGAGATCGATAGGCAAAAATTTAAATAAGTGTATTGATATGAACAAGACCGTGAAGGATACAAAGACACTGAGTAGAAATTTCTTGTTTCTAATGCTGAATTACCAAGAGCGGTACCCACAATTTTGCCAAAATTTAGGAAATTGATCTCTGAATAAATGTAAAATTTATTATCACTACTTGTTTGAACTTTGCACGTTAACCAGAACAAGATATTGCGTTGCTATAAGTTTTAATCAAACTAATCATTTTCGAGTACACGGTGAAATAAGACGTCTCTAAATAATAATAATAATAATAATAATAATACTAATAATAATAAGAGTAATAATAATAATAATGTTTTCGACGAGAGTAATGTTGCGAGAATTGATTCCCTTGTTTGTAGACTGTTGAGAAAGCTCAAAAATCCTGTCACTATAGAGGGAGACTGTTAAGTTAATGGGTCATTTAAAAAAAAAAGAGAAGAAAATAGAAAAATATGCTGTCGATAAAGAAATCGCCACACAAATTAATGAACAAAGGTATGCATTCGCATGTATTCGTACACTTCACAAAAGAATGATTCATAGCATACACTTAACAGTTTCCCACAACTATTAAATATTGTAAGCAATCGAAAAATCGATCGAATCGTGTTCGCATTTAATTCGATCTACAAATTTATTTTGGTTCATCTTCAGCACTCATAAAATATATTATTATTTCTTTGGTTTCTGTTTTAGTGTGTGTACATATATATGGGCCTGACTTTATCTCAAGCTGTATGAATGCGTTTTCTCCCGACATATAGCATTTGAGTTTCTAACTGCTTTCAGTCTCATTCTATTCTGTGTTTATATATATATATATATATATATATATATATATATATATATATATATATATATATATATATATATATATATATATATATATATTGGAATTCGAACAGGGCTCTCCGATTTCACGTTTCGGTCCGTTATCCATTACACTAACCGCTCATCCACATATAGCCGTCCTTTAATAGGATTTGACTTTGGAAAAAGTTTTTTTGCTAGGTCTAGGCAATCTAGGGTTAGAGTACTTTAATTTACTGAGTAGGTTATTTTGCATTCTGTTTTTTTTTTTTTTTATCTCTTTCTATTTCAGCATTGACGTCTTTATTCGAGACACTATCAGGATAAATATTTAGGTTTTGGCAAGCTGTCCGTTGGTTTTGGTTTTTTATTAGTAAGTATATATATATATATATATATATATATATATATATATATATATATATATATATATATATATATATTCATAGATAGATAGATAGATGAAGATTATTCTTAAACTATATTTTTTATGATTACAATTTCAAAACACATGAACTTTCTTTCTTTGTGTGATGTGTTTTTTCAGGGCGTGGGAGATTATGGATCTCCATAAATTCCAATCCTTTGCAATATTTAGCAGTTTACATCATTTTTGCTTTCTCTGCCACACCCTATTCTGTCAAGCATTTACAAAATCTTTATATGTACGTTACACGCTCTATCCCTCTGCCTCTCTTTCACTGGGTGCGTACTGGGCGTGTCAAGTATTCCAAGCTTTCTTTCCTTATTATCTGTCCACAAAAGTTTTAACGGTCACACTGTGATTTTATTTGTAGGTAAACTAATTATTATCAGTAGAACCATGTCATTGTTTAGTCAATTATCTTCTACTGCTGTTATGAAAATCGCTAATTCTTGACCTTGTTTTCCTTATTATATATATATATATATATATATATATATATATATATATATATATATATTCGATGCGATAGGAACAGAGTAATATATAAATTCCAACGTTCCCTGCATTAATCCAAAAGAGGGCGCTCCATACCGATAGCAGAGCGATAATTATTTATTATAATTTTATCATATATCCATTTTCGACTTTCACCCGTCGAAGTGCAGTTGAAATGCATCGAGACCAAGTTGCATCTTTGTTGTGAGAAAATGGTTTTGACTATATGATAAAATCATATATATATATATATATATATATATATATATATATATATATATATATATATAATTATTTATTTTTAAAGAAAAAAAAATTTATAACATAAATATGTTATTAAATCACTACAAAAATAGCCATTTTGTTTCAACACCTTCGGTGTCTTATCAAGTGATGAATTCATTCCATATACACCAAGCATATACTTGGGTATATATATATATATATATATATATATATATATATATATATATATATATATACATATATATATATATATATATATACATATATATATATATATATATATATACATATATATATATATATATATATATACATATATATATATATATATATATATATATATATATATATATATATATATATATATATATATATTGTCTATCCTTGCAGAAAGTGAACGTTACATAATTTACATATTAATATCTGGTTGACGCAATATTGTCAAAATTCTTATATTATACGAGCATTATACTTTTTATATTTTAAAAATATACGTTGAAGTTAAAATAGACGGAGATATATATATATATATATATATATATATATATATATATATATATATATATATATATATGTATATATTTAAATAAACAGTGATTAATCGTATTTCTTACAAATAAAATTATATTAACATAGATGGAATTAAAATATTTTGAAGAAAATAATTATAAATAATTATAAATTTGTGTTTAAATTTGGGAATAGTATTTTAAATTAAGCATTGTGAGAGATTAGACATTAAAAAAAATAATTAAATTTTTCATAACAAAATATACAAATATAGACGAATCGCGAGATCATAAAACTAAAATTAACCAAGAGAAATTTCATAATATACATTTAAAATTAATCTGGATCAACGTAATGCAACAGGAATTTTTTTTTATGTCTACATGTAACAATCAATTCATTTCTCTTGTTGAATAAGTTTGACATCTTTAACTCCTTTTAGATAACTACATTTTCTACATGGCATAAATTGCATCGATAGACATTCCCATTGAAAGTATGATTTTTTGCAACAATATTTCGTTTCGTCTTCTGTGGGAAATTTTTAAGTGATAAAGTCCAACCCAGGAGGAAACGCGTCGGCTAAGATGAGTTTTACTTCTGTATATATATATATATATATATATATATATATATATATATATATATATATATATATATATATATAATTGAACATTGAAATCAACAGTCAGAGGTGAGAGACTGTTTCATGATAAACGCAATCGTCGGGCCATAATATGCGTATAGCATGAAACAGTCTGTGATATATATATATATATATATATATATATATATATATATATATATATATATATATATATATATATGATGGTGTCAGAATTTACAATATCGACAAGCAAATATATTTATATACATTCATGAATATATAAAGTATTGGCAAAAGTTCATCTGTGCTGTTCTCTTAAGAGTGTGATGTTACGAATTTACACCGCTCATATAGTAATCGATAAACAATAAATATATCCGAGTAAGAGAAAAAAAACAAAGCTACATCGTGTTACAGTATTTTAGTATGTGTGCGATTTTGGTTACGTTGCAAAAATCGATTATCGGTGTGTTTATCTATCAATGAGTTTAAAAAGTAAAAACAGGAAAAATATTTATGAATCTCTTATTTTCTTTTTAATAAACATGAAGTTTTAAATTAAATATTCACTTGATATATATATATATATATATATATATATATATATATATATATATATATATATATATATATATAGGACTATCTATCTATCTATGTAACTATATATCTATCTATGTGTTTATCAATAGTCTCCCCTCTCGTTCTTGATAACTATCTATCTCAGTTTTTCCCTCCCTCTCTTAATCTATTTATCTATCCGAGACATTCATTTCATTTCGTTTAATATCTATCTATCTATCTATCTATCTATCTATCTATCTATCTATCTATCTATCTATCTATCTATCGCTAGCCAGCACCCTGACGATCTAACTATCTATCTATCTATCTATCTATCTATCTATCTATCTATCTATCTATCTATGATTAGACTTTCCTCTCTCTCTCTATCAAAACTTCTGATCTATGACACACTTTTCGTATCTATCTATCTATCTATCTATCTATCTATCTATCTATCTATCTATCTATCTATCTATCTATCTTGTTCATTATCTGGATAGCTAACTATGATTAGACATTTTCCCCTCTCTCTATTCTATTTCATCTTCTCATCTATGCCACATTTTTCATATCTATCTATCTATAGGTAAACAAATATTCAAAGAGAGACTACTTTTACACAATATTTCCTTTTTTTCATCATGTAATAGACATGCACTACACTGATTATATACACATGTGTACATATATAATGCATTATACAAATAGATGCATACACGCACAATTATGTATATAGATATGTGTGTATGTTTGTGTGTGTGCTACCTACGTAGGCAACATTTGTTGTAGTTATTACCGTTCTCAAATATATATGGCAACCTCAAACAAATTCGTTACGTCTAAAATATTCATGTTAATTTCTAGCTACATTGCACGCTTATGCGTTTAGAGATTTTAACAGAGGCCCATTTGTCTGTTGTTGTTGTGTGTTCCCGTGTGTAGGTAGACGATGTGGTTGGCTCTCCCTACTGCATGTGACTGCTCGATGCTTAAGCACACGTCATATACCAACGTTATCATGTATGACTTTGTACACGTGACAGTGGCAACCTCAATTAAGTAACTTTATACTTTTCTGCACAATTTCACTTGGGCCTAGACTAATTTGATTTGGAAAAACAAATTCTCAAAAAGATTACAGAATAAGTAAAAAAAAAAAAATGCAAATAGAAAAATATACAAACGTTTCTACACGCCCATACATACACACATACATATGTATACACAAATGCACTATTTATATATATATATATATATATATATATATATATATATATATATATATATATATATATATATATGATAAAATAAGGAACGAATAAGAAACATCATCTTTGTTCCTCATTCTGTCATTTTTTATTTGATTTCACTTTATATATACGAAAAAAACTCGCGCGCGCACACACACGCAAATACACACACACACACACACACACATATATATATATATATATATATATATATATATTTATATATATATATATATATATATATATGTATTACAATGAATCATTCATACAAAAAGTAGATTAGTAAGGTTAATGATATAAAATGGCGAAATCCCTTCGCAAAGAAAATTTTTAAGATCCGTTAACCTACAAATCACTCGGTGAATGTTATGATCCTTGCTTTTAAATATTATAAGCTGTATAAGAGCTTTCTTTAATACACAACTACTTTCGGCTGTACATAATTTTAAATTTTTTTATAATAGAAATATCTAATCTGTGCGCGCGCACCCCCCATATATATATATATATATATATATATATATATATATATATATATATATATATATATATATATATATATATATATATATATATGCAAAGCACGTGATCTACATACATTTAGTTTAGTTCACAGTAGACCAGGAGATGGGGTGACATCGTTCTGTTTCACTAAAATTTCATCCTTCAAGCAGCAATAACAATAATAAAATAATAATAAAAATAATAATAATAATAAAATTATAATTATAATTATTATTATTTTTATTATTATTATTATTATTATTATTATTATTATTATTATTATTATTATTATTGTTATAATTATTATTATTATTATTTATTGCGAGACAGCGCTCTAACAAAGTGATTTTAGCATAAAATATAGAAAGTCTAAATATACCTAATTGTTGTGTTGCCATGACTGGCTCGAACCTGTTTTCAACGAACTACGCCCGTTGCTTCTTAGTGCGTTGCATCGACTGTCTTCAAGTTAATGCCATAGAGTCACACATACCCGATTTCTCACCGTAAGTTAAAAGCGATATTTTCACCAGCCGAAATGATTTTTCTTCTTAATAAATGTAACAACCTAACGGGGTTTGTACCGGCCAATTTTGTTGTCTCTAGCAGGGAATTGTTGCTGACTACCTGACAGTGACAGAGAATGTACAAAGAGTGTTCCTACCACTATCTGTTCGCTCTCTCTCTCTCTCTCTCTCTTTCTATATATATATATATATATATATATATATATATATATATATATATATATATATATATATATATATATATACACACACACACAGACACACACACAGAGAATACATTGAGCTTTGATCCTTTTGTGTACTTCCATATATATTTACACACTCGTACGCGCGACGGCGCGCGCACTCACACAGGGAGGGTGTATAGAGAACACAGTGAGGATCGAACCCATTATTCAATCGTAAATTCTTTAACGAAAATAGATTGTGAATCATTACAAAACGTTGAATCAGTAATGTTAATGGCATTCAGTGTTGGTTTTTCCTTTTTTATTATTTTCTTCAACTACGAACATGGCTACTATGTGCTGACCCTGTTTGGAAAATAAAACATGCCTATAATTTCCGTCACATTCATAAAAACCCACACATTTATTTAAAAATAAAAATGATAAAATTATAAGCTGAAAACTCCCGGATATGCTGAAGTTTTCGACAGTTTTTACACATTTTGTGACTAGTAAGGTAAACACTATCACGGACGCAAAATTAAAGAATTATGTAAATTGTATGATAAAGATGAAAAGCATTACTTACGTGATACATGTCATTCTTCAGGTCTTCGTCAGACTAAATCTGTTATTTTGATAGGACTACACTTTCGCACCCCAGAGGAGTGCCGTGAAATTTAGATTTTTTTTTATCTGACCAAGTTATTTTCTTTTTCCTTTCATCGTTTTTTGAAGCTGATATTTATCTCTATGTTATTAGAATATCTACCAGGAATGGTGAAATTCTGTAAGAACCAGGGCGACAATTTACTGTAGGTGTCCTTGCGATTAACTCATTCTCTGGACATTTATGTCGTAGTGAATTATTTCTACTTTGATCAGAGTAGGATTTTATGTCAAAATTTTGGTCAGTCGCGTTATGGTTGCAACAAATATATTTGACGTAGTATTTTGTAGAAAGTCACTTTTGTAGATTTTTTTTTGTGCCAGTTATTACAAGGTACGGAGTAAATTCCTCCTTATTATTTTGTTTAGTATTGACTAAGTCATTTATTGTTTTGCATGTAGTAGTAACAAATTTATGTTGACTTTAGATAGATTCTTTTCGATTGTAGATGTGATAGAATGAGCAGTCAGGATAATATATAGTTTGGATTCATTGGGATTTTCTGGCGAGGTCAGTTTTTTTGGCGTTTTGTTTCGCATTGAATATAAAATAATTAGGGTACTGGAGAAGTTTGAAAGATTTTATTTACAATGCATTTCTCCCTCTTCGTGTGAGTGTACGTATGTATGAATATATATATATAATATATATATATATATATATATATATACTAGGTTGGTGCAAAAATAATGACGTTATAATGTCGTTTTTTGACGTATTTTTTAACGTCAAAAAACGACATTATTACGTCATTATTTTTGCACCAACCGAATATATATATTGTAATGATAAATATGCTTATCCGTATGGGATTTACTCGAGGATGTAGATCCAGAGAGAGATCTATGTCAAAAGACAGAGCAGAATTATTATTAATCAAAGAATATCAAACACTTAAAATTACATAGGTAATTGCCTATGGAATTTTAAGTTTTTGATATTCTTTAATGATATATATATATATATATATATATATATATATATATATATATATATATATATATATATATATACATATATATATATATAAAAGTTTATAATTGTTCGAACGAGAGACAAATGATATTTTAAAAAAGAGAGAAACCGTAAACGTTTTTAGTTATAATGTAGATTTGTTTTAGTGTATATAATATATTTCATTCTTCATATTTTTGCTACACGTATTTCCGGTCTCGTGACCTTCTTCAAGCAAGTTGAAGGAATAAATGGTTTAAGGAATTATTTTTTTTTTATCTTCTTTTACTATTTCATTGTTCATTTTTTGGATATATAGTAAAACTTGATCTTATTTTTTTGAATTTTGGCAAAAGTGACTTTCTGCATAAGTGGAATAAAGTCATTAGGTTTGGTCCCGGTGGTGGCGATGACAGGTGTGTTGATGATAGATGCCCCCCCCCTATCCACACATCAACTCTGAGACTCTCAAATCTATTTCCATTTCTCTGTATTGTGTGTGATTGTACGTGTCCTCGTTAGCTTGTACATAAATGAGTATACACACATATGTATATACATATACACACAAACACACACACAAACAAATAATACACCCACCCACACACATACATATATATATATATATATATATATATATATATATATATATATATATATATATATAATAAGGGAGAAAATAAGGAAGGAAGAAACGATGTTACATGAATGGCTTAGTAGTATAGTCAGACAAATCTATGTAATATCAAGTTAAATCCGATATATATATATATATATATATATATATATATATATATATATATATATAGACTTAAATCCCCAGATCAATTCTGTGGACAAGACAGATTGGTATAAAATGGCAAATTGTAAAAAAAATCTTAGATTTTGTCGACTCGTTTCGTCTTCCGACTTTTTCAAGTCCTTAAAAAGTCGGAAGACGAAACGTCGGCACAATCTAAGATTTTTTTTACAATTTGCCATTTTATACCAATCTCTCTTGTCCACAGAATTGATCTGGGAATTTAAGTATATATATATATATATCGGATTTAACTTGATATTACATAGATTTGTCTGACTATACAACTTTTTTCTAAGCCATTCATGTAACATCGTTTCTTCCTTCCTTATTTTCTCCCCCCATCTCCCCCTCTCTTTCTCTCTCTCTCTCTCTCTCCCATTGAAATGTAGACATTATCGTTAACACGCTGTTTCTCTAAGTTGTAACATTCCTGTCTTCGACCTCAATTGACATCCTCTCTCGCACATATGCGCCTTATCATTATTTCTCTTACGTCTCTCCTTGGATCTGGCGAGGATTCTGACACAGGCCTCTTGAAGAAATCAGCGTTTCTCCAGTTCAAACATGTTCCGCTTCTCACACGCCCCTTCCCACCGACTTCATTCTACTTAACACGAAGCTACGCAGCTGCACCCAAGCGCAATTTGTCTTTGCAATTTCCAGAATAGACCTGATCTTTCTATTCTAGATTCACTTTATCCAACTAATTTTTTTAATCATCCCTTCCAATCAAGCTAATAAAGCCACTAAGGCGCAGTTAGTTGCTGAGTTTGTGAGAATATCAGAAAAAAAATATTAAATAGAAATCACAATACAACCACAGTAATAAAGAATACACAAGATAACGACTGAGTTTGCATTTAAATTTAAAAAAAAAAAAAAAAAAAAAAAAAAAGGTTACCATAGTTGACCTGAAAGCGAATATCCGGAAAAAACTCCCACATGCAAAAAGTGCGAAAGAAGAAACTGTTAGCATAAAACTTGTGGTACCATCTATTTTAGCTGTGAAATGAAGAGATCTTGCCGCTAATATAGTACTCCGTTTACATTCATAAAGTTTTGTTACCATAGAGGAGTTTCATCAGAAAGATTTACCGTGACAATATTTCTAGAAATGACAAAATGAATATACTTTATGTCAATGAGAATTTGATTGATGTTGGTATGCCAGGTCGAGAGCAATAACATTACAGATTTTTCTTTGTATTTTATCAATAATTTCTAAATACATAGCAGAAACACCAGACCAGACATCATGATAGAAACCTAATAGCAATTATTGCCAACGGTACATTTGAATATGTGCTTTGATTAATGAAAGATATTACTCTCCCTGGTGTGTCATGTAAAAGCCCTATTTTTTCATATGTTCTATTATATATATATATATATATATATATATATATATATATATATATATATATATATATATATATATTCTGCCTGGATCTGCGTTTCTCACCCGGTTCGTCCAGGGGCGCACTAATGCGCCCTGAAATATAGCCAGGTGCGACCCACGATAACATAAGTGTAATTTATTAATTATTTTTCTATTTTATTAAAAATCTTTATTATAAAATCTAAAGACACCAAACACATGCCGTCCATATCAAAATCAAGTTTTGATATTTGATATTTTAAACTGCATGCTAAATTCCTTAATCTTTAAGGATGACCGGATAATCCTTTCCCTTTTTCCCATTCTCAAGGGAATTAAATCAATAGCAGATTTTTCATACATCCCTTTAAATGAAAACTGTACTATTAATCTTCTTTGGGAATTCCAAACCAAAATGAGATATTTTGAATTTTCATGACTAATTTTCCTTATTAAAATTTCAAGTGAGCCTTAGGATTTTGCTTATTTTATAAGTGCGCTATGAATTAAAAGAAATAAGGTTCAGAAACACAAGCTTAGACATTTATTAATGTCTATAGCTGGGGATCAGGTGCCTAAGAACAAAATAATTGTTAGTCGAGGCTCGTTGAGAGTTCAAACATTCACCGTGACTGGAGACAAATCGCGTTTGGAAAGGGAGTGAAGAAATAAGGCATTTGTTAATCTATTACTCTGATCATCTTGATGTTTGGAAGTTTATCTGTATCGACTGATTGTTTCCTTTTCAAACCTAATCAACCCTTTTAATGATTTTTTTTAAAAAAGATACATATATTTTGCATTGTAAGAATTTTTTTTTTAAGATCAGAATGATTATCTGATGTAAGTTCTATTATTTACCTCATGCCTAGGGAGAAGAGGTGGATCCATACCTTACCTTAGAAATTTTATTCTAGAGAATCGTAAAATTAGTCGCTTACATAATGAAAATATTTATTATTCATTGAGAACGATGTTACTGGTACTGTCGGCTGTGTCATATAATTTTATTAAGAGTTTTTCTTAGAATTAAACATCGAAATTCTACAAGACATTATTCCAATTAATGAGTCTTTCTTACCAAATTATTTCTCTTATTTTTGGATGAGTTTAAAGTTCACAACTTGATTATATTTTTATTTTCTCCGATAGTTACGTGTGCTATTTAGTTTTATTTTAATGCTTTTGGGAGAGTTCATGCCTTGTTATTTGTTATTTGTGAGCTTTGTTTTTGATACCATAACATCAGTGTATAGAGGCTGCTCGCGGGGAAAGAATTTAAAAACATTAATTATCAACAACTATGAATTATTTAATGCCGAAATTTAAATATTTTCGATGCTGTTTTATAGCTTTGACTCGATATTTTGTACATAATTTTGTACTTTCAATGTAAACGTATGTTTAGATATAACATGGAGATAAGCCATGTCACTTTCACTGGAGCAAACCACCCTCATTCGCTCCGTATTCAATAAGCGTGAAGTAAGTTCCATTCAAGCAGCTACTTCCCGAGAAGTACTGCCTCGTGGAACAAACTCCCAAGAGGATATCTCCTCGATCACTACAATCAAAACCTACTGAAGTCTAAAGTTAACCGTTATCATCCCCTCCTATCCATAACGTAACCCTCTACCTCGAGTAGCACCCGCGTATTGTACAGTGAAAAAACCTTACCGTAAAAAATGTAATATAAACTTATTAATAATTTTACTACAAAAATATTTTTATACGACAGTGCATTATTGGTTGTTATTTTTCTATAAAAATGTATTGCTACCAGCCAAGAAATAACAATCGAAATCCTATTTTCCCATGGCTGGGACCCTAACAAGTGCTACTACCTCGGGTTAGGGTGGAACAGGGGAAAATAGTAGTTTAGAGGTGGTTCCACGCACCTGAAAAAATTAGATCTCTCGATTTGCCGGATGTAGTTTATCGTCATACCTAGGACTAGACTCGTTTACTGGAGAAACCGGTTCACTAATAATCACTTTTAAGATATTCATTACATTTCCTATGTAAATAATTTTTATATCCCAATTATAATCACATTTGATTTAAAACACTATTTAATCATCTTTTTTTTTGTTTTTATTTTTATCCATGCCTGAAAAATAATCTGTTTTCGTCGCTTTCGACAGCATTGAATAAGAATTAAAATTTAATCAAACCTGCATGTATATTGCTTTTCTTTTTTTTTCCGGTGTTGTTCACCTGTCTTTTCCAAGTTAACCTTGTTCTATTAATTTGTAACTTTCCATACTCATTCAACAATAAGTAATTTATTGTGCTTCCCGATCATGAAATTGGTGATTGATTTTCCAAGTACCGACTTCAAATAAGTAACAAGAAGCAATACACCTAAAGATAATGATGATGATTACGCAGACACTTGCGCATGTGCACACGCATACAAAACTCAAGGAAGCAACGCTACATGATAAAATGCGTATAATAGAAGAGGAATTTTCATTAAGTTAGATGTTGTAATAAAAATGTCTGAAATGAAGAACAATTATTGGAAATCGGGAAACTATTCGTCTTGCCCTAGCATCTCGGCTTCAGTCCCTGCAGTAACATGGCGTCGCTGTGCTTTTTCTAGAAATATTTTCACTGTAATTTCCTAGAATCTGTATAAAGTACCCGCAAAATTACCTTGAATCGTTGGAAATACCTTACTTTGTAAAGTTAAATTAAAATAACCTGATTAATAAATACATAGAAAAATTGGAATTCATCATTTAAATTATGGAATTTCAATTTACATGAACACGAAAATAAATTTCATAACTTCTATACAGTAAAGAGAATATATTTGGATTTTAGAATTGACCAGTACAGAATATTACCAGATTGTGTTCAGGAAATAATCAAGAATATAGTTGATTGCAACATTACAGCACCGTCAAAACATTACATATTCCTCAACCAAGATATGGCTTAACTGCATCGTTGCAAGAAGCATTGTCTTTGGTTTATTTTGTTTACCAGCATATAAACACCTCAGTGGTCTGTTTAATGCCGACAAGAAATTATAGCATTCATGTTATTTTGATTTAATGAATATAGATGGGAAAAGAAAACACGTATTTTATAAAAAGAATATTGTAGCAGGCAAAACATTAGCAAAATATTTAGACAAACCATTTTTTAAGCTGCCAAGATTTGCATAAAATGCGCAGCATTTTTATGCAATTAGCAATACGCGTTACCCATGATGGTCTGCATTTTATACATAAGCAAATCAACCTACGTCTCTACGCAGGTGTATCAGTGCAACGCGTTTGTTGAAATTAGCAATAGTTATTTAAATTATATCTTAAACCGTTACTATAATAACCCTATGATGGACAAAGCAGACTGTAAAACGAAAAGTGACAATCCCGATCGTGTCTTGAAATGTCATGATGTAACATTATATCAAATAATAACGGACAGGGTATCATCATATTGTGTCTTTTACACACGTATAGACACTTTTTCTTTTTATTCTTCTGGAGTATTTACATATTTATATCTTTATTTGTTGCACGTCTTTTGCCAGGTGACGCTTCGGTTCGTCGTAGGCTTATTTCTAATTACAGATTGTCTGGAATTATAAAAGGCAGTAATAAGTGATTACTGAGGATCTAATTCAATCTGAAACCGACTAAATGGAGCCACATGAGACATACAAATCATCCATCGTAACATCATGCAATTTAATACAATACAATATCTGTATATATATATATATAAAGAAATATAGTCTTAAGGTGTGCTATATTTATGGAATAAAGTGCTCAATATCAGAGATAGAGCGTGTGTAAATATAAAAGTGAACATAGAAGTCAACACTTAGAGGCGACAGTCTGTTTCATTCTATGTGCAATCGTCAAGCCACGTGTGCTTGACGATTGCACATAGAATGAAACAGACTGTCGCCTCTAAGTGTTGACTTCTATGTTCACTTTTATATTTATATATATATATATATATATATATATATATATATATATATATATATATATATATTTGTTTGTCTAGGCAGAAAACTTTCTTTTAAACATCTTTCGTTAAACATGGAAGACAAGGAAGAGTTAGTTATTTTTTATGTATTTTTCCAGCGTCCTTACGTTTTACCATTTGGGGAGGGGGTAGAACAATTTTTCATAATTTTAATTCTCCTAAGCGCATTCTGGCACTTCTTTTGACATTTTCAAGGGTTTTTTGTGAGATGTTAGTTTTTCTTAATGTTTTGACTGTTTAAGCTGTGCTTTATTTTTGTATTGTTTTGAATAGGATTATTTCTTCCGAGTCTTCGCTTATTGAACCCGACTTGAACTCGAGCGAGAGTCTATTTAAAAAAAATAAATTTTAACACTCTATTCCCACTTTTAAATACAAAGACGTTGATAGTAGGAGGGAAAGGTTTTAATAAACATGTTCTCTCTTATAATGATATGGTTTATATATATATATATATATATATATATATATATATATATATATATGTATTACATGAATCATTCATACAAAAAAAAATCTATTTCTATACCTGATGATGTCTGTATGCACAGATGGAAGCTTGTAAAAAAATTAAAAAAAGACCTTATGCAACTGGAATTTATAAACAGGGATGATAACATTCATCTACAGGTTCGGGGTTAATGTAATTTATTAAATTTGTTTGCGAAGATGGATTTCTTGCCATTTACATCATTAACTTCAATATCTGCTTTTTGTATAAATGATTCATGTAATGTAAATTGAACTGCACCACATACTTGAAACATATATATATATATATATATATATATATATATATATATATATAGAGAGAGAGAGAGAGAGAGAGAGAGAAAGAGAGAAAGATTAACAGGTCCAAACATGTGTATAGTTACCGACTATTAATTGGCTGACGAGTGCAGGAAGTTTGGTTTTCTTAAAAAGTTTACCTGAAATTTATGTACGTTTTATTCATTTGAAATTGTATTTCATTAATTTAACTGTTTCTTGACAAATATCAATATTTGCCAAAATTTGATTGTTTTAAATATCTACATATATTCAGTGCCTGAAGGGAAAATAAACTTGTTAATATGGAAACCGCGGTAGCAGAAACGGTTTGTGTGTTTATTATATATATATATATATATATATATATATATATATATATATATATATATATATATATATATATATATATATGGGGAAGTTTATTTGTGTCGCGTTTCATTTTCAGGATCGGACTAATTTTGTTCTGTTGGTAAGATTACACATGCGGAAAGAGTGCAGGGAAATTGTTTTTGTTTTTTGTTTTTTTTGTTTTTTTTCAGCAGAATTCCTTTAGAGTCTTTTTTTCTTCATCATTTTTGTAAGTTGATATTCCACACCCTCATATTAGATGATTTGTCAGGGATGGTGAAATGTAAAAAAACGGCGCGAAAAATTAATATAAAAACCTTTTGATTAAGGCACTCTCAAGACATTTATATATAAATATTAAAACACACACACATATATATATATATATCTCGTTATCACACACACAAATATATAAGTGTGTGTATATGTATGTGTGTATATATGTGTATACTAATTTCTTATAATAAGACAGTATGTATGTATGTATAGGTAATAAAGGTATACTTACGCATGGTGACAGAAACAAAGACAATATAAAGAAAAGGAAATAGATCTAAAAACACACAGGATACATTAAAAGATAACAATACAGGTATCTTTCCTCACACTTTCTCGGATCAATCTTTATTGCTTTATTACCCTTCACGCAGAAGAACTTTCTATTTCCCAGTTTAAGGAAGACATTTCTGTCAATAATAAACAAAAATGAGAAT
This sequence comes from Acanthosepion lycidas, assembly GCA_963932145.1. NCBI lineage: Eukaryota > Metazoa > Mollusca > Cephalopoda > Sepiida > Sepiidae > Acanthosepion > Acanthosepion lycidas. The sequence continues at coordinate 7,478,217 of OZ010605.1, forward strand.
GTTTAACATCGAAAAACACAAGAAAAATTAATTCATTTTAATGATATGTGGAAATATCCACTCTTTGCCTGATGAAGTTTGCAAGACTGGAAATGTGTGTAGCAAAATTATGGAAAATAAAGCATAAAATATTTTTATTATCCACTCTATCGGATGAAGGTCGCGAGACAGGAAACGCGAGGAGCAAAATTTTTGAAAATAAAGCATAAAATATTTATTTTAAAAAATCCACATTACACCCAAAAATGCTTTCGGTTTCTTTTTTCTTTTTTCTTTTCAAAATATACATTTTCTCAGTGATTGTTTGCTAGCCATTTCGATATATTATTTTTTCTCATTTCAAGCATAATTTTCTAACAAATAATTAAATAATGCAACCACATATATGCTTATTTGAATGATTCTTTAAGAGCCTTAGGTCATACAATTCTTGGCCTTATGCCAAACTAATGAAAGTTTGAATAAAAATGAAAAAGGGGTGAAGAAGAATTATATTACGCGTGTACTAGAATACCAGTTTCAATTTTAAAGCACTCAAATCATATTTGCCATGTTTATATACGAATAAGAGATAATTTGGGATATCTGATAATACGATGGTCAGTTTTCGGGGTGTAATTATACATAGCTAACATGGCATAAAATTTTATATATATATATATATATATATATATATATATATATATATATATATATATATATATATATATATATATATATATATATATATATATATATATATATATATATATATATATATATATATATATATATATATATATATATATATATATATATATATTTATATATATGACGTCACACATTATGAAATGGACAAAGTCCGACAATTATTTTAAGACATTTTTATGTTTATACATTCGTTTTATAGATGCAACTATTTAAGTAAATGCTCTGTTTATAATAAACAGTATTAAACAACATTTACCGGTCTGAATCTCCGAGAAATTATCTCAGAAAATATTCGTCCTCCGACAGGATTCGAACCTGTAACCTATAAGGGACCTTTATTTAGCTTGACGTGCCTTCAACCGATTTGGCCACAGAGGAGCGTTCGCTTAGCAAGTAATTCATCGAGCCCAGAATAATCTTCAGCAGAATGCAGAGAGCACTGGACGGCCGTTTCGTCCTATTTGGGACTCATCAGCAGTGCACACCGACTACTGAGAATCGAACCCCGGGCCGTTTCGATACAACGAAATGCCATACCAACTGTAATACGGGCTTCGGTGACGTCTTGTGAATTCTATATTCTGTTGATTATTCTGGACTCGATGAATCACTAAATATGATTATTCTAACCCTCCAAAATTTCTTCACTATATATATATATATATATATATATATATATATATATATATATAATAGCTGGCCACTCATATTCGAGCATACCCGACTATTAGGGCAGGAGTTAGCCAATCCTTATTGTGTTTGCTTAACAGCCACAGAGCCAACCTGCTCAGCAGCCTTTAGTTAGAGCTTCTGGGAGAGACCGTGTCATCTAGCATGATCAACAATCTGACCAACGCCAACACACTCACAATCACTTGTGATTTCATGTTTGCACACCTATCTACGCCCACAAGTTTACTCACAAGTGTTGACTCATCACGTGCTATGGTTTTCATGCACTATCCAAAGGCTGGGATCGTCCCACTCCAGAAAACGTCAGGAAGTCTCCTTCCTGTCAAATCAACTTGTGATGAGATTCGAACTCTTGTCCCATGGTCAGAAAGCGAACGGTCAAACGCCTATATATATATATATATATATATATATATATATATATCTGTTTGTCCGTGTATGTACAAGTTGTGATGCATAAACTGTCTTAGACATTGTTGTCTAATTTAAAATAACACTGACTTCTCATTTTAACAGATATATTTATAAAAATAAGTCAAAATATGTCTACTTCAACTCTATACTTCTAAAGTTTGAACCCTGAAACTTTATTTACTAAAACAAATTGTGTATTTTATTCCTCAAATGGAGTAGATACGTTCGCCTATCGTCCAGTTCACAGAGATTTATCCCTTGCTTCCGGTTTAACATTGTTTTTTCCGGTTCCTTCTAAAGTATTCTCATTCTGTTTCAATGCAAGTAACGATCAGTATCATCATCATTATGATACCTGGTTCGACTTGAAGGTGTATTTATGGTGATTTCTCATGTTCAGCTACATTCTGTATTGAAATCACCCGAAGGAAGGCGATAATGCAACTAAGACTCAGCTATCCTGATAACTATTTAACGTCTTTTAAGAAACAGAAACACGACCCTATTTCTCATTTCGAGCCGGTAACGATTACACTACCTGGACATTCTTAAATCTATGGCAAATGAACATAAAAGGTTGGATAACATGTAATATAATAGACGGATATATTTAGACGAGATTAAACACATTTTTTTTATTTCCTGTATATAAAGTTTCCGGATAAAACATAATAATGAAATCCAGATGATGGGCGTAATAATAATGATGTTTCTGGATTCTGAAGAGATCGGCTTCTTTGATATCCGCTATAAAAGATTTAATTACTGTATAATGATAATTGCAAACATCTAAGTTTATAAAATAATTACTGTTGATGATAATGATATGTAGTGTTGGGTATGACGAAAAACTACATCTAGTAGCAAGGCCTCTGATCGGGAGACTGTATGTTTTTAGGAGCGTGGAACCACCTCTTAAGTGTTTGTTATGGTGAAACACACCTATTCTATAGTTAATAGACTCTCCCACCTAATATAAGTAGGAGTAATAAGAGAAACGAGGGTCAGTCGATGTCGGACGACCGGCTGAACGGTTGAACTCTCTGCCTTCGGGCGGGGAGGAACCCGAACGAGGCTATGCCGAAGGGCAGAGTCTCGTTCGGGGAGGTAGACCGACCCTGAACCCGTTTTTCGTGTTCAAAGGGCATATTTTTGGCCGAGCACACGGGCTCGGATATCCCACGTTAAACCGGCCTTGTGCCACATGATACCCTTGTGGGGGGGTGACTAAATACTAGTCGATGTAGGACGACCGGCTGAACGGTTGAACCCTTGCCTTCGGGCGGGGAGGAACCCGAACGAGGCTATGCCGAAGAGCAGAGTCTCGTTCGGGGAGGTAAACCGACCCTGAACCCGTTATACGGGTTCAAACGGTATATTTTTGGCCGAGCGCACGGGCTCGGAGATCCCACGTTAAACCGGCCTTGTGCCACATGATACCCTCGTGGGGGGGTGACTAAATACTAGTCGATGTCGGACGACCGGCTGAACGGTTGAACTCTCTGCCTTCGGGCGGGGAGGAACCCGAACGAGGCTATGCCGAAGGGAAGAGTCTCGTTCGGGGAGGTAAACCTGACCTGAAGCCGTTTATACGGGTTCAAAGGGCATATTTTTGGCCGAGCCCACGGGCTCGGAGATCCCACGTTAAACCGGCCTTGTGCCACATGATACCCTTGTGGGGGGGGTGACTAAATACTAGTCGATGTTGGACGACAGTAGTCGACAGTCGAATACGAAAGTAGTCAGCGACCACAACAAGATTACTCTGCTTAATACCTATTATATCAAGTTCCTAACGTTTGTACGCCCAACTTATTTAGGACCTATTTAGTATAAATACAAGGCTCCACTGCGAAATAACTCTACAACACTGTTGTGTTCGCAGGTCCACCCAAACCCGGAAGGGTAGCACCTGTTGGGTTCCCAGCTATGGGAAAATAGTGGACCCCCAAACAAAAAACAAAACACTATAAAAATATAAAAAATATATTTTTATAGTAAAAATACTACCAAGATATTTCCAACGATACCTATTTATGGTAAAATTATAAATATACATATTTATTGTAAAATCAACAACAATACACTTTATCTGTAGTTGAAGGCGTACAATTGCGTTCAAAATATATTTAGTTGAAGCCATAAAATTGTTGAAAATATTTAGATTTCAGCATTAAATAACCCATAGAAGTTGATATGCCGCTAAAGAAAATCAACAAACCAAATGGTAATGATAGGAAAACTTTACTATTGATGATAATGTGATCAGTATTTTCTCTTGTGTGTCACAAGCATTTCACATTTAAGGTCAGTATGACGTCATTTGATTACCAAATTTCCGTCAGAAAAAGCTTAATTGAATTTATTGTTTTCACAGAGAGTATGATTCTTTTTTTCCATTTTAATATCAATTTTCTCATTTTAATTCTTTTTATTTATAGTTCCTTAAAAGCGTTTCCTTATACGATTTAGGTTATTTGTTCGATAGATAAAACAATTTAACAACTATACCTCACTACGAAAAGCTGCACTGATAGATGGACAAAACAGTTTCCCCGGCTATAAGATAATTTTGTCAACAATATAATTAGTATATTTTGTTATATAACGGAACAATTCTTGAAATAATCGATAAAACGCAACTGGTCATTTAAAGAAAATTCAATAAGCTTCGAAACAATTATTATATACAATAGCTATTCAATAGATTTTTCAAATAGGAAGAACAAGACTAGGTTTCCACAATATTATCTTCTCTCGGTAAATAAATTAAAAGTAAAACTGATCAGTCTGATGAGATCAAATTGGTAGCGGATCTAGAGATGATCTACAGTGTGTTGCAGCAAAATCTGACATTGACAAAAAGGCAATAAAAACAAACGTTGTGTATGCAGAGACCCGACAGTTTATTTAGCAACAAATAAAGTTCCCTACTACATTATTTTTCAATGTAACTGCTGCCGGCGGCGACGACCATCTCAAGGCGGGTTCGAAATGATTCACACGCTTTGGCGACCATGTCCATAGCGGCGTGTTGTGGCCATGCTTTTTGGTCTTGGCCTCGATAACGTCCCAGAAGAAATCATTAAGGGAGTTGCAGTCAGATGAGGAGGGCGGCCACATGTCCGTCGACCAGTGGTGAGGAACGTTGTTGAGCAGCCACCCCTGGGTCGACTTGCAAGGCCTTATGTGCAGTGAGGTGGACGTCATGCTTCCGTTCTTCTTTCAAAAGGGTCTGAGAGTCACCGCTGAGATCTACCAGGAAGTGCCGAGGAGCGTGATGAAGCTCTGAATGGACAAGATCTCCGGCGGACGACCCTACGTCTTCCAGCAGGACTCCACTTCTGTACACGAGGCTAAGACGACCCAGGCGTGACTGCTCAATGTTCCTCACCACTGGTCACCGGATTTGTGTCAGCCCTCCTCACCTGACTGCAATTCCCTTGATTATTTCTTCTGAGGCGTGATCGAGTCAAAGACCAACAAGCACGCCCACAACACGGACGAATCTCTGAAGGCTGCCATCATGGAGGCGTTCGCCGGTATGGACAAGGACATGGTCGCCTTGAGATGGTCGTCGCCGCTAGTGGTGGTTACATTGAAAAATAATGTAGTATGTACCTCTAATAAACTGTCGGGTCTCTGCATATAATACTTTTATTTTCATTGCCTATTTTGTTTTATTTTTATCAAGTGTCGAATTTTGCTGCAACACCCTCTATAATTAACTGGGGCTTCGTGATATTATAAGCGTAGCTTAGATGTGGCAGAATATCGAAATTATGGGACACCCAGTGAAGATTGAACTCTCTAATCAGTTATAATAGTTCTAGCGAGATAAGTTGCTAACCATCATACCACGTCTAAGTGCTGAATACGATTTTCTAAGCGTAGATTAGATGTGGCACAAGGCCAAATGTGTTAGCTAGGACGAGAAATGATTTGATAACTTTAACCCTTCCTAAATGAAAATGTTCTCTATCAAGAGAACGCTTACAAATTTATAAGTCTACCATTCACCATAAATAAATTATTGATAAAATCCAAATAAGTATCGACAATGTTATTGGTCCTAACCTGGCATCTTACTTTCAGTTACTTTCACACCGCCGTAACGTAGCTTCTCTGTGTCTTTTCTATAAATACTCTCATGGTTATGGCGTTGACGAAATTTCGTCTATGATACCTAGGCTTTATGAATTTAAGCGCAGTACGAGATTTGCAGTGGGGTCTCGTCGTTTTGCTTTTAAAATGTCTAAATGTAACCGTAGGTTCTATGCTAAGAATTTCTTCTATTCGACGTTTCCTAAATTTATTGTTGAAACTTATGGCCTTTTGTCATACAAATCCTTCAAGTCGTTCACTCTGTGCAATTTGTTCAAAGGAGCCTGTGTACACAGTAGAAAATCGTTCAGTTTAATATAGAAATGCACTAGAAATTTTTGCACGCAAATATACATACATACATACATATATACATATATATATATATATATATATATATATATATATATATATATATATATATATATATATATATGGAGGGAGTTTCTGTGTGTGAGCGTGTATGTCTCTGTGTTTATTTATCATAGAATTCACAAATTGTAAATTGTGTGGATTGTTAAACCATCACGAAAACGCCTTACTATAAATCTTGTTTATTTACGTTCAAATAAGATTTTTTTATATATATTCCTGCTATTCTGCGATTAGTTGTGTCTCTAGCTAAGTGCCCTGTCCTTCCTGGACGGCTCAGCCGAATCTTTAGTTTTTAGCGCGAAATCTTTATTTTCGTTCAAGTGTGTTCACGCAACTCTACGTGCGAAAACATTTTTCAAATAAAAAATGTGCAGATTTGAAGCCATGCACAGGCATTATGAGTCAAATAGCGCCGCGTAAAACTTATACACACAGATATCAAAGCTTACATGCACAGGCAGCCACTACATATGCTTCCACCGAATCATTGACATTCAAAGAAACTGACAGAACCAGTCTGCCAGAAGGTGCCTAACTGCATGGAGACCATTCTTCTTGCTGCCTCTGTAACCTTGTCAATGGGATTCACTGTCGTCTTCATTCTTCGACGTCCTTGTTCTCCTTATTTCCATGTCACGTTTCCCAGGACCTTCTTTGTCTTCATTTCCGACCATTTTTCTGTTTCTCTTACTCCTTATCAGCTTTCTCTCATTTTTTGTCCGTCTGTCAATCAGAGACACTGTACTCTGTTTTTCTTCTCTCTCTCTCTTTCTCTCGTTCTTTTCTTCACTATCATTCCCTCGATAATCATCTATTATCCTATCTTTCTGTCTGATAATCCTCTTGTAGCACTGTCTTTTGTTTGTTGTCTCTTTGCCTGTGTGACGGGGAACCATTTGCTTGTTTGCACGCGTAAGTGGAAGCTCTTGAAACAAATCTATGTTTTAAAAGTTTTTCAGATTCGCAATCTTTGGTCACTCTTTCCCTAATGGTCTTCTACAGAATGTTTTACCACCTTCATCTAACCTCCAGGTCCATTCATATTCCTGTCTTTGTGTACTGATCTTTGATAGATTCTATAAGCTCCTATGGGGGAAGCTGTCTTTGCCCTCTTATTATGGAACTTTGTACAAACTATCAATTTCGGATCAGTCCACCTACTTCTCACTCAAAATATATATTTATCGGTGGTACATAGTATATCTATAAATCTATAAAAAAATCAAGCTAGTACAGATGTACATGCACACAAACGCTATAAAGGGTGTTTCATTAAGACGGATTATATATAAGTGTGATTAATTAAAACAGTTCAAAGTCAGCAGTAAATAAATCAGTGTTCTTAGTGAAAATGTATTCATTTCTTTATTGGATCATGTTATTTATGTTATGGAAGTTATATGTGAAAAATAATATCGCCCAAATGCCGCCAAATCTGAAAGAAAAAATCTTTACACTCTTTAACATAATTCACATTTAAAATCTGTCCAAGTTATCAAGTTATATAAATATATATATATATATATATATATATATATATATGTAAGACAAGAGGAAAATCTATTCTTAGTCTAGTCACTGGATCTACCCACCACCTTTAAACAGTGGGCTATGTCTCCTTGAGGACCCAAAGAGTTGTGAGTTCAATACCAGTCTACAGAAGTGCTGAACCCAAAACTTGGATAATCGAGTTAAAGGGAAGTAACTGAGCTATCAGGAAGAAGCCTGACACATGGAAGTAGAACAATCTACCTCGGTGGACGAAATAATGAGTTCGGTTCGAAATGCCAATCACCTGAAGGAGACCGGAGCGTACAACGGCTGTAATGTTGTGAATATGGCAACGAAGATGAGGATAACTGTTCTAATAATGTAAATACCATAAGCAATATCGCCTAAATCGAAATTAATGTCTATTAGGCACCGTTGTCCTTGAAGATTTTCAATTTGAACTCACTTCACATGAAACCATGTCAATGAGTCAACTTAGTTCTGGGATAGGTTTATCCTGAACACACCCTAGGTGCTTCTAGAATAAACATTGTTCTCAGGCCACCAAAGAAGTCATGTCAATCAGAAAGGTGACCTGAATTATGAACCCCTAATTTGTGAAATAAGTTATGCGTTTAAAAAAACAAAAATCCTGGATTCTGTTGCGAAGTTCCTTTTCATGCACTCCTAAACAACACATTGCGCTAATATCCAAAAAGAAAAATCCAAATTGAGGTCACTGCTTTTCGATTGCATCAAATTTAAAATTAGACATGATAACCTATATATTGAGATTCGAATCTTCAGTGCTAGCCTGGTGTATTTTCCTATCAAATATTTGTTGTTTGCTAAGAATCCGAAAAAAAATTTAAAAAATCATTTTTCTAAGATCAAATCTTTTTCAAACGCCCTTTTCGACAAAGGGTACGCGCCTATTTCCGAAGAAAGCAAAAAAAGAATACCCACCTCCAACCCTGAATCGCAAATCTATGTCCATGTATTTATAAACACTTGAATACTGAGCAGTTGTTTGGATTCGTGTTTATTCACTGTCGGACCCTCCATCCCGCCCTCGCTTTCTGTTACAAGATCAGCTGATATTTTGTAACAATGGAGGCGATCAATATTCCCTGTTCTCTTTTAAAGTCGTTTTCTTTTTCGTAACTGCAAACAACAATGCATTTTGAACAATGGACCCTCCCACAATAAGTGGACGAGTCCACCTCCGAGAAAACACAATGCCAGGCATAAAGGAAAAAAAAAATGATTTCTATTAGTGGCACCAATTTTATTGACTCTTTTTATATTAGTCATGTAGAGATTTTTTTGACAGCATTTATGTTTTTTTCATCACCTGTTTAGTTATCCTATTCAGTAGCGTCAACAGGAACGAGTTCTTTTTCTATCATTCTTATAATGAACATTATTAATATTAACATCGAACATGCCAGCATTTATCGAGAGCAACATTTTAAAATTTATATTTAAAATGCATTCTCATTTTAATTATTTTATTCTGTTCATTCACTCTAGGAGTACCTAGTGTTTCTGCAATTAATCTTATAGTAATTAACACGGCATGTTGATATTTAATTTAAGCACTCCTCAGTTAACGACCAAGTTCCTTTTTAACGACCTGTTTCTAAAGTAAGATGTTCTACCTGGCATTTATTTGCAGCATGTTACGTGTTAAAGTAACAAAAGTCAACTACAATGACAACACTTACTCACTGTCTTTTATGAGACCTGAATTTACATCACTTTCAGGGGTAGACGGAATAATATTTATGAGTTCTTAAATTTAAAATTTTTAAAAGCCTAACGATATTTTTATTTCTTTTATATTAGATTGGTACAAAAATAATGTCGTTTTCTCACGTAGTAACATATGTGAGAAAACGACATTATTTTTTCACCAACCTAATACGTACATGTTCCAACATAAAAACCTTATATTTGCCTTGAGAAAGTTAACCTGAGGACGAAACGCATCGGTAAAGGAACTTTTTTTCTTTTGTCTTTATGCATAATTTCTTTTTACAGATATATTTTATTTATATCATAATCTTACACACACGCACACATACACATGGGTACAGCTCCAAAACTCATAATGACCAGAGATTGGCAACTGATCTCTCCACCGATCTAGCTTAACATCTCAGTTGGGGGAAAACTGGTTTGTTACATTCTATGCCTAGAAAACCAAACTAGTTACATTCAATCATCGCAGATCGGGTTCCGAACTACCGCCACTCATGAGGAATGGATGTTCCCTCGGGGAGGCCCCTGCCTTGAGCGAGTATTGGGCCCCGAACTCAACCTACACCTCAAGTCGAACTCTTATATATAATCTATCGCTAAATATGTAGCAAAAATAGTCGATTTCATATAGCTGACCCCTTATGCTATCCTCTACCTTTACACGTGCCAGATCTCTCCTAAAATGGAGTAATGCTGTCATATTTAGGCAGGAGCTGTCCAGTTCTCACTTTTCAGTCCCACTAGAGTCAAAAAGCTTCTCCGTGCCATTAGGGTTGACATTTTTTCACTCTTCAAACTCTCACACACAGACGATATGAAACAAGTCCCTCATTATTCTATCGTTACTTTCATGTTAAGTGCTCAGACGAACTAGACTCTTTGGTTCCACTAGTTCTTCACGGATGGGACGCGTCTTGCTACGCATATTGAACCACCCACATTCCTTACGTGACCCATTTGGTGAGAAGCAAGTTCCATTAAAACAGCTTGCTCCCGCGAACTACTGCTCTGTAGAACTGACTCCAAAGTAGATATTTTCTCGATCACAACGTAATCTTAACCTGTTCAAGTTTAGGGCTTACTGTTATGTGCCCCACATATCCGCATAAAGTATGCCTATTACTATTATTATTGAATAGAATAAGTTAAGATAGAAAAAAAGAATGACAGAAAAAAGAAAGAAAGGAAGAAAGAATGATGGAAAAAAAGGAAGGAAAGACAGCAAATAAAGAACGACAGAAAAAGAAAGAAGAAAGAAAGAAAAAAGAAAGAAAGAAAAAGGAAAGAAAGAAGAAAGAAAGTAATGCAGAACGAAAGAAAAAAGAAAGAAAAAAAGAAAGTGTGTAGATAAAACACTGAATCAATCTTGCGCCAGACACTTCCGTTATGCCTCTTGAGCAATGGTTATCACATCCGGTTTTGATGGCTTTGTGTAATGACTGTGCATGCAAACAGGCAGAATAATTCGTAAGGAGGAGGAGGCAGCTGAAAATTTATTGAATAGACTAACTTCCCAAATCGTGACAAACTTAACCCGCATATCAGACTTTATTTTGGGAAGCCTTCTAGATTGGACCGGGAACATTTCAGCACACAAACATCATATACTAAATTTATTTCATTTGTTTTTGACTCATTTACGAGTCAAAATGAACTGATTATATTATCACGTTACGACTCCTGTAAGCAATTAAGCCCAAAGGGTAACCAGGGGTACTCAAGCCATATCCTCAATTGTGTATTAAGGGCAAGGTAGTCTGAACATCTTCAGTTTGGTTTTGAATTCAAAGTTTTACTCCTCATATACTGGTTGTCATTTCTGGATAAGAGGACCGTGTTTTTTAACCAATATTTGGTGGAGATAGATTAAATTGATTCAAGTCATTCTCAAGGGTTTTTTCCTTGCAAAAGTAATGTTATAGGTCCTGATCTGGCATCTCGTCTACAGTCGCTTTTGCACAGACGTGCTGTGGCTTCCCTCTGTCTTTTCCACAAATATTTTCATGGCAACTGCACTGACGAGCTACTTTCAATGGTTCCCAAACTGCCTGAATTTAAGCGTGCTACTAGGTTGGCATTTCGATCCCACGCTTTCACTGTCGAAACAGTTAAATGTAACTGTCCCTTCTACTCCAAAATCTTATTATCTCTCACTTCCCGACTGTAGAACTACCTTCCTCTTACTTGCTACCCTGATAGCTATAATCTTCAAATATTCAAATGTAATGTCAATCGACATCTTCTAATGCCTTGATCTTGAACCCTGTCCTTCTCTGTATCCTTATCTCAAACACCCGTCTTTACTTTTAATCTTACTCTCACTCTCTGCAACCCGATGCCTTGGTAACATTCTTTAAAAAAAGTAAACGCAACGAATTCTCTTCGCAACTTTCTCTTACACAGTCACTAAATTTAGGCTAACCCGACATTGAATTATATGATAGAACCTGAATATTAAGTACTATGTTAATTTATCAAGTTAATTTACAAATTTCTTCGCTCTCATTCTCTCACAAATTTCTGAAGGTTACCAATAAATTTTAGAAAATACCTCCCATTTAGTCGTCTCTTCTACTCAAAGAGCTACCCGATAGTGGAACTCCATTCTTCTTATTTTGCTTCCCTGAGATTTTCAAATATTCAAATGTAATGTCAATCGACATCTTCTGATGTCTTGACTTTGATCCCCGTACTTCTCTTTATCCTTTTCCCAAACACTCCTCTTTACTTTTACTCTCACTCTGCGTGCTAGTGGTACTCCTGCCTTGCTTGGGGTGAAATACTTAACAAAATTTAAACGCAACGAATTCCCTTCGCAAATTTCTCTTTCAGAGTCACTAAAAATTACGCTACCCCCACATTAAATTATAGAATAGAATTCGAATATTAAATACTAAGATAATTTATCAAGTTAATTTACAGATTTCTTAGCTTTCTCTTTTTTACGAATTTCTGAAGGTTACCCAATAAACAATAGCAGATACCTCGTATGTTGCTCATCTCAGAAACACTACGCGATCGGCAATATTTCTGTTTAACAATTGATTATGGACTCTTTCTTTTTTATCAGTTTAGCTTATGTTTCATTCTCAATATATATATTTTCTTCGTCACTTCTTATTTTTCATTGTTTGTCTTTATTCAGCCATCATATGCTACTTTCTATATATCTCGCCACTGCTGACGATATTCAAGATTTCAACCTTCTTGGTCCATCTTCTCTTCCTCATTCGCCTCTTCCTCCTCCTACTCACCTTCATAATCATCCTTACAAGGACTTTCTTCTTCTATTCTTTCCTATTAGGTTGCATTGTATTGATGCTACCAGTAATGTTATTATGAAACATGGAACATTCTTGTAAGCTGCTCAGTTCAAACAATAGCGACTGGACTGGTTGTTCAGTAATGACTCAGACTGCGAAAGAGGTGAATGGATTTGATACATCATTGTCGCACTGTCATGCTTGTATACGAATACAATGATAAGACGCATTCTTTCCTTCACTTTCTGTCTTTCTTGCTCGATACCATATATGCAAATAAAGCAATAAGTCAATAATCATACGTAAAAATCGGTGTGTTTGTGCGTGTGTGTGTGTGGGGGGTGCTTGTGATTTAGAGTGCAAATCTAAAGAGGGAGAAAGAGAAAGATTGAATATTCATTACCGGAACATAGATTTGTCATTCAGTGTTGTCCATACAAAATGGGGAAAAATGAATCGGAGACAAGAAGATAGACTTATTAATTCGAAACATTTCGAAAGCGTATTTTAATTTAGGAAAATGTAAGATCACAATGTGAGTTGGCGCAACATATTCGTTAAGAATGTAAATTCGATTCCTGTTACTAATTCTTTAAAATGCTATTTCTTTATCGATTGGTTTCAAAGTCTTTGAGAAGAAATTTTGGTGGAAGTATGCAGTGAGGCATCATAAAAGCATATAGTGATTTAGAAGGTTATAGGAACAGAGAATAATTTGGCGCAACATATTCTTTATAAAAGTTATTATAAGGCAAATTTGATTATTTTTACTAATTCTTTTACATGTAATTTTATCTACAGATTGGTTCTCGAGTCTGTTAGGGAATTTGGTGTAAGTAAATCATTCTGAAATCATAAAAGCATACAGTAATTTTAAAAGATATACGAACAGTAACTGATTTGGCGCAACATATTCTTTAAAAAAAATTATAAGGCAAATTTTATTTCTTTTACACATTCTTTTAAATATTATTACATTGTGGATTTGTTTCCAAGTGTTTACATAAGGATCTTGGTGTGGGAAAAGCTGTCAGACATTTGGGAAGAATACATTAATTTAGTAAGGTGAAAGAAGAAAAAACTCAGTTGGCGCAACATATTCTTTCAAAAAAACAATTATCAGGCAATTTTTATTCTTTTACCTGCTCTTTTAGATGGTTTTTCGTTATCGTTTATTCTTACATGTTTCCGAGTCTTTGAGAAGTAATTTTGCCACAAATCATGTTGGCTTAATCATAGCAGTAATAAAATTCTCTCCATAGTATTTGTTAAATAATAAATAAAACAGCTTCAACACTGATTCAATAAACGTATATGTAGGTTTTCAAAAAACAGTGCCTATAATTTTTCCATTGGATGCATTCAAGAGGCCGTACTTGTGAAAGAGTTTATAATATATTAATGATTGCCAAAAAAAGCTATGGCTTCAGAATAGCAGCTAATGAGCAGGAATATGTAAGTACTTAGGTATATGCAACTAGAGAGAGGGGCAACCCTACTTTCAACAGATAAATTTGTATGTGTCATATTAATACAGAAAACGTAGGAGATGTACGCATTTACACAGGCAGTCCTGTGCAATTGGCATATTGTTTGACGCCTGCCTTTGTCAGTAGATGCTTTGTTCGCAGAATGCAATCAGTATTGGAAGAAAGATCGAAGATTTCCAGCGCTGTTTAATATTAGATTGTCATCTAGGTGGAAAATCTCTGGACGTATCGACTTGGGCTGACGAAAAGCTTTCACCTCTATTCTAGTTGCAGATGCAAGCAAAATTTGATGGCGAATAGGAAATAGGTGGTTACTTAGATGGCGTATTGACATAGTGTCTGCTTAGAATTATTTTTATCTTGCGTTGTCAGCAATAATTAGTTTAATATATGGAGGGAAATTCTTCAAATTATCCCGTTCAATAGCGGTATTTCAGCTGCAATGATCATTATTTAATAGCTAGTGAAAAATAAATAACATATAAAATTACTGGTAAATGCTGAAGTTTCCATAAATATACATTAAGAACAATTTTTTAAGAAAGATCATAAAGACCTTAAGATAAATTATTCGTACTTGAGTGTTAGAATCTGTTACTCTACTTACTCTCACACACGCAATCTATCTATCTATCTATCTATCTATCTATCTATCTATCTATCTATCTATCTATCTATGTTACTTCCTTATCTATCTATCTATCTATCTATCTATCTATCGTCTTCCTAATCTCTCTCTCTCTATATATCTCTCTCTCTTTATATATATATATATATATATATATATATATATATATATATATATACATTTGCAATATTCAATACATGAAGGAAGGGTAGATTTATGAATTTGCAAGATGGATTCTGTCGAGAAAAATTGTCTGTAATATATATTATTAATATATTAATATATCATTTATATATATATATATATATATATATATATATATATATATATATATATATATATATATATATATGTCTATATTCATACATACATCCATACACACACATGTATATATGCATATATAAATTATATCAGTCAGCTAAATGGCAAATATTTTTTGTATTACTTCCATATATATATATATATATATATATATATATATATATATATATATATATATATATATATATATATATATATATACATACATATATATATATATATATATATATATATATATTATAATAATATTTTTTGTTTAAAAATATGATTCCTTCGCTACATAAGAGTTCTCGTGTTTCAAAAAAGAGAGCCGAAATCATCCAAATAATTATTAAAATTAAGATGGATTGTGGTGTTTATTCCCGTTTCATCTTCAAGCGAAATTTTAGGAATACGCTCTCTTGGTTTACGTGTGTTTTTAGGCTCTATTTATAAGCTCTACTTCTGTATGGAGCACTGTCTTCTTAAAAATAAAAACAACAATACTAAGGAACCCCAGATTATGCACCCAACGTGTTCTTTTCTATTTTCCGCATACCTGCACAATGATATATATATATATATATATATATATATATATATATATATATATATATATATATGCCATTCTTTTTTCCTCGTTACTCGTAATGTTTTTTTTTAAGTTTTAGGGATGCATATTAAATTAGACATCTATGTACGCTAATATATTACAACTCACTCTTATCAACTAGGTAAACATCGTTCCAAATCTGTACCGGTTGATTGACTATCGAGTATTTAGCCAGGATTTTGCTATCGGGTCGATAGTCGGTCAGTCCGGGCAAGATGAGGTGTAATTAGACGATTTGGGATCGATATAAAATGATTTACTTCGTTTTTTGTGTAGTTTAGGTTTTTCATAAATGTTATTTTCTTTATTTTCTTTAGTATATTGCATAGAATGTGATTTTTCAAATTGTATATCCGTCTTTGGTATAGAAACAGTTGTAATCTATTGAATTAAGATCAATATCTATATAAAAGCTTTTACTACTTTCTTTGATTGTACCTGTTCTTTTTTTCTTCTTCCTCTTCATGTCTCATGTTCCCTCAGGGGGTAGGTGGTCATGACTCTCCACAATTTCCTATCCTTCAACTCTTAATAATTTTTATCATTTTGTTATTTCTCCTAAAACTTGTTCTGTCATCCATTTACTCAATCTCACAAGGTTATGCATTGTTCCCCACTTCTTTTCACTCTGAGTATCAGTTTTTCCAACGCACTTTCCTCATTACGTGGCCAAGAAATTTCAACAGTTCTTCAAACTTAGATGTGTCGGTGGTATAATTGACAATGATTTGGAATTTTTAATCAGCGAGCCGAGTTCCAATTCCATTTGGTTTCATTATATTCACTTATGCAAAAATTCCCTCGGGAAAGGTATGGATCCACTTCATCTGCCGCCCAGCTATGGTTTAATTAGGAAGAGTTGTATCACTAAATCCAGCATCTGGTATTCTCAAGGTGTCACCCATGTAGGTACTGATCAGGCTCGAAATTGCTTAACTTCATTGATCGTACGGGAACATGTGATTCAACCTTATGTGGTTGTAAATCGAAAATTAAATAAATAAATTAGATTATTTACATTATTTACATAATTCGGATTGTTGTTCTCGTCTCCATTGTCATATAGTCGAGGTTTCGGCTTTTGTACGCTCCGGCCATCTTCAGGTGATAACCCGAAAAAAAAAACCTGAAGTATACAGTGTAAATAGTTACAATACCTCATTTCAGAAATATATAAAAATAAGCCATTAAGTTTTAAAAATGTTTAGTAAATAACATTTCAGAGTTTAGGCAGAGTTGTTAGATTGGTTGAGTTGAACTAAAAGTGAATTTATTCAGATAATGATAGTTAATTATATAACCGTCATCCTTGAATAATTGTTGACTACTTATTTAGATATAAGCACAGTTTAAGTTGCGTTATCTCCAAAAAATGAAAAAAAAGGACATATTTTATTGGTTTCATACCTCTTGTTGCTTTATCCATTTGTTTTGTAATTATTAACTTGAAAACTTTTCCAATGCAAACTACTTAAATTTTTTCTAATATTGCATTTTTGAAAACCTTTCCCATGCAAATTACCCATTTTTTTCTAATATCATTGCATTTTTGAAAACCTTTCCCATGCAAATTACTCATTTTTTTCTAATATGATTGCATTTCTGAAAACGGTTCCCATGCAAACTACTGATTTTTTTTCTAATACCATTACATTTTTTAAATCCTTTCCCAAACAAACTATTCATTTTTCTTCTAATATCATTTCATTTTTCAGTTCCAAGTGTTCCGGTACCATGTCCATTCCAGGGAAGCTATATGTTTTCGTACACCAACGGATCAGGCCATTGTACAAAACCATATTCGCAGATGCACGAATGTGCCGATAATTCCCGATATAAATTCCGTTTCAAGCAGTGTCCGGGAATTCCGAGAACGTCCGACCTTGGTAAGTTTATAGCTTGAATGTCTAACTGTTCAACATCTTTCTTCTGTTTACAAATCCTATCGAGATGAACATCGGCGATATTCAAACTTATAAACTGCGGTTTAGCATAGAAGGTTAAAAACTGCTTTGTCTTGGAAAGCATCGAGTATTCGGTGAATTCCTTAATTAAATATATGAAATATTTTAAATATTTAACTTTTAATTTGCACACATTATTTTCCTATACTTGTTTAGGATTGACCAAAATTAAAGACAAACAACAAAACAAAAAAAAAAACAAAAACAAAAACAGACAAACAAAAAACAAATAATAACTAGAGATAAAGTTCACTTTCTTCGGAAACAGGCATTCACTCCTGTAGTTCACTGCTACTAACAAACAGCGATATTTTTCTCCCGATGATGGCCATGCTGTCCGAAACTAGTCGAGGAACCTAATTGAAATAAAACAAAAAAATATAAATATACAAATCAATGTGTCTGAATACATATATATATATATATATATATATATATATATATAATTATTTATTTAAAAATATGATTCCAACGCTACATAAGAGTTCTCATGTTTCAAAACAAGAGCCGCAAACTTCAATATAATTATTTGAATTAAATTGAATTAAAGTACTAAGCTCTGTTCCATCTTCAAGGGAATTTTTTTTCGCTTGGAGATGGAACAGAGCTTAGTAATTTAATTCAATTTCAAATATTGTGAAAATCAGACAGGAAATTTTTGATAATCTGAAAATTAAATTTCATTACGTGGAGTAAGGCGTGCTGATTCATGCGTTAAGGTGGGCACCGTTTAGAAGGAGGTAATTAGGTATGTTGTGGAAAGTTTTTACGAAATGAGAGGTAGAAAAAATAAATAAAATAACTATTAATCAAAAACTTGACATTTCAAACTATCTATTCTACACCTTTTAAAACATTTGTGGAGTATTCATAATTAATTTTACTAAGGTTTGGTTTCAATTATTCAGTATAAACAGCTTCAAGAATTTTTAGATTGTATTTATTCTTTTCGTGAAAAACGTGTAGAGGTATTTTATGCAAGGATTTTTATGAATTGCGAATATGAACAGGTATGTTATTCTAAACGTTTACAGATGTTGGACGTATTATTCATATGAAAACTTAGCCGCCGCGACAGCGTTGTTGTCGTGTGTCCAAAATGAATATTATTTTTAACGATGAAGATAAATTCTCCCAGAGGATATTTAAATTTATAAACAATGTTGGTTTTCTGCAACACACTAGTGAACGGGGAAGAGTCATTACGAATGATTTTATTAGCGCAGTATATAATTAATGTTACCTTTTTACTGGGATCTGTGGTGGATATATTAGTTTTCATTATTTTTTTAGGTTATATATATATATGTATATATATATATATATATATATATATATGTGTGTATGCATATATATATATATATATATATATATATATATATATATATATGTAAATACGTATTTATATATAGGTATATATATATATGGTTAGAGATTTATAAATATATATATGTATATAGAGGTAACTATATGTATATATGGAGAGAGAAAGAGAAAGAGAGAGATATATAATGATATTTGGTAATCCATATGGACAATTCCAAAATGGATATACTCCAGAGAGCTCAATGTAAAAACAGAGCAAATATTAATGATTATTAAAAAAGACAACTTTAAGAGTACATAGTTATAATTTATTTCCTTAGAATCGAGATATCGATCGTAATTCATCACACCGTCCATTCACACACACACACACACACACACACATATATATATATATATATATATATATATATATATAAGTATACAGACACACAGACACACACACACATATATATATATATAATTTATTTTAGAATATTAAAATAAAAGCATTTTGCATATATATATATATATATATATATATATATATATATATATATATATATATATATATATATACGTACAAAACCAAAGTTGAAGTGTGCCATCAAGTCGAAAGCATTCTATGTTTCCTGCATTTTTCACTCTCTTGGCATTTTCCCTATCAGAGATGGTGGCATTTATAACCGTCTCAATTATCACAAGGTGTTATAATTATAGTAGCGCATAGAAAGCAAATCAACTAGCAAGACACTTGAGATGACATACCGGAAAAAAAGTGAATTCATTGTCGCAATGGTGGAAACTTTATGTTTATCATAATGATCCTTTGAAGGTCTGATCGAACACGCCTATGCATGCATTCTTCAGGCACTCGTCCTTGTACCGTTCAGTGGTCGTGACATTGTGTCCTCATCACACACACACATACACACACACACACACACACATATATATATATATATATATATATATATATATATATATATATATATATATATATATATATATATATTATGTACTAGCCGATTTAACCGCGCCATTGAACAAGTGAGACATTGAAAATTTGCTGGCAATGCACAAGATGCTGAATTGAGTCGATAAAGAACAAATAGTTAAATATACAGATTAACACAAAGATAGATAGATGGACAGATAGATACTGAGATTTTGAACTAGAGAATTAGATGCGAGCAGACACAACGAGCTAGCTAGCTAGCAAGCAAGATGTTCATTTCAAGAGAGATGTAAATAATAGGTAAGGTAGGATCGACTTTATTTGTACATACATTTTTAACCGTCACTTGATCGTGTCGTATCCGCATTTCCTGATAACAATTTTGACTTTCCTGGATGACATTTAAAAAATGCAATAGAAATTCCACGTTAGGTAAACTTTCATAAGGTAACCAAATCAACAAATATTCTCCCACGTGAAAATCAAACGGCTCATACGAGGACGCAAACACTCCTGTGTATGGCCTCTTAGAATACGCACGTAACGACACACACACACACACAAACACACACACAAACACACACGCACGCACACACACGCACGCACGCACACACACACGAACGCACGAACGCACACACGCACGAACGCACGCGTATATCAGAAAAAATGTTGGAATGCACGCGTCACGAACAGAGTAAAAAAAGAAAACGGAAATATAATACAGAATAACGCACATTTATATATATATGTATGTATAT
>OZ010605.1:7506526-7546526 GCA_963932145.1 Acanthosepion lycidas
CTCGGCCTGATCATTCGAGAGATTGAACTCAGTTTCCTTTAGTCAGGTAGAATGCAAATCACAGAGTTACAATAAATCATTCATACAAAAAGATAATTAGTAAAGTTAATGATATAAAATGGCGAAATCCCTTCGCTAACAAAATTTTAACTTTGATGTGGTGCAAATCCCCAAATTATGGGACAAGCAGTTGGCATCTATCTTACTACTCAGTCATAATTGATGAATTTAATTTATAAGTTTAGCCTATAGGTGACACAAGGCTGAAAGCATGGAGCTTCCAGTGAGGACCGAACTCGCTACACAGTCATAATTATTCTAATGAGAGAAGTTTGCTAGCCATTACACCACATAGAGGGTTACCAGCAATTTTTCTAAAAAATAGTTGTGAATTTGAAGAAAAGCGTTTATATATTAACCATAGGGATCCGGATAAACATGAAAAACAAATCAAAATAATCTTTATTTTATTCAATAGCATATCGAGAGGAGAGCAACGTGGGCTCTCTAACCCGGTCGAAGCTTTTATGAGGGTGGAGAGCACTTTTGGCTTTCCTGTCTAAGCCTCCATATGTTGTATTAATATAAAAGTGGCTTAATGTTGGGACACTACACAAAGTTGAAGGAGCTTTTCAATTTCGAGTAACTTAAACTATGGTATATTTATTTAAGCGATTGTTATCTTGGCCTAAAAATAAACATTATTCAGTGATGTCATGAGGGCTCTTTTATCACCGTTGAGAGTGTGAACTCTCTGAACAGATACAGAATGCATTCATTCACGTGAAGGTGACACATATTGGTTGTTATCGTACAAATGTCGGTTATTTTCCTTGACAACATTGCATTTAAGGTATATATTGCTATGTTTTTCGCCTTTTGTGACTGTTAGTAGTGTATATATATATATATATATATATATATATATATATATATATATATATATATATATATATATATAAGAGTGGATCATTGTGGAGCTTGTATTATTATTTTTTTTTTTGTGGGGGGCCGATGAAAGGGAGCTGATAAAGTCTAGGGTGGCATACAATCTGCCTGTTCGGCACACACTCTATCTACGGCAATGATTGTATTTTTTTTTTAATCAATTCGCCCAAGCCAAGAATTTTCAATAAGTTGCAGGGTGTTACTGCGTCAGAAAGTGAATGATAATACTTTAGGAGTAACCAGAAACCGAATACTAAATTTTAACAAAAAAATGATTCAAATAAAAATTAAAAAAAAATAATTAGTAAATAAAATTTCAGTCTTCAGCCGGTGGCATTATAAATATACAGTTGAAGTAAATTTAAAACGAACTATAAATGCAAACCCAAAGCAGAGAAAAAAGGATCAACCTCTACTCCTGTTCAATATATATTTTTTACAAATGATAGAGTTGAAGACAAAAAGTCAACATTCGTTGCTAAATCCAATCATGTTCTGACTCGCAAATGTCGCTTTTGTTGCAATAAAATTCATTTTTCTGATTAGAGTCTTTGATCTTCACATAAACAACAACAACAACAACAACAACAACAACAACAATAATAATAATAATAATAATAATAATAATAATAATAGTATTAATAATACAAGTTTGTCTAATTGTCTTACAGAATTATCATTTCTTTGGATTCGTAGCCAAACGTAAATAATACAATTTTATGTTAAAATTTCAGAATATATTTTCTATTCATACATTTTCTGTCCAACATATACGTCTCCAAATATTTTACAATACCCATCGGGAAATTATAATTTCTTTCACAATTCTAACTTTGTTATTATGAGTTTAACTTGCAGTAACTTTGTCCTGTTTGACCCCATCCTTCACTCGAAAGATTAGTAAATGGATTTGAGTAAAATTGGATTAAACTAACACCCAGGGTACATCAAATCCGAAGTCCATAGCTTTTATAGGGAGTTAACAAGATTTCGGCCGCAGTCTTGTGTGGACATTGTTTAGAATCATAAAGTTTATATTTAGACGAAGGCCATCATCTCGATATATAACGGTCTCCTCCAAGAATGTCATATGAATGGGATTGATAACGAGGCAGGAAAATGGGGAACTGACTCATACTTTAAAGAAATGGAACTCATAAAACTGCGACTGAAGACAACGATGTCAAGATAGAGAATCACCGGATATGAACAGCTAAATTATACTGACAGTAATAAAGTAATGGTGATATAAACCGAATATATATATATATATATATATATATATATATATATATATATATATATATATATATATATATATATATATGCAATCTATCTATCCATGTAATATTTATAATTTCGAAATCATATTTATTGGCATGCTAATTTTTGGAAACTGTTTATAATCTTTGGCTTTCAATAATTCTGCCTCACCTACTGTCCTCTCCCGCCACATCTATGAGACGTGCCGCATGGTTTGAAACCACTGGTCTAGGGAAATATGCATCCCAAAAATCAAGAAAAATTATTAAAAGCAGAAAAAATACGGTTCGATAAAGACAAAGAAATAATGATGGATTGCACTTTGGTATTTGGTATCCATCCTCATATATAGGGATGAATTGTCGAGAATTTCCCCAGAGACAAAGAGTATACTGGAAGCAACAAATTCTTAGTCTCGTTGAAAAAGTACACAGGTGTGTCCGAATATTCCGACTTTAAAATCTTTCTATTCGTGCTTCAATTTAGACAAAAGATTATATATCATTAATATCATCAATCATACTACCAATATTCTTATCTTGGAGTATGCATTTTATTACTCAAATTTTATTAACATGCCTATTAAATCTCTCTCTCTCTCTCTCTCTATATATATATATATATATATATATATATATATATATATATATATATATAGTTAAAAATCTGTGAGTAATCCAAATGAATCCTATTAATATAAAATAATAAAACTGACCCACAAAAGTGAGTTCACTATACTTATTATAGAGCATAGAAATGAATTACATACAAATGAAACTCAATTGTACCCCATTTTTATGGCCATTTCCTTTGTCAATAATAAAATTTAATAAAACTTTTGATACAAAATGAATCGCAAAGATATTTTTTCTTAATTTAATACATAAGAAAATACACTCATTAAAGGTAAGAATAGGAAGAATTTTAAAGATTACACACATATATACATATATATATATATATATATATATAAAGAATATAATAAAAATAATATAATAAAAATAATATTATAGATAATAAGTTACGTCCGTATAAATCTCAGCAAACTTCAGTAGAATAACTTCACTGTTGTCTCAAGTCCCTTTGCTTTTCTTTGTCACATTTTTCACCACCTATTATAGCACTTCCAAGAGAGATAAACGTCTGCCTTCGCTTGATTTTGACGTCACTTTTTTCTAGCACGTATGTAGACCTGTCCCACCAGATCAGGAACAGAATTCTCTCTTCTTTAAATTGATGTTTTTATTTAATCATATCACATCCACGGATGGCACTAAGGCTGGTAAGACACAGAGTTACTAATTGGGAAAGAATAAGAAAAAAAGAGAAACCTTATTAAGGAGAGAGAACAACAAAAGTAAAGTAATCAAGAAGACAGTTAATAACGATTTATGTTGTCCTTAATTTTTTGAAGATCAACGTTGGTTCGAATGTATGCATCCGAAAAGAAGTTCCACAATCAAGAAGTGCTAAAAAATATTGTTAGCATAAGGCTTACTGTTAAATCTATCCATTTCAACTGCAAAATGATGAGACCTTGCCGTCAACTAAGTACTGCGTTTAAATTCATATATTCTAGTTACCATAGAGGAATGTTCGTCATAAAATTTTTCATTAAATTACTTATATAATGGGGCACATGGCAGCTACATGACGGTGGTGGGAAAGTGACTGAAGGCCTGATTTCAGGTCAGGACTAGGTTAGGTTTAGAACTACTTTTTATCTTTAAATTGCTAAATCTTATTAGAAAAGATAGCAGAATGGTCATCCCGTTCTCTTCTCCACGGTACAACCCAGCTATAGAAAAGGGATGTGCAGGTGGTGTTAGTATAGTCATTTTCTAAGTGTAACTCAGTTGGGGTGCAAGGTAACCCATTGAGGATCGAACTCACTACACAGTCGTAATTGATTGTGCAAGATAAGCTTGCTAAGCTTTACACAACGTTAAAGTGCAAAAATGATTTCCAAACGTAGTTCAGATGCGACAGAAGGCGGAATGTATGGGGCAAACGGCGAAGATTGAATTCACATCTCAGTCATAATTGATCTAGCGAGATAAAGGTACCAACCATTAAGGTGAATCGAGGTGTCCAAATTATTTCTCCTAAATTCTATTCTGCCAACCAGTGTGACACTGAAATCAGAAGAAAAATTGATATAGCGAAAAATGCCTTCTAAAAATCTAAGCAAGCTATTCGTGTATCATGATTTACAAATCGATATCTACTATCTTGACCCAAAATTCGGGATCATGTGCTCTATGCTAAGATTAAGAAATAACAATCTGTAACGAAAATACTCTCTACTCATTCTAACAGTTTCAGGATGATATAGGAAGCTATAATATACACCAAGATTAATTGTTATATTATTTTATTTACACATTATCAATCATTCGTCGGTTATCTAAAACCAGCAATTATTTCTAGATCGTAACAATATTTTTCGAAGATAATAAAGATTTATTGATATAAGTACTACTAATTAAACCATAGAGAGGAGGGAGGAGATGGATTCATACCTTTCCCAAAGGTGTTTACGCATAAGTGAATAGATTTCAAATTCCAAGCCGTTATCGTTTACACCACTTTCAAATCCAAGCTTACAACACATGGTCTTTGCAAGCGGTCACGGTCTAGGTAGTGACCACCCTCGACGTTGCTTAACGTAAACAAACCCAATGAATAATAAGACTAGACGTTTGTAAATGAGGCACTATTTTATAACAGTAGCAAACTCCAGCGACTATCAATAACAATTCATTTCAGTTGATCTTTATTAGAAATCTGCCATTTCATCAATATTGCACGATACATGAATATAAATTATGTATACCCGCATATATTACAACATCTTTTAGCCGTTTTATAAGCTATCATTTTTGGAGGGGTTAGGTGTAATAAAAAAAGAAAGGAAATAATTTGTGTTTCATGACAGACATTTTATAGTCTAAACACAATAAGTCCATTCATCTCTATTCTGAGAAATATTCAATCTTGTAGATCAGAATAAAGAAAGAAAATTACTCTAAAACATTACATTTTTATCTACCCCCGTCTAAAATTGAAACCAATCACGTGTCTATGCTTATGTAGGTTCATCTCGTAGACTAATAATTGGGATGAAACTATTTTTCATTCAGTAAAATAATTAGAAAATATCTAGAGTCACGACAACAATTTGAATCGTGTCTTGATATTTCGTGTCTTCATTTTTTTGCAACACGCGAAGATAATAAACGAGATTTGGAAGATAATAAACGAGATTTGAAAAATAATAAACTAGATTTGGAAAATAATAAGCGAGATTTGAAAGATAATAAACGAGATTTGGAAAATAATAAGCGTGATTTTAAAGATAATAAACGAGATTTGGAAGATAATAAACGAGATTTGGAAAATAATATAGGATATCTGTAAGATAATAGGCGAGATTTGAAAGATAATAAACGAGATTTGGAAGATAAACGAGATTTGGAAGATAAACGAGATTTGGAAGATAATAAATTTGATTTGGAATATAATAAACGAGATTTGGAAGATAATAAATTAGATTTGGAAGAAAATAAGCGATATTTGAAAGATAATAAATGAGGTTTGGAAGATAAACGAGATTTGGGAAATAATAAACGATATTTATAAGATAATAAACGAGATTTGTAGGTTGATAAACGAGATTTGGAATATAACAAACGAGACTTGGAAAATAATAAACGTGATTTGGAAGATGATGAACAGGATTTGTAAAAAAATTAAATTAATTTTTAAAAACAGTCAATTACGAGTGTCGAGCAAAAATAATCTTTGTTCAAAATTAATTTTAAAATTATGAGGCCAAATTAATTTTTTTGCAACTACTTACCTAGAATTATCAGAGAAAAAAATTGTTGCATCAATCTTCTTTTTTTCTTACCCACAATTACCTTGACCAGGTGTAGGAGCGGTTCTCGATTTTCATCGATGCATAGTTTCTGGTGCCACGGATCCTGTCTTATCAACGCGACTATAAGCAACAGAAAATTTTGGATGACTTTGGTTTGGAAACACAACCTTATACAGCTGTGCAGCTTCGCGTCACTTAGTATTCACGTGAACGTGTATAAAAATTTTATCTACATGCTCACAATATGAATAGACTGACATTGTTAAACGGAACACTTCTCAGTTAACTCTCTACTACACAAGTGAAATGTTGAAGTGAGACTAGCCCCAAATATACACGAATGACAAATGTAACCTAGTGTAACAACAACATGGCGCTATCTACCGTAAACTTTCTTTAAATGTCGTGACTCAGAAATGAAACATTTGCGCATATGTGTTTATAAAAGTATTTTTGATAGTGATTTCAGTGTCATTCTCTCCTACTATTACATTTGCTTCATGGTGGCATTATCGCCTTGTTTGGAGTTAACTTATAAAAGAAATAATTATATTTAAAAGTTCACATGCTCACGCACGCATCGAAACCCACTGAGGGTGAGATGGGAATTGTGGACATTTTATATTTTAAATTTCGCGCATGCGCGTTGTTTGTTTTTGATTTTGTTGATTGCACAGTAGAGTCAGTTGTGCACCGTCTGTGAGAAACAGAGCCACATAATGCAAGTCATTCCGCCAGGTATTTGTAAACGGCGTACTGTACTGCTTGGAATTCGCACCGGAAATTCCAATACGAGTGTTTGGGTGTCAATCTGAGGACAGTGCAGAGGATTTGGAAATTGATGGATAAGTCTAATGGTTATCATGAAGGTACGGCAGCTCAGAAAACTGTCTCTGATCATTCTGATAACAAAAGAAATCACGAACCTCTTGCTATGGACCTCAGAGACAGCCCAGAGGCCGACATCAAGTGACTTGAAGAGATAGTGCTGCCCTAGGCCAGGAGGATGGTTGCTGGAAGATTCTATGTATGGCAACAGGATTCTACACCATGTAGGATAATCCAGTCATTGCACTCTTACAATTTCTGCGGCCACATCAACCCTTACATGTAGCCACCTACCTCTCTAGACTTCAACATTTTTTTATTATTGGATGTGGGCGCACTTGAGGGAGAGACCGAACACTAAAGATGAAATTCAAGGCAAGCAGTATTCATAAACTTAAAGAAGGAGACCGTCCAGAAGAGTTTCAAAAACCTCCGAAGTCGTCTGGAAGCCGTGGTTGAAGCCAAATGCGTTTTATTGAATAAATTTGCTCTTTAATATTTCAAGATACTTTTTGTGTAATTTTGGTAAATATATCTGTTAAAACAAGATATAAGTACTATTTTCATTTTTGCACAATTTCGTCGAAAATTTAGCCATCCCACGATATATATATATATATATATATATATATATATATATATATATATATATATATATGTATGTATGTGTGTGTGTGTAATATGCGCCTTGAACAAAAAAATAAATTCAATAAATCATCACCAATTTAAAAAATTCAAGATGTTAAATGTGTAAATTCAATCCAGTAAGAATGTCGACGTATCTTTTTCTCTCTCCCTCTCTATCTATCTATCTATCTATCTATATATATATATATATATATATATATATATATATATATATATGTATGTATGCGCGTGTGTGTGTGTTTGTGCGTAACTTGAAAAGTAGTCTTTATATGATATTAGAATCGCATAAAGGCTGACTACTGTCTGGACGAAAGTAACAATTCTATACCGACCCTGCCATAACCTCTGCAACACACCAGCCTTAATTAAGTTCTGGCGCCAAATAATTAGTCATAATTAATATGACATACTGACGCCTATAAAACAAATAAAGAATAAAAACTATTTCCTTTACTCAACGAGATTTTCAAGCTCGGTTTCCCGTTTGACGTCTGCCATTTCCGATAGATACTGCCATTAACATGTAAAGCTTTCATCTCTATGTTCTGTGATCTTTGAAAATCTGCGTGATTAAGGCTCTCCACAACAGATTTTATTCTTTATTTCCCCTAAATAATGTTTGTACTTTTACACCTCTTTTTGACATTGATTGACTTGTTAACTAGTGTACTCATTGTTTTCACTGACTCCATTGCTTTCTGTATACAATATAAGTTTTAATTTCCCCAAGCTGTCTTTTCTCACTGTTTTACCCTGTTATGTCCCGGAAAAGGATATATTTGTTCGAAGTAGCAAAGTGGTTTTGGCTACTGTAACCAGGTAGAACAATCTACTAGGTAACCGTAATGGACTAGTCCCCGTCGTAGTGGTAGGCAATAGGCGTAGGCAATAGGCGAAGACTATAGGCGTAGCCCCTGTATCTCCACATCAGTCTGTATTTATGGCTGACACCAGCCAATAATATTACTGTGAAGAGGAACCCAGGTGTATGCATATCCATTACATCAGACCCCAACATGTTCACAATCTCTTTCTGATTGCTAGCAACATGTTTTTTTTATTGATTATATTCTTAAAACTTAAAGCCGAATGGCTTATGACTAGTGCATGTTAGCTGATCTCTCATCTGAACTAAGTTTCAATGGGGAAAATACTAGCTGATATAACCCAATACATCAAAAATAAAAACATTTATATACCACCGATTAGATTATAAAACTGCACCAATACTGATGATAGGTCTTTAACCACAAAATGGTTCGTTGCTCACTCCCGATCTCAAATACATTGTGTATATTCGTACGATCGGAAAAGATGGTGAAAGAATGGCTCATACAAATTCTGTAGATGCAAAGCTCTACACCCGTGAGCAAATTAACTGAAACAAAACGAATAAATCTGCTATTATTTACTTTTTCCTGGTATTTTCCCAATGAAACATGACCCAGTACACATGTTAGTACTTCGTTCAAAGATTTTTTTCCTTACATACTGAACACAGATTCTCGATTTGATTTAAATCAAGAGAGTTTCCGAGCCACTCGATAGTACATTGATTGGCTCACTGGTAAGGCTAGCCATTGTTTACATGCAGCGTTACAATTTTTATACGCTTCCTCGGAGTAAGATCCATCGCAGACAATGACCGTAGGACAACTAATCGACAGTGTAAGGGCGTGATGAAAATTTGATTCAATCACCGATGACGTAATATTTTTCAAGGCCAAACAAATTTCATCATACACCCCGAAAATAGATTCATATTACTCAACACTATTGCAAATGGCCTAATCTGAGGGAAAAAATCCATTACACCCTGTCACTCCAGCGGGTCTGAAACTGACTGAATGGTAAAAGAAAGGAGGCTAAAGCGGCTGTTTCAATTAATTTGCATAAAGGGGTATATTTTTAAGAGGCAAATTAGACCAAGAATGGAATTCTGTTGCCAGATCTGGACTGGTGCTGCTTAATCGTCAGTGCCAAGCCTCGGCAGATTTCAAAAACGCTTACTAAGCATTGTGGGTGTTGATTTATTCTCCAAACTTTAACACTTATTCCGCAGACGAAATGTCGCCAGCCGTATATTAATATCGCGTCTTACAATGGCAGATGTTTTGATGAGATACACTCATTAGGCTACCAGTTTAAACCTTGGCATATACAAGCCGCCATGCCATGTCCAAAAAGTCTTACTTTATGCTTCCATGACAGCTACAAGTATGGTCATTATGACTCCAAGGTTAACGGTATCTATCCTACCCTCATGCTATCCCCTTTCCACCCGCCTTACAATCCCACTAAGTAATTCTCTACCTTGGACATTGCGTCTTGTTTGGTGAACTTACACTAAATAAAAAATGAACAAAAGGTTTTAGAATCCAGTTCATGACGATATTTAACTCTTACTCGAGGGAGAATATATTCCTGCCTTTCCCCAGGACAATAGTACAAATGTCACTATAAAAGCAGAGCCCGAAATCTGAACATGATACGTTGACTGCACAATTTCATAATTTATGAGATTCGTGCATAGGGGTAATTAGTTGCATATTTGAAAAATAAATGCGAATTTTTTTTCAGAAAATAGATTTTCACTGAACTACTTTTTATCTTTAGGTCACTAAGTCTTATTATAAAAGATAGCAGAATGGTTATCACGTTCTCTTCTCCACGATATATCCCAGCTGTGGAGAAGAGATGTGCAAGTGGTATTAGGATGGCGATTTTCCAAGTGTAGCTCAGATGGGGAACAAGGCTGAAAATATAGGTCACCCTGTGAGCGTCGAACTCACCACACAATCGTAATTGATCTAGCAAGACAACTTGTTAATCATTGCACAACGTCGAAGTGCCAAAATGATTTTCCAAACGTAGTTCAGATGCGGTAGAAGGCCGAATATATGGGGCCTGTAGCGAGGATCGAACTCAACTCTTGATCCCTCTTTCTCTCTCTCTCCAGAGGAATCCCTATTCTAGACTGAATGTCATCCATGAGAACAGTAACCAATTTGCTTTGCTATTTAAATCATTAATGGATAAAGAGAAAAGGTACATCATTTAGTAAGCCTCTAACTTGAGAGGTTCTTGTTCTTTGTATTGGGTAAACTATAGTATAAAAAAGTGATTGAATGTGAGCTACATACAGAGGTAGATAAGATAAAGAACAAGTAGGAAATGTTTATCAATCTAACATGTTTCACTTTTATTAAAGCTTCGTTAGACATTGAGAAAACAACAAACAGACAGAACTTTGGTATTTTCAATTTTGTTTGAATCGATTCTCATTGATCAGTCATGTATCACGTGCATGAAAACCGTAGATGGTTCCATATGCATTTAAGTTTATAAAGCTTCTTGTATGTCTAAGCAGGCATCGGATGGTAACGTGTATTCGTAATTTTGCATCTGTGCTTCTCTAGTACGAAGAGTTCTAATGTTTTCACCTTTGTGGTCAGTCAGCGCAGTGGGTAGCACAGTAGTAATGTGGGGGCGTTTTTATATACGTACTGTTTGTATTAGATAGATATAAGTTATATTCTTCAAGAATGAACTGAACCAAAGTAATAAGTAGTGAAAGAAAGAAAGAGATACATGTCAACATATATAAACGAAGTTTAATATTGATTACGGAAATTTTTAAATAGATAAGTGAGCTGGTCGGCATATAGATATCTAGGTGAAAAAAGTCCTTGGGTTCGTTTGGTTTTCTGTTTTTTAGAGTTCAACGAGGACAGGCATGTATGGTAAATGAAGATAATGTGTTTGAGTGATCAGAGCAATAAGAACTGACAAATCTGTCGTGACTGTGTTTGGATGGTAAGCGACCCGACAGTCTCTGTTTTTGTTTCCAATAGAGAGGGCGGCGTCTACAGATCGAGGAGAAGAAGATTCAAGATAGCGTCGCTGTAAACTAACAACGGGTCACCACTTAGTAAGATCTCTTCCATTTCCTTAGTGATGGAATTTTTTCTTCTCAAGCAATCAACGATACAGTATTTTATCGGAAATCTGCCAACACGGCAACAATCAATATCACTGAATTACAATACATTATGCATTTGTGTGTTTTCAAAACATTTTTCTATGCCTACTGGTTTACACACACACACACACACACACACACACACATATATATATATATACAGACACACATATTTCCCCAATATATGTCTGTGCATGCATACATATATAAGAGTACGTGGGGGTGCCTGTGTGTTTTTGTATGTATATTGTGAGTAATGAGTATATATATATATATATATATATATATATATATATATATATATATAAAGAAAGTGGTGATGAAAGATATGATTTATTGTTTATTTGTGTTTCACTGTATGATCCAAATGAAATTGTTTTAATATGTTTTTATGTGGTGCAATGAAATAGCAATATATATGTACAAATTACCGCTGAAAAATTCTCGGCTCTTTCGATTCCTCAGAAGCCCAATAATTCCAGAAAAAAAATTACAATGACTCTACCTATAGGTGTAAATAATGTAGACACACAGGCACACGCGCGCGCACACGCACACACGCGCGCGCACACACACACACGCGCACACACACACATATATATATATATATATTATATATATATATATATATATATATATATATATATATATATATATATATATATATATATGTTAGTGTTTGG
The DNA here is from genome assembly GCA_963932145.1 of Acanthosepion lycidas. Taxonomy (NCBI): domain Eukaryota; kingdom Metazoa; phylum Mollusca; class Cephalopoda; order Sepiida; family Sepiidae; genus Acanthosepion; species Acanthosepion lycidas. The sequence continues at coordinate 7,518,762 of OZ010605.1, forward strand.
GAACACAGACTGCTCATTATATATATTTATATATACAAACATTAGAAGATACATACACGTACACACATACACATATATGTGTGTTTGTGTATATGCGTATGTGTATGTGCACGTATGTTTTTCTGTATGTATGGGTGTGAATACAAACAATTTAAAACCACCAGGAAGAAAAGAGCATAAATAGATGTTTAAAATTGCTCCCGTACACGCACACACACACCGATATATATGTAGGTTTGTATATATATATATATATATATATATATATATATATATATATATATATATATATATATGGGCTGACGATTGCGTCTAGCAACCATTTTCGTTAATAGCAAAAATTGAAAATTTCATTATGCGCCATAAAATAAAATTATATCACATTTGTTGTAGGATTTTCCAAATAAACACGTGTACAGCTACACACACACACACACACACACACACACAAGTTTGTGGCCTCTCAGTGTTTACTTCAATATTCACTGATATATATATATATATATATATATATATATATATATATATATATATGCGTATATATATATATATATATATATATATATATATATATATATATATATATATGTGCGTATATATATATAAATATATATATATATATATATATATATATATATATATAAAGGAAGTGGTGATGGAAGATATATATATATATATATATTCGTATACATATATATATATATATATATATATATATATATATATATATATATATATATATATATATTTAAAGGAAGTGATGATGGATGATATAATATATATATATATATATATATATATATATATATATATATATATATATATATATGCGTGGATGTGGATGTCTGTCAGCGTGAGCGCTCTCATAGTTTTGGATCCTGCGAATTTACAATTCCTTAAATTATTAGTAACGTACCTAATTTTAAGGCAATTTCTTTCTTTTTTTCTGTAGTTAATGATTGCAATTCTTTGTTAATGTTGGGTAGTTTACCTAGTTTCATCTATCGGCAGATATTTTATATGCCTTCATTAAATACGTGTTCAAACCACGATATTACTCCTCATGAATCACTTCCATGTGTTGTAATAAAACCTTCTTTCTCGACAGAACTGAACTCGTAGACGACACACAACGTGATCTCCGGACGATTCCTTCCCGTACGAGATCATGGATTTGACAGAGTTTTCTTTCACTGTGATCACTCTGCTATTCGCATTGTATAACTTACATTAAGAAAACGAGATAGCAATCGAAAAGAATTTTAGTTTGTTTTAATTAAAAAAAAAAAAAACTAACAAAAAAACAAAAACTCCAACAAGGAGATAAAGACACTAATTCGCAAAATGATACTGGAAGTTAACGAGAAGGAAAAGCCTTTTGAAAGGACCGGAAACCAAATCCAGACATCCAACAGGGGATTTGTTACTCAATCTAATGTTCAAGACTTCTTTATGCATTGGGCCTTCAGGACATAGACGAGCATTGCTCTCTACAAATATTTCCTTTTTAGCTCCGTGCAATATTTGTTTCTCTGCTAACCCCATCCCAGCGTCTATCCTGATATCAATTTACAAGTATTTTCTATTAAAAATAAAAAAAAAATCGTGCGGCAAGATAGTTGCTAAAGTCTTGGCATTTTAGAGATATTATTTGAATGGACGAGATAGAAATGAACGCCTACGTCATTTGCAAAGACCCAAAGCCCAGGTTTCATCCCAGCTGTTAAATAGAAAGGTAGACTAAAGTCTGTTCTTTTGGTTCGCAGCCGTTCTAAGAAAAACGACATATCTGAATTCAAATATGTGGAGAATGCAAAGTAATCCATTATCTAAAACGGGAGGACAAGGCGATTTCCAGGCACTGAAGAAAAAGAAGGTGCGGACAGCCAAAATGCAGATATCCTGAAGGACATTTAAATAAAATTCCAACAACAATTCTCTTGCTTTCAGTTGCTACTTAAAACCGTTATTCTTCCTTATCTATCTATATGTCTATAAGTATAGATATGCATCTATCTATCTATCTATCTATCTATCTATCTATCTATTAGGTTGATGTAAAAATAATGTCGTTTTTTGACGTCCAACTTCTAAAGAAAAACGACATTATTTTTTGCTAATAACCTAATATCTATCTATGTCTATGTCTCTTTTTATCGCCCCTTGTCTTTCTTCACATACACACACACGCTCGCGCGCGCGCAAACATACAGACCCATACTATATATATATATATATATATATATATATATATATATTATTATATATATGTATATGTATATATGTATATTCTTGATAGTTTCTGCTTGTTTATTTGAATTATTTTTTCATGTTTATGTTTAAAGAAGTAATTTTACGAAACATATAAGTGATTCTTTGTTACTCGTTTTTTCTGTCGGCCATTGTCACCACCACGTCTCCTCGTCCACCAGTCTGGTAAATTTTGAAGTTATCCCCTCCGTTAGTTTTTTTTTTTTTTTTTATCTTTCGCTGAATTTCAACAAAGAATGAAAGCTTTTAATATGCACTCAGATTATGTGCAGAAATGTTGGATGTATAATAGAGGTTTGAAGGAGGAAGATGGCGAATAAATAATACGTATGAACAAGAAAAAATAGCATTCAAAACACAACGGAACTGCATGTATTTTCCCACCAAAATAATAAAAATCTAAGGACAATTTAAAGAAATAAAAAAATAATTTTTAGACGCAAACAAATATACTATCAAAGAAGAGAGTGGCATACAAACAAAAGAATCAACTCAAAATATATTGAGTGCTTGAAAAAATATAGTCATAATAGGTAAGATAGATTAAACATTTTAAATAAAAGAAAAGGAAATTTATGAAACGGAATCAAAAACGTTTCTCCTGTGACAGAAATCTACAGGGGCGTTATGGAGATGCTGTTTGAAAAGATATTGGCGAAAATGCAAAATTGGAGTAAATATAAAATGAAAGAGTGAGGGAAGGAAGAAAGGAATGTGTCGGTGGAAGGAAAAGAGAAAAGGAAAAAAAAAAGTGTGGGAGAAAGGGAAGAATCAGGGAAAGAGGAAAAGAGGGCATAGTGGAGGATGGGAGAAAAGAAAAATTTGAGAGGAAGAAAAAGTGAGGACGAAGAAAAAGTGTGGGAGAAAATGAAAGACTGTGAGGAAGAGAAAAGAAAACGAGAATTGAATGGGGTAAGGTAAAGAGAGAGGGTGAGAAAAGAAAAGACTAGGAGAAAAACAAAGGGAGGGGTAAAGGAAAGTGTGGGAGAAAATGAAAGCTTGGGAAGAAGGGGAAAAGATGGGAAAATGAACGATTTGAGGAAAGTGAAAAGCATGAGGAAAGGAAAGTTTAGGAGAAAAGAAAAGGTAGAAAGAAGAAAAAGGGAGAATGAAGAAAAATGGAGGAGGAAGAAAAGAGATGCAGAAAATGAAAGACGTAAAAGAAGAAAATAAGATAGAGTAAGTGAAAACGAGGAGGAAAATCTTGGGATAGATTGGGCAGAGAAGACAAATAAGAAAGATAAAGGAAGAAGAAAAAGGAAGGTTCAAATGCGAGGAGATAAATAAACGGGGAAAGGAAATTTTGGAATAAAAGGCAAAAAGTAAGAGAGCCGTAAAAATGGAAGAGCCGGTTGGGTTAGAAATAACTTGATGAAAGTTAAGAGATGAAGAAGAAGAAAAAAAAGAAATTGTAGAAGTTTAAAAGGGGGGGGGGAAGTGAAATGAAAATGAAGGAATCCAGAAATTGGTAGAAAGGGGAAGAAAGAGAGGAAGAGAAAGAGAGGAAGAGGAAGAGTGAGAATAGAATGAAGAGAAATAAAAGGGTGGTAGAAAAAAAAAGAGGGTGAAGAATGGCGAGAATATGAAAAATGGTAATAGATGAAGGAAAGGAAAGAATAGTGAGAAGGTGAAGAAAGAATGAAAGATAAACAATGGGTAAAGAATGAAGAGAAATAAAAGGGTGGGAGGGAAAGACAAAAAGGAGGAGAAGAAGCGATAGGGTGAGAGATAAAAGTAAGAGGGATAGTAAGAGAAAAGGAATAGAAAAAGCAAGAAGAAAGTCAGTAAAGAAAATAAAGTGAGGCGGAATGAAGAAGGAAGGTTGTGTAATATGAAGTGAGTTCAGAAAGATAAAACAGTTTTCTTATATATATATATATATATATATATATATATATATATATATATACATATATATATATATATATATATATATATATATATGTATATGTGTGTGTGTGTATATATATATGTACATATGTATATATGTATAAAGTAATCTCTATTTTATTGTAAAACCTCTAAAAAATATGTAACTATTTTAAAAGATTTTTTCAAGATCGATTACTATTTTTCTCCGAGTATATAAGGGGTCACTTTATAGGTCAATACATCAACCACATATTCCATACACTTGCATTTAAAAACATTTTCCATTTAATATAACTTTTCCAGCTTTATAGAAGTCTTTATGCATTTTATTCTTGTTCACAAGAGTTTCCTTAAAAAAAAGAGGAAACATTTTTGACTTTTAGCTTCGCAGTTTAAATTATATATTGACAAGCAGAAATGTGTTGAAAATAGTGACTTTTCTGTAAAATTAATGCTTTTTTTCTTTTTTAGGTTGTAGTCTTATTATTTGGGCTATAATAGAAGACACATTGACTTCTATGTATAATATACAAGATCTGATCAAAAACTATCAGAGCTGGTGCTGTAAAATTAATTTACAACACGTATCAATTCGGAATTTAATCTCCTTCAAAGTAGTTCTGTTCTGAAGCCACGCATTTTATCCAGTGTCGTTTCCTTAGATGGAAGCATTCCTGGAACTGCTTTTTCTGGATAGCGAATAGCTGTTTCATCGCATTCTGTTTGATCTCCTCTGACGTCTTGAAATCTTGTCCCTTGCAAGTAGGATTCGATTTTCAAAAAGGGGAAAAATGTGCAAGTGAAGACATTTGTGGACTATGAAAGTTGTCAGCTATGGAGGATATTGTGTTAGGCAAAAAACAAAAAAACAAAAAAAAAACTGCTGCACAAGCCATGATCGCTGATGGAACCTCTGTTGTAGAGCGAGACGACCACACTCTACACACTTTCCTTTCAAGTATTGCTTTAAACAGCGGGTGAGAATATTATAACTTCTTTTCCATGCACGACTCAGTTCAAGATTAATCTGTGAAAAAGCGGCTTCAACTCAGCTTACTTTAGCCCCGTTAACATAGCAACTGTCTCGATAGATTTTGATCAGACCTCGTATATATTATTATAATATTACTTTTTTAAAACCAGTGTTAATCTATCCTTTCGTTTGCAGATACAGAAGCCAACAAGGCATATCGGGAACAACCCCCTTGCCGTTTCCCGGAGTATTTCGCGAACGTCCACAAATGGAAAGATCTCACAGGAAGATATATCGTGGAAGTAGAAGACAACATGAACGTATTCAGAATAAAGGACAACATACATGGTCTCAACAAAGTGCCCAAAGACAACAGTCACGGGCCAATAGCATTTCCATACGAAGTCCGGACACCTGAAATTCGATTAGTGGCCAGATGCGTTTCATTTAAGAATGGAAAACAGTCGGAAAATGAATTTTTGACTTACACCACAAACGATACTTGGTAAGTAAAAACACAAAAATAAAATATAAAATCCATTTAAATTCAAATTAGATTTATCCTTACATGTATAGCGTTTGTCCCCCATTGCTATACGTCAATACTTTTCTATATTACGCGCCAAACTAATAAAACTTCATTAACCCTATGAAACTGGGCGGCTTATATATCGGACGGTCTCTGAAAATGCATATCACGTAAGCATCAGAGGGTCAGGGTTCAATGGCTTAAGACAATAATATTAACATAAACATCCTACAGGTGAATAAGACCTTCTTCATCTAGTTTTAACCTTGAAATTATTAAACTACGAACTTATAGATTCAAATTATTTCAAGTTTTGCATTGTTCATTATGAGATAATGACGACATAGAAAAATTGAAATTTAAATTGCCATAACGGCGGGACCTAGATAGTGAAGACTTCATCGTCCGAAGAGCAATATCTCCAAATTCACACATAACAGACACAGCCACTCACGGATCCACTTCCTGGCGGATCTCTGCATCCAGAATTATATACCGGACCAATCTTTACATTCTATACACTCATGAACATAAACAAAATTTACCTTTTGACTCAAGAATAGACCGAACGAATTTTCACCTTTTAAGTGTAATGGTGAAATTAGCCATTTCGATTATGAGGAAATATTCAGCCTTCATTGACAGATACGTAAGCATTGCCGTCTGTTGAAATTTATAAAATATTAAAACAGTTTTGTTTTTCTAGGAAATCAGTTCCTCAAGTCTAACTATAATCGTTATTTCTCGTGCTTAAGGGGGTATTTATTATTATTATTATTATTTTCTTAGTGAGAGATACAGTGGAAAATCACTCTTTATTAGATTATTATTTTATCTTTGAGTTACATATTCTGCCAATTCTAATTGTCATTGAAAATCTTCTAGTAATGTGGATTTTGTCATTTGATATAATTATTTATTTGGCTTATTTTGTTTTACAACATATCCAACTCAATGGATTATTTAATGCCAGCATGCTTTTATTAAAAAAAATTTTTACATAACTTTGTATGAAAAGAATACGCATTGAGCTTTTTTCCCAATGTGTATTGCTTGTAATTTATTTCGCAAAATGTATTGCTGGTAATATTACTATAAAAATCTATTTCTATACTTTCAAAATAACAGAAGATATGTAACAGATATATATATATATATATATATATATATATATATATATATATATACGCATACACAAACACACATGTATATACGTGTGCGTATATGTATATATCTATATATATATATATATATATATATATATGGCGTATATTTTGGCAGCATGTTTTCATTGAGAAATATCTCATTAAATAATTTAGACAAATTTTCTCAACTTATTTTTAATAGTTTACATAATTTATCATTCCATGAGGTAGATGTTTGTTTTAAAACATAATTTAGGTTACTTTAGATAGTTAAAATATTTTGGTGTTAATTATTATGAAAACTTTTTCACTTCGGTGACTTGGCCTTGATGAATTTAATCGCATTTCTAGATTGGTAGTCAGGTCGCGTCAATTTATATTTGAAATTTCTAGATGAAACCATAACAGATTTTTTTTTCTCTCTCAATTCTTGCTTGTGGAACTCTTTAACGGTTTCTTGCATTCCAGTTAAATCTTATCATCAAATGTTTAAGTATTAGGTTGGTGCAAAGATAATGACGTAATAATGTCGTTTTTTGACTATTTTTTAACGTCAAAGAACGACATTATTACGTCATTATTTTTGCAACAACCTAATATTAGGTTAGTGCAAAAATAATGACGTAATAATGTCGTTTTTTGACGTTAAAAAATAGTCAAAAAACGACATTATTACGTCATTATCTTTGCACCAACCTAATACAATGTTAAACAACATTTTCTCTTTCCTTGAAACCTGTTATTTTTTTTACCTCTGTCTGTAACAATGATTTCCTTAATCATATTCTTTCGCACTCAGCCTTACGTTTTAGTTGCTTGCTATGGGTGAAATGATTACTATCTATCTATCTATCTATATATATATATATATATATATATATATATATATATATATATATATATATATGTATGTATGTATGTATGTATGTATTAGTTATATAGTGTTCCCAGTTCATCGTGCACGGGGTCTCTCTAGAAAGACCCAGTGCCTGACGAAGTGTGAACACCACCCAATGAAACTATAGTCGCACGCCAAAATCTTAGGCACGCGTATATGTACTAATTAATACATATCTTAGCTCTGTATAACTGCATTAAGCACTATTACGGTTACATCTCATGCATAGATTTAACGATTATTTAATTGCTTGCCTGCGTATGCACACCAGCACATGCCTGCTTATATTTGTCCGTCTCATTTAAACAAATTCACAATCATATCTATCTCTCTATCTATCTATCTATCTATCTATCTATATATATATATATATATATATATATATATATATATATATATATATATTGCTAATAATTGTAAATATTTAATTGTGATATATTTGGTCAAGGTTTCTATCATTGAAGTTGATAGATTAGATGACAAACAAATTATATCTATATGCGAACATGTATTGGCGTTTTAAGTATATTAGATCCACAGATTTCTCCGACCCTAACAAAAAGATTATAACTTATCACTCAAAACACACACACACATACATACATACATACATATATATATATATATATATATATATATATATATATATATATATATGAACACTGAAGTCAGTCTATGCGATTGCGTCTGTTTCATGCTAGACGCAATCCTTAGGCCAGGTGGCCTGACCATTGCCTGTAGCATGAAACAGCCTGTCGCTTCTGACTATTGAATTCAATGTTCACTGATATATATATATATATATATATATATATATATATATATATATATATATATATATATATATATATATATATATATATATGCATAAGCTCTATCTCTGATATTGAGCACTACCCCATAAATATACCACTCCTTAAAACTATATTTCTTCATATATATATATACAGACGCAATCGCATGGCCTGACGATTGCGTCTAGCATGAAACAGCCTCTTTCCTTTGAGTGTTAACTTCATTGTTCACATGTATGTGTGTGTTTGAGTGTGTGCGTGTGATAAGTTTTTTGTTAGGGTCGGAGAAATCTGCGGATCTAATATCCTTAAAACGCCAGTACATGTTCGCATATTTGTCTTGTAATCTATCAGCTTTAATGACTGCCATGAATGGACAACATTTGTATTTATTACTACTCATGGTAAGAAGTAAAAGGTCGAAATTAAAAACGAGCTAGCCAACCCATTTTGAACCTCGATCAACAGAGTTAAATCGAGGTTAGTAAATATATAATTATTAATAAAACGATGGACATTATGTAAGGATGGACAAAATTCTTAAGTGGAAATTAATATATATCCTTTCGTCATTATATATATATATATATATATATATATATATATATATATATATATATATATATATGATATCCATTCACCTACAAACTGGAACACTTACAGATAGGACAAGACATACTTAATACTTAACGCTTGTACCTATTCTTGATACATCTGTTTTCCTCCAGCGAAAACCATTGTTGTATAGATTTATTGTTCGGAAATCCTGAACCTTTCCAACACTTCTTATTGAATATAGACCTTTACAGGCATAATAAGATGATATCCTTGGTAACCTTGTCGCGTCGGGAACGTCGCAAGATCAAATGAGCTTGACATTGTTCCTTTCGCTCCGAAGAATTATAGACCGGACCGAGTACTTGTGCCTTTGCTTGTTGAAACTTCATCTCTGCATTAGATCAGGAAACACCAACGGTAAAATTTAGACGCACCATGATTAAGTATCTTGAAACTTTGACAAAAGCCTGAACCCAATGAGAGTGATATTTGAGGGTCGATGTTTAATGTTCAGCTGTGTGTGCTGTCGGGTTTGTACGCACTTGAATGCGTCTTGTCGTAATGCGTCCTGTTATTCTCAAGACTCAGAACTTATTCTTATAACACTTAACACATAAGTACAACGGAAAAATTCAGTGTTGTAAATTCGGATGAGGAAATATAATGGTTAAGAAAAGAAATGAAAAAAAAAATGCAGCCATTATCTCAGGCCCTCTTGTGTTCAATATGGCTGGTGAATTCTCCATGTCACCTTTACGAATTATGTATCGAGAAAATTCTTTTTTATAATTCGAAATATAAGTGCCAATTTTGTTTCCATTTTCTCCCAAATTTTTGGTGTTACTCACATGTTTAGTCCATGATATCGCCAAAATCCAAGATGCTCTTTTATGTTTCGTTTCTGGAGGTAAGCGATCATAGTCCTCCACAGCTTCATAAAGAAGCTAAAAGTTTTCAGTACCATAAAATATCTTTTTTTTTAATCATTTTATCTCATCAAGGCGGGGATATCATTAATACGGAAGGCGTTAAAACGGGTGAAATTGAATTCTTTGCAAAGACATAAAAAAAAAAACAGTTAAGACAATTCAATTTATTTTAGACAATACATCGCTAGCTTTTCTTTCATTCCAAACTGCACCATCTTCTTCCTTTTTTACGTGTATTATGCTATATCCCTTAAAGGTATCAGCGGTTATGGTTCTCCACAAATCTCTGACCATGTACATCTAAATAAGACTTGATTTTTTATGTTTTTGAGATCTCTCCCAATCTCTTCCGAGAAGCATTAACCGTTATATACTCAAGATTTTTACAAAAAGGTAGTGGGCCCCTCTTTACAGAGTTTCAAAATTACGTATTTCCAGTGACTAGTTGCAGTATATACAGATTATTCTTTTATGTAGTGGCCAAAATGCATGCATTTTTGGTGACCGTAACATACCTGACAGGCCAACATTCTTACGGAAGAATCTCTGTTTCTAGCAACATAAAGTAAAAAAAAAAAAATCATATGTGGAGAGAGTAATTTGTACGTTGAATGACTTGAATTTTTATAACCCGAAGTATATATGTACGTCAACTAGTGGGACACCGTGAATTATGTACGGACAATTCTACAAAATTTTGTCATTGTAAAAGCAATACTTCGGCGATGTAAACACGTGCGAAACAAAGATGAAGGCAAATATGAGATATGAAAATATCTATTAATTCTTAGTTTATATAAAGCTTTAGTTGATTTGAAGTGCCATACAAAATGAATGCGGTTTTTCTCTTCAAGTAACGAGAAACTGGAAGGAACTTAGGCTACGTTGGAGGTAGGCCCACAGTAAAGGAACTACCGTAATAAACTATGAACAAAAAACAAATGTACGTTATTTAAATTTTTACATCTGATATTTTACGGTCAGTGTTTTTTTGTGTTTTTTTTCTCACCATTTTCGAGTAGATTTGTACAAACAAAATGAAAACCATTCATTTACTATAAAATATGACCGGCATGATACCTACTACTGCAATATTTGACAAAGGTAAATATCTAGGAAGAGTTCTGACAGGGAATGGAAAGAGCAACACTGAGAACCAAAAATGCATTGAAATGGCCAAAGATGCATTTCAAAAGCTAAGCAGATAATTAAGTGACAGAAAACAATTGTTAAAAAAAGAAAGAAAAAAAGCCCTGAACTATTACGTCTGTCTTCCAGTATGGCAGCGAATGCTGGACAATCTCCTGAAAGATAAAGAAGACACTTGAAGCAACAGAAATGTCGTTCTACAGAAGGATGATGAGGATATCATGGACGAAACATGTGAGCAACGAGAAGGTTTGGGAGAAAATGGAAACAAAAAAGGTTTTGAAGAAAATGGAAACTTATGCTTAACATCATGAAGCGGCGGTTGAAATTTCTGGTGCACGTAATGAGAAAAGAGAGCTTGGAAAATCTGATACTCACAGGACTGACTTAAGGACAGAGAGACAGAGAGATAGAGGAAAGAAGCGCATAACATACTTGATGAGCTTGGGTAAATGCATGGCAGAACAAGATTTGAGAGAAATAACAAAATCAGTAAACTTATTAAGAGTTACAAGGAACAAGAAGTTGTAGAGAGCCATGATCACCTACATCCGGAAGGGACAGGTCACACATAAGCAGAAAGAATGCCTACAAATATTGCTCAGATGCTGGGGGCGTATTATACATGAGCTAAATAAAACAATTAGGCTTTTTATAAATACATTCAGGGTATATGAAATAGTTTTATACATCTGTATATACGGTACACAGGTTCGATGGGTAGTTTATTCACATTCTTCTTCTGTACCGGTTGCGTTCAATATGGCCGGTGAATTCTCCAAGCCACCTTTACTAATTATGTATCCAAGAAAATACTTTTTTATTGTTCGAAATATAACTGTTCATTTTATTTCCATTTTCATCCAAATTTTTGTCGTTTCTCAGATGTTTAGTCCTTGATTATCGACAAAATCCAAGATTCTCTTTTAGGTTTCGTTTCTGGACGTAAGCGGCCATAGTCCTCCACAACTTCCTAAAGAAGCTAAAAAATTGTCAGCACCAGAAAATATCTTTCTTTTTTTAATCATTTCATCTCAAGCAAGGCGGGCATATCACTAGTACGGAAAGGGGTTACAGTGAATTGAGACCGGATTTGAGGATATGATAAATGAAATTGGATCAAGAAGATAGAAGATGGCGAGTGAAGTTTCATTTAAGGTTTTGAAGACTGTAATTTTCAGAGAAACAAATAAACAGATGGAAATTCCACAAGCAGGAAGTGCGAGAAAAGAATCTGTAGAAGAGGCGCTTACATTTAACTATTTCAACAGTAAACGAGCGAGGTCTAGATGTCAAATTTAGTAGCAAGCTTAAATTCAGGTAGAAGGCTCAGTTGACATGAAAATATTTGTACAAGAAACAGCGTGAAGCCACGCCGTGCGATCTCCGCTTATAAAACACAAGAGTATCATTCAGTTTGACTATATTTCTGAGTTAAGGTTTTGTAACTATTTACACTTTTAATTCATTTATTTTTTGCATGAAATTTACCAGAAGGCCAATAAATGGGTAAGTCTTGACACAGTTCTTAAATTTCACGATCAAAATGGTAGATTTAAAAAAAAACAAAAAACACATTTCAACCCAAGCAACTTAGAAATGCCACTGATCTCAGTTTGCAGTTATCATAACCGAAAGGGAATTCCACCATTGGGAAGTACGACAAAAGAAACCGTTGGAGTAGAAGAGACGCTTATATTTCGCTATTACAACAGCAAAAGGGTGGCACCGAGATGCCAATTTTAGTAGCACTCTTAAACTCATGTTGTCGAGGCACCAGTGGGGAAAAAGCTCGTCCGAGAAGTTGTCATGAAAATAGTTGTAGAAAAGAGAGAGGGAAGTCACATGACGTCGGTGAGAATGTGACTGAATCGAGTCATGATCGATTACATTGCAGATCCTTCTTTGGGTTTTGGGAAGAACTTCTAGATGAAGAGCAGGAGCATCAAACCAGATAATTCAACAGCATGCAATGCACAGACGAATGGTAGATTTGTAAATGTGAAAGATGGACCCTGACGAGAAACAATTTCTCACACGACATAGTGACTAAAATTTCCTTGCAGTAGATGCAGCTATTGATTCGATATAGTTGCTCAACTTCAAGTCAGTTGAAAACATGTGGCCATGAAGGCACAGTGCGTTGCTCTCTAGGAGTCTAGATTCAACCACATCAGGAAACGTTTCTCTATGGTAGTTAAATAAGAGAAGTTTAGTCTTGGGGGCATTAAAATTCACAAGTCATTTCCTGCACCATATAACAATTGGTTGGAGGCCTTTTTTTTAAGATCAGTAGATCTGACGGGTTTGCTATTGAGGCAGAAGTAAATGGGAGTGTTATCTGAATAAATGCCGACTTGGGGGAAGAAGACATCAGGAAGATCATTGTGAAGATAAGAAACAGCGTAGGACCCATGTTACATCATTGTGGAACATCTGCGTTCGTTTGACAGGCTCTGTAAGCGAGCCTGTTCAAAAAGATCTTCATTTCAGGATTCGGTAGAAAAGATTGGATTAAGTCAAACAATCGTCATGCCAAATAGTAGCTCTGGAGCTTGCGTAAAAAAACAGCGTGCCACTGTCAAACGCCTTCGAGATATTTAGAGCCAGATCTCGAGCTTCGCCGTTATTACCAAGAGTTTGATATACATAATCAGTGATGGCCGTTAGCATATCAGCTGTAGACCGGGCAAAACAGAAGCCATTTTATTCCTTGTGTCATGATTTATCTTTAAAATGGAGTAGAGCTGTCGTATCTAGGCTGGGTCTGCTCAACCCTCACTTTCCATCATTGACAGTTCTATGTTTACGCGGGCTAGTGAGTGGTGGCATATTTTCTAACCCATTGCCCCATTTCCACGGGGCTCACATCTCACGCCTATCGCTACAAAATCGTTTGCAGAGTACTTTAGTACTCCCTGCTCTTTGCAGGAAAAATCTGACTTATTGCACCGACAAGGTGGAATCACCTTCATTCGCGTTGTATTTATTTTGGCAAGAAGTGCGTTTCACTTCGATGGTTTAATCCCGCCCAATCTCGGGTCACTCGTTATCTATCCGCCATATGATCGTATTTATCAATTTCTACTTCTTCCTCTTCTGTTCGTATCACACACTTCATTCTCTGACGCTCTAACTTGATAGACTCTTGAGCCTTTTACTGGCTGAACTTTATCGAAAATAAATAAATAAAGCTATAAGTAATGTTTTTTCCTAATCTATTGTCAATCCATTTACGCAGTCTTCTTAGGTATGTTACTCGATGAATTCGCTGAACATGCCAAGATCCCGAGAAGTGACCATTTTTGTGGGAGGTCTAAATGCAATATGAAATAAAGGAAACTACCGAGAAGGTTCAATCGTCGGAAAATAGGGACGTGAATCACGAAATGAGACCCAAGTAAAATGGGTTTCAATTGTGGACTGAAAATTATCAAATCATAACAAAAAATCAAGTCTCAACAGCACTCAAATTATTTGGATCAAATTAAAGACTCGAGGATACAAAAAGAAACAGAAGAAACTACATAACCATGAACCAAATATCCAAGAATCCACTATACGATAAAGCCTAACATGGTGTGACAGCGCGCAATGTATAGTGCTGTTCGATAAAAGTTACTAACCTTATCCTTTGAATTTAGTTCAACTTTCGTTTCTACGGTGAAATTTTTGTAATAGTGAGCCCATTCAAGTCTCTTGTCTTTGTTGGCTTTGCTTATTAGCGACTTAAACTTTCTTGTAGCCTTGTTCTAACAAGATTTGTAACCTGATGGACTGTTGAAGAGGCAAGACTAACACCTTGCTCTTCGCTGAGACTGGCTGCAATTTCTTGGTTAGTTATAGTCATATTCTTCGCAAGTTCTCTCTGGATTACCATGCCAGTTCTATCATCAATCCTTTTCCTTCGTCCCTTTGTTTCCTTCCTTGGAGCAGGATTGGCATCATTATGTGCACTAAGCACTCGAGAGGCAGTTGATTGCGAGGTTATAGCAATTTCTGCAATATCTCTGGGAGACTTGCCTGCTTTTAAGAGGGCAATAATAGATGCCTTAAGTGGTTCTGATGCATGTTTGTACCTTTTCATCTGGTTAGTGACTTGAGAGGCTATTTCAAGATGTTTTTATACTGTATGAGGCTTTCTGGAATATTCTGGAATACTCTAGATTTAATTTAAGCTGTTCTAGAATTCTCTAAAATATTGTTCTGAGTGTATTGTAAAATAGTTTTCAATATTTTGTCAAAAGTTCTTTAAATTTACCAGTTTAATCATTAGAATGCGATATCTGAGTCACATTTCTTGCACAGAGTGTTTTCCTGAATCTCATTTATATCCAAAATCATAATTATCAATAGAATACCTTATGGTGAATAATCTTTTCTCCTAGGTGGTCGGGAAGGGGTTTTTATATTAGTAAGATTAAAAATTATTTTAACCACAAAAACATTAGGCAAAAAAATATTTTTAGTAAAAAAATCAGATGAGTCACTTTTATTGAACAGCACTGTATATATTATGATATAGTCTAATATTAGGTTGGTGCAAAAATATTGTCGGTTTTGATGTATTTTTAACGTCAGAAACCGTCATTACTTTTGCAAAAAAACTAATATAATATAATATCATATGATAAATGTGTATATGCTCGTTCTAAAAAATTTTTCAGTTTAGTACGATTCGTGTTAATTTTATTGAGAAATAATTGACACAAACAACAAAATCTGTGCATAAGTATGTTTATCTATCTATCTACAGGCATGTATGCACACAGCTATTCAATTACATATATGCGCACTCACATACATGTATGCCGACATATAAATGCATCAGTGGGTGTTTGATTGTTCGTGTGTGTGAAGAGACGTTCGTGTCGTGTGTGTTTTGAAACTTAACTGAATTTCATGGCTTGCCGGCCATGCTATGTATTTGTAAGAGTAATTAAGGGGGTTCCTAAGATGTCACTAACTTTTCTCCTAGGTGGTTGGGAAGGGGTTTTTATATTAGTAAGATTAAAAATTATTTTATTTTTATATTAGTAAGATTAAAAATTATTTTATTTTTATATTATTAAGATTAAAAAGTATTTTATTTTTATATTAGTAAGATTAAAAATTATTTTATTTTTATATTAGTAAGATTAAAAATTATTTTATTTTTATATTAGTAAGATTAAAAATTATTTTATTTTTATATTATTAAGATTAAAAAGTATTTTATTTTTATATTATTAAGATTAAAAAGTATTTTATTTTTATATTATTAAGATTAAAAAGTATTTTATTTTATATTAGTAAGATTAAAAATTATTTTATTTTTATATTAGTAAGATTAAAAATTATTTTATTTTTATATTAGTAAGATTAAAAATTATTTTATTTTTATATTAGTAAGATTAAAAATTATTTTACTTTTATATTAGTAAGATTAAAAAGTATTTTATTTTTATATTAGTAAGATTAAAAATTATTTTATTTTTATATTAGTAAGATTAAAAAGTATTTTATTTTTATATTAGTAAGATTAAAAATTATTTTATTTTTATATTAGTAAGATTAAAAATTATTTTATTTTTATATTAGTAAGATTAAAAAGTATTTTATTTTTATATTAGTAAGATTAAAAATTATTTTATTTTTATATTCGTAAGATTAAAAATTATTTTATTTTTATATTAGTAAGATTAAAAATTATTTTATTTTTATATTAGTAAGATTAAAAAGTATTTTATTTTTATATTAGTAAGATTAAAAAGTATTTTATTTTTATATTAGTAAGATTAAAAATTATTTTATTTTTATATTAGTAAGATTAAAAATTATTTTATTTTTATATTATTAAGATTAAAAAGGATTTTATTTTTATATTATTAAGATTAAAAAGTATTTTATTTTTATATTAGTAAGATTAAAAATTATTTTATTTTTATATTAGTAAGATTAAAAATTATTTTATTTTTATATTAGTAAGATTAAAAATTATTTTATTTTTATATTAGTAAGATTAAAAATTATTTTATTTTTATATTAGTAAGATTAAAAATTATTTTATTTTTATATTAGTAAGATTAAAAATTATTTTATTTTTATATTAGTAAGATTAAAAATTATTTTATTTTTATATTAGTAAGATTAAAAATTATTTTATTTTTATATTAGTAAGATTAAAAAGTATTTTATTTTTATATTAGTAAGATTAAAAATTATTTTATTTTTATATTAGTAAGATTAAAAATTATTTTATTTTTATATTAGTAAGATTAAAAATTATTTTATTTTTATATTAGTAAGATTAAAAATTATTTTATTTTTATATTAGTAAGATTAAAAATTATTTTATTTTTATATTAGTAAGATTAAAAATTATTTTATTTTTATATTAGTAAGATTAAAAATTATTTTATTTTTATATTGGTAAGATTAAAAATTATTTTATTTTTATATTAGTAAGATTAAAAATTATTTTATTTTTATATTAGTAAGATTAAAAATTATTTTATTTTTATATTAGTAAGATTAAAAATTATTTTATTTTTATATTAGTAAGATTAAAAATTATTTTATTTTTATATTAGTAAGATTAAAAAGTATTTTATTTTTATATTAGTAAGATTAAAAATTATTTTATTTTTATATTAGTAAGATTAAAAATTATTTTATTTTTATATTAGTAAGATTAAAAATTATTTTATTTTTATATTAGTAAGATTAAAAATTATTTAAAATAATAGACAAAAAAATATTTTTAGTAAAAAGAATCAGGTGTGTCACTTTAACGAACAGCACTGTAAGTAAACGGAAGCCAGAACTAATTTTTCGGAGAAATAACGAAAAGACAAAATTTATGAACAGCTATAAAGGACAGGAAAATGTGATGAGCCACGATCGCCTACCTTCTGAATGGAAACGACATGCATAAAAGAAAACGTAGTGTTGAACGGGGGAGCGAACACCTTACCAGATATGAGAAAATTATAGAAAATTTCACAGTGCCAAACTTCAAGAAAGTTTCAACTTGAAAAGAGATGGTCATTGACAGTAATGAACAAATAGAATCATTTAGAAGAAGCCAGAAATTCAAAGTGATAGACGTCGGTGAACTAGACTAATCCAAGGAGAGAAAATTAAAATAGAGATGGATGACAGATGACAATCTCGAGAGGATGAACTGCCACAACATTAAACTTTTAATTATTTTGACACACTTGGGCACGCGCACGGCCACAAATACACACACACATGCTTTCTCTCTCACTCTCCATATATATATATATATATATATATATATATATATATATATATATATATATATATACAGAGAGAGAGAGAGAGAGAGAGAGAGAGAGAAATATAGGTTTAAAGTGTGCTATTTTTATGAGATAAAGTGCTCAATATCAGAGATAGAGCGTATGTAAATATAAATATAAATAAATATATATATATATATATATATATGTGTATAATTATTTATATATTATATGCACGGTACTTATTAGAAAGCGCTCAATATCAGAGATAGAGCTAACATATATATATATATATATATATATATATATAAGTTTGTGTGGGGGGAATTGTTCACTTTCTCTGGCCATTATAACAGAGTCCGAATCTCACTGTGATCGATTTGTAAGGAAGAAGTTATCCCAATGTTATCAGTCTAGAGTGACCGATCCCAATGTGCGGCACCTTTGGAAAGTGTCTGAAAACTATACCACTGGTTGACCGAAGTCTTGTGAATAAATTTAGCTGGAAGAAAAACTTGGCGGGCGGCGATGCCCGTGCTAGCATGAAGTCACAAGTCATTCTGACCGAGGATTTGAGCGTGCTGGCCTTGTTCAGATTGTTAAACACGCTATATAACACACCT
This sequence comes from Acanthosepion lycidas, assembly GCA_963932145.1. Lineage (NCBI taxonomy): Eukaryota > Metazoa > Mollusca > Cephalopoda > Sepiida > Sepiidae > Acanthosepion > Acanthosepion lycidas. The sequence goes on from OZ010605.1 coordinate 7,537,747, forward strand.
TCTCGCCTCACAGTTGTGGCATAATGGAGTATATGAGCCCTCTGGATGTTGAACAAACACAAATGCGCCTGAGCGGGCGTCTGCAATAGGGATTGAGTAGCGAACCTGGTAGACGGGTATTGGCGCGACCATTATTATTATTATTATTATTATTATTATTATTATTATTATTATTTATATATGTTTAAACTACATAATGGTTTCTCCTATACAAGTGCGTTTGAACAATGATGAAGAGTACAATTCTTCATTAAAAACTCTAGATTACTATAGTAAATAAGAAATTATATATATATATATATATATATATATATATATATATATATATATATATATATATATTATTTATTCGAAAATTATAAATTTATAATCTTATAATTTTCGGATGAATAATTATATTTCCTCCACTCTGTATTGAGCACTCTTTTCCAAATATTATTTTTTGGTTATTGGAATTTATTCCGTATACAGCAATCCTATACCTGTGCATATATATATATATATATATATATATATATATATATATAATGTCATGGGTTACCAAATCAAGTCTCGTGAGGGACATGTGGCTCTTTGACCTTTAATATACACCTCTTGGGAATATGTTGGGTTTATTCCATTATAATAGAAAATGTAAATCCCTGTAGTTCATTAACATGTAACATACGCTGAATATAGTTAAAACATTAATTAGTCATGATTTTGAAAAAAAATTACATATACATACATAATTTACATATACTATATAATACACAATTTACATATACTACATATTTACATATGTAGTATATATATATATATATATATATATATATATATATATATATATATATATATATATATATATATATATATATATATATATATATATAACTGCATACATGAATATATATTATTACATACGTGCTTTCTTAAAATATATATGAAATTTTTTAACAAAATCTGTATTTAAGTAAATGTTAAATTTCTCCATGCGCCTCACAAACATGTGAACTTTATATCGTATGTGACTCTTATATTAAGCAAGTTTGGCCCCCTATATTTGCATCTGAAGTGTTCAACAAATGATAAAGCGAGGATATATAATCATAGGGAGGCACAGTGTAGTAATGAATACCGGCACGGATTGAGGATTCGGAGAGCCGAGTTCGAATTCCAATCGAATCCATTACATTCACTTACGTGCTAATACCCTTGCGAAAGGTATGAATTCTCTTCTTCTTTCACGGCTATGGGTAAATAACCGGACAGACCGGGTTCTATAGCCTTGGATGGCACATGGTCTACCGCAGAAAGAAATGGCAGCCTACAGCGGGAAAAATCCTCCTCGTCAGTCATGCATCGAAAAATACGTGGTCGCCTATGTGTGTATCACGCATGGCATATAACTGACTGCCTTTCCATTTGAATCCATTACATCCAATTACGTGCTAATACCCCTGGGAAATGTATGAATCCTCTTCTCCCACACCCATCTATGGGTAAATAGCAAGACAAACCGGGTTCTATAGCCTTGGACGGCAACTAGTCTACCGCAGAAAAAAAATGGCAACCTTCTGCGGGAAAAAAATCTGCCTCCTGAGCCATGCATCGAAAGATACATGATCGCCTAAGCGTATATCACGTATGGCACATAATTATATATAATATTATTCATTGTTGAAATAATATTATTAAGAAAGAAAGAGATTATGTTGAGAATTTGATTTTGTCTCTTAAGACGTTTGCATGCATTGTTTCTTCTTTTAATCTTAAATCTAAAATGAATAAACAGACATTACTAATTAAGCCATCATGGCACCTCTTAATCATTACAAACTTGTACACTTGGTACTTTTTAATCATTATCAACTGTTAAACAGCATTCACTTTCATTTTTACGAATTTAGTTTACTGAAAAGATTTTTACTCCCGAGTGATGGTCGCCATATTGTCGAAAAAGTTTGAAGCGTTTACATAAAGAGACCGTGAACATTGCGCGCTTATCACTCAAATAGTCGCTTCGCACAGCTCACGAGGTATTCAATTCCGATCTGTCTTCCTCTGAGAAATCCAGTTATTTGGAGGCGATCATATTTCCACAGATAACGACTTTACTACGTTATTCGCGGGAAGTCTGCTCTAGAATTTCCCCCCGTCTCTCGTGATGGCGATGATTTTGTTAGCTTCGTTGACAATAGCAGCGATTGTAGCAGTGTCAACTCTTGAAATGAAAAGCTAGTCGACACGGAAGTGAGTTGGCTTAGAAGCATTAGTAAAAGCGATATCACGAGTCCTTGATTGTTAATCAGAAATACACGGCTTCTTATTGGGAGCAAGCACCATTGCTACGGCTATTCATGATAATGATGTCGCTAATATTATTACCAATTGTTATAGTAATGTGATTACACTCATCGTAATGGTATTTCAACTGATTCTGGAGTAAATAAATAATGTTTGACACTTAATTCCTGCAATATATAATCTAGGACTTGCATTATTTGTATAAGAGTGACTACAGAAGTGAATTCAACCTAAGAGAAACCGATATATTTTACCATAAAATTAAAGCATTTGTTACATATGAAAGAAAAATCTAGAAAACTAATACACATTATAATGATATATCGACTAGAACACTTGTTTCCGATAAATTCCTGTTGTAGTTAGAGCCATCAGATTGGTTGGAAAAGATTCCAATATACTCATTGAAGGGATTCCTGGTAGCCCATGCCGTAAAGTAATACAAAAAAATTGTTCTCACGAGTATATCGTACACCTTCGGAACGGGGTTTATCTATGTAAATATGCAGGTTTTGTTTTATTTATTTATTTTATTTTGTTTAAATTGCTCAGTGGAAAATATCAGGATACCATTTCTGACCTTAGGTCTCTGTGCAGGACCCGGAAAGAAATGAGTACACACCATAAATCAAAGGAATAATAATAATAATAATAATAATAATAATAATAATAATAATAATAATAATGTGACACATGGAAACAACAACAATCCCTGTTGTAGCCGGAGCCCTCGGATTGGTTGAAAATGATTGCAGTAGACTCATTGAAAGGATTCCTGGAAGCCCATGGCTTAAAGAAATACAAAAGAAAAAAAATGTTCTCACGAGTAAAGCCCACACCTTACGAAGGGCTTTATTTATGTAAAACAAAGTATTTTTTGTTTTTTTTTAATTGGTCAGTGGAAAATGTAATGATGACATTTCTGACCTTAGGGCGGGACCCGGAGAGAAATTTGTACACACCAGAAATCAAAATAATAATAATAATAATAATAATAATAATAATAATAATAATAATAATAATGTGTGAATGAAAGTCACTAGAAGATTAAAGAATGTTAAAAATGATATATTTAATAGCAAACTACTAGCACTATGTGAACTGATACCATGAAATTCAAAATGATTGCAGTAAGTACCTTTAATTTAAGTTCTCTTTGCTTTGATAATAATCAAAATCGCAAAGCGAGAATAACATTATATACACATAGTTTCAAAATTAACTAATTAATAAAATAATTACTAATAATAACTCCATGTCATTCTGGAATCTGTTACTTCACTTCAAACATCTTCGTAGAGGGAACATACCCCCACTTATCTCGGCGTATTTCATTCTGTATATGTATGAACGAGTGCTAAACCATACTTCAGCTTTGGCTTCGGACACAACCTGACGACAGCGCCTGGACAGTGGCCAGGGTGTTTATCACAGGCGAAATGTACGGACATTTCCATTAGCATGCTTACATCTAATTGGCCTTCATTGAGCATAAGGTAACATTAATGCGACGCCTGTGAATATCGGCCGCTTGGCTAAAACAATCTATTTAGATTTGGAATGAGTTTTATTGAGTCGGAATCAGCAGGTTAGCTGGCCGGGTTGACCTGAACAAGAGTAAAAATATAGAAACCCATCCATCTCTCTCTCTCTCTCTCTCTCTCTCTCTCTCTCTCTCTCTCTCTCTCTCTCTCGAATCTGGCGTGGTTTATTTAATGATTCATATTGATGGAAACATTGTTAGTGTAAATACAATCTGACTTAGGTCTCTCACAAACATGTCACATGTCATAGAGTTAAAGATTGCTCGAGTAGGTATAGGGTTTATGAAAAGTAAATCCATTATTTTGTCCGAGGTAATGTCTATCAGGGCGATTGATCTGAATGATTGAATTTAACAAACTACCTATTATCTGTATGCTAAAACGCTAAAAGTGGTATGGCGCACTCTATAATTAAGTAGGTATATTTTGGAAAAAAAAATGGATGATTTAATAACTGAACTAGCAAGTCCAAATCACTGACTCTAAAGTGTTATTTTTCATTCTGTCTTAACAAATTATCACATTTTGAATCCATTATTAGATAAGGTTAATATTAATCAGATTGTCGATAGTTTTGTACAATGTTATGCATATTCACACATGAAACTCGTGCTCACACCTAAAAAAGAAACATATACAAACATGGCGGATAGTCGGTTACTGGGAATTGACAGGACATTTAGAATTAACGGTAGGACTATAGAGCTATCTGGTTTGTTTCAATAGTACACAAAGTACAATAACCGAAGTTAAGCAACGTCGAGCCTGGTCAGTACATCGATGGGTAACCACTTGGAAATGCTAGGTACTAGTATCTAGTATTTCCAAGCGGTTAACAGTTAGTGTAAATGTCCGGGTGGTGTATTTGATAATGGTTCAGAATTGTTATTCAGTGAGCGGAGTTCCAATTCCAGTTGGGTTCGTTATATGCACTTACCCATTTAAAAAGGTATGAATCCACTTCTTCTCTCCAGTTATAGGTTAACTAGTAAGACTTATATCACATAAATATTAATAAGAAAATTCTTACAATCAAATTATTTTCTGGTTTAAAATAATCCACCACAGATTGATAAGACATAGAAAACAAATAAAACTAAAGTTTATTATTATTATTATTACACTATTTACATTATTCGGACTATTTTCCACATCTTTGTTGGCATAATTATCACAAAGTTTCGGCCGTTGTACGCTCCGGTCTTCTTCAGGTGGTTGGAATGTCGAACTGAACCCTTTAATTCGCTCGTTGGGGTAGACTGTTCTTGTTCACAGTGCGATGTTTAATGGATGTCAGTTATCAGTTATCTCCTGTTAATGCCCCTCTCCATGTTCTACACCGACTTAATTAGACATCACACGTGGAACTAGAACAGTCTACCCCAATGAGCCCAATGAAGGGTTCAGTCCTACATTTCAACCACATGAAGAAGGACACATTATTTTCCACCATGCAACCTCTCTCTCTCACAGGCGGGATGTGGTGAGCCTCTCACTGCTCTATCGCCACTTCCATAGAAAGTGCTCAAACGAACCATGTTCCTTAGTTCGACTATTTCTGACCTTCACGGCTAGGACCCACCAGCTTCTTCCTGCGAGCCACTGCTGTGTTGAACCGACTCCCAAGATGATGTTTTCCCTATCGCTAAAATCTTAACCTATTCAAGTCTAAAGGTGACCGTTATCTTCTCCATCTATCCGCATAAATTATACCGATTACATTGTAAGACTGTATCTCGAGTGGCTACCAGGCCTTATACAGGGTGAAATTTACTGTATAAAAAATGTGTAAGTGTTTGTGTGTGTGTCCGGGGATCAGTTATCATATTGTATTATGATATAATAATTAACAGGTTGGTTTGAAGGGGGAAAAAGTTAACTGGATGAAATAAGAAATAAAGAACACTGTTCACAGGGAAAAAGAAGAGAAATAAATTTAGCAAAAATAGCTTTACATTGGTTTCGACTGATTCTCTCTCATTCCCCATCGTTTTTATCATATAGGGAAGGCACAATTTCTTTAACGCTATCTCAGTATTATTACAACTTGTTTTGATCGTCGAGTGTTGCAATGAATTAATGACAATAGCCAGGCATATTATTATTTTGGTGGCTAAACCATTAACACGTAACTTGTTCAGCCGTGTGTTATGACTTGTGGCTACACTCGGACATCTCCGGGGAATCTTCGGCTGTTATCTTGGCGCCAAAACTTGCTAATAACACCGGACGCCATTGTTCGGTTGAAGCAGTTTTTCCTTTTATTTTTTATTTTCTTTGGTTTTACTTGTTTTAATTCTTCCGCAAGTTATTATTATTATTATTATTATTATTATTATTATTATTATTATTATTATTATTGACGTTTTTCTTCCTTGATTTGCTTATGTCTTTTCTTACATTTCTCTTTTCTGATTAGTTACAATATTTTTTGCTATACAATCTTTACGTGCTTCTTTTTATATGTTCCGTTAAGAACACACTGTCTCTGTTTTTTATAATCTTTCTCGTATTTTTTCCTTATTCGTACTTTTAGTTTGAATTTATTTTTGTTTGTTTTGTTTTTATAAGTATTGATCTTTCTTTCTTTCTGGCATACATTTTTCTTTTCACTTTTATTTCCTTGTATTTGTTTCACTTTTTCATTTTTTTTTTATTTCTATTATTATTTACATACACTCTTTCTTTACTATTTCTCTTTCTTTTCATTTCTCAGTCTTCTTTTTTTTTTCTTCCTTTGCTTAATGAAATTAATCCCATCCTTTCAAACCGACACGAACCAACATTTGCCGGCAATGTCGTCGGATATTTTGATATAACATCGTTCAAGTCTCCACACTTCATCATTTATTTTTTGCATCTAAATCTCTCAGCGTGCCAAAAGCTGTACAGAGACCAGTAATCAAACTTTATTACGGAAATCTGGACCTTCCAACCAACACACCTATTATTCTTTATTCCTTTCCAGTGCAATTTAACATGGTTTGTCTTCCCTTTAAAAATACTTAAGAAAGAAAAATCGCATTTTCGCTTAGATTAAAACAGTTGAAGGTGAAAATAATTACAGTCTCTGAAATAATTATGGCTGTCGTTTTCTCCTCAGGCTAACTATTAAAAGTTCATGTCTCTGTTCTTTGTTTTTTCTCTCTTCTTATCGCTGTTATTATTATGTTTAAAAAGGAAAACTCTTGCGAATGATTTTAAGTGGGTGTTCATATCAGATTCTTTCCAAGATGTCAACCAGATTTACTTCCCTTTGTAATTATTCTCTCGTCTCAAATTGCAAATATTGTACTCTTCCTTTTTATAACAGAAGTCAAATACCAGCTTACTTAATTTTAGTTAATTGGCATCTGATTTAATTTTGTGTAACACTATTTTCATCTGGAATACAATAGCCTTTTCAAATAGAAGCAATCATTACTCTCCAAGGATTCATTTTCGTTATGTGTAAATTGCTATAATTGTGCAAAGATATTGGACACATTTCCATTTCATTCTGAAACGGGGAAGACATGTGAACCGGGCGAATATATATATATATATATATATATATATATATATATATATATATATATATATATATATATATATAAAGTGTGACGTCACGAGCTGCGACGGGATTTCCGCTTCCGCGTCTCGTATATTCGATTTTGGAAATTTTCATGCAGCAAGGGTGGACTGTCATTGTTATTTCGTCCGTGTGTTGTTTGATTTATTGAAATTGTCATCTTTGATAATGGCTTATGTAAGCCGAATGCTTAGATTGGATTTAAACATGTTTCAATATGGCGTTTCCTTTCGTCTTTCAACGATAATGTGATTAAGCTTATCAGACAATATGAAAGGAACTTAAAATGAATAGACAAAACTTGTTTATATTATTTAATGAAACGAGCATTAATGAAAAATTGCTGCCTAAATGTACACAACATATATATATATATATATATATATATATATATATATATAGTGGATGTGTGTAATATAACAAAGGAAACTAGTGTTAAGTGTGAAATAATAAACGGGAAAAGGTGTTGCGTGTGAAAAATTAAAAGGAAAACAGAAGATCATAATTATTATTATTTATTTTGAAAATAATCTAGCGTCATATTGCTTTAGAAAGATAAACACTTAGATCACAACGCTGTGACGTGCAATTCCAGTCACAGCTAAACGCCATACACGCCGGGGAGTTTCGCATACACACAAACGCGTATGTCTTTTTCTTAAGCGGGAAGAATGTCAAAGACACACACGGAGAGATTGTCAGATCAAAATGAGACCAAATGACCTTCTACTCTTTCTGGCCTTGCGATTAGGCTACTTCTGATCTCTCTTACAATAGCGACTGGTCACTTCCTGCAGGTCGTCCAGGCGTCTAATTTCCGTGCTTCTGATTGGTTATTTGTCATTTACTAATGGGGTTGTATCATAACAACTAATTAAAATCTATGGAAGGTGGACTGCAAAGAGAACACTTTATCTACGGACGTTTGATATTTGCTCGGAAAGGTGAAACAATGATATTTTCGGCTGTTTACTGCAATGACCTGATTGTTCCGTATAATTATATTAGACTGGCTTGTTATATAAATGCTAAATTATGTTTAGCAGAAACAAGGAACAAGAAGATACAACATATAGATTCCTGTGCTTGATGATTGCTTCAGCATAACTTAAATTTAGTAACACATACACACAAACACACACAAAAACAAACACACACACACATATTCAACTGATCTCTTATTTTTTTAAAGTTAGAAACTCTACATATAATTTTTACTTCTATTTTACTTTTTGCACCTTTTATGCAATATATATATATATATATATACATATATATATATATATATATTAATGTGTATATATATATATATATACACACTACACACATATATATATATATGTGTATATATATATATATATACATATATATATATATAT
>OZ010605.1:7549026-7569026 GCA_963932145.1 Acanthosepion lycidas
ACGAGGTTTCTCAGCCATAACAAAATCTTCCTCTCTTCTACATTCAACCACGGGATTAAAAAGGTCTTTGGCATAATATAGAAGATTACAAGTTGCTATCAAAAGTTATATTTCTATCATGAATAAATAATTATATATTAATATAAATCTATATATCCACTTACTACTGAAATCGTTTGACCGCTTTGATGATATTATTAACAATTATCAAATAATTATTTACGGGTTCGTTGGTTTCTACCTCACGTTATGTCTTGTGTTTTTTGGGTGTTTTATTTTTTCGTATCGTCGGTGAGTTTTGTTCGGTCATTATTGGGCGATACATGCTCAAATTTTAACTGGAATCGTTCTCTTTAACCGGTGTTGCGACGGTAAAACTTGAGCTATCCTATGGGATAAATTTCGCAGGAAATCACCTAGCAGAATACTCTATAAGACATTCGGGTAAATATCCGTTTCCAAAGATCTATTTGGACGTCAACGTCTTTGCAGTCTTGCAGCAGAGTTTCCATTGGCTTCAGCTGTGTCGATACAAATTTCCAAATCCGTGCATGAGAGAAACTGCTCGCACCTGCTGGGCTATTAATGTTTATCTATATTTTTCCCATTCTCGGATAAGAATTTGAGGTTGAGTACTGTGCAACACCTTATCTGAAAATTGGAAGAATATATATAAAAAAAAATGAAACTGGCAGACCTTGTCCCCTCTTTTTAATCAATCTCTTTGAATGAATACTTGCTGCCTAAAAATATCCTATACACACACACATACAAAAACACACACACACACACTGATATATATATATATATATATATATATATATATATATATATATATATATATATATATATATGTATATATATATATATATATATATATATATATATATATATATAGAGAGAGAGAGAGAGAGAGGTATTAGATACCCTAGGAGATGGGTATCCGCAAATACGAGTTTATGCTTGCTCAACACCCACAGAGTCCACTTGTGGTTTGTACTGAAACTACGCTGAGCAGACCTTAGTTACAGTTTCTGGAAGATAACGTTTTATCTTACGGGATCAACAATTTGAACAAGGCAAGCACGTTCTTTATCTATCTATCTATCTATCTATCTATCTATCTATCTATATATATATATATATATATATATATATATATATATATATATATGCATATATACTTATTTTCATACTGATCGTTGTGACAGTAAATTTTAAAAATCTTTGGCGCCTCCCTTGATAAATTTTCTATTAATATCAAGAGACTAGAAAAGATCAGTATAAAAATAAGTAGACAGAGTATGTCTACATTATTCAATAAAATACTCACCCACACACACTGCACCTAATACGGGGGTGAATGCTAATAACATAGATTATACAGTGAACATTTCAGATGACATTTCTCCTTGTAACCAAAATGCATGTTGCATACTTATTGATGTAACCTCATCTAAGCATAGCTTTTCGTTTCATATTACTGTCTGATACAGATTCGTGGTTGCACTTAATCAATAAATATCGTTACTATTTAATATCTTTTCGCGTGAATGGTTGTTGTTATGCGTTGTGCTTTAAAAATGCTGAGTTGAATCGATGGTTGGGTGTGTTCATGGGTTTTGTCTTATGTAAATTGCCTTTTACAAGAATCAGGTCGAATGCAGTCGAAAATAGAGGCGTGAAAATAGATGAGTGAAGCAGCAAGTGGCTGAGGCTTTTTTTTTCCCATCACGCAAAGCGAAATAATTCTAAGATCTGTTAGTTTAAAACGCAACTTTTATAACCGGAAAGGAAGCCAAGAACAAAAACGATTTTTGAAAAAAACAAAACAAAAAAAAACAAAAAAAAAAACCGAAAACAATAAAACAATGACTATATAAAACACGAACTTGTTTCCGACACGTAGAAAAAGCTGACAGTTTTTGCAGTGGTGTAAAAGCGGCCATACTTAAGTTCGAAATATGAAGAGTGCGCAACGATTCAAAAAAAAAAAAATAAAAAAAGAGAAAGAAAAAGCGCGAAAGAAAATTTAGACGTCAGTGTGAATGAGTCTTACTATTCTTGACTTCCGTATTGGGAACTCTGCTATGAATGCACTCCGTGTGTGGCTTCCTCTCCGCGGCAATACTTAGAGGCGAGAAGATGCATTTAATTACGTTATATGACATTATGCATCAGACATAGAAAAGGAATGACTGGAGGATGAGAGGGGAGATTTAGAAAACTTGTTTCTTTGGAGTTATTTTAATAAAAAAAATAACGATGTACATTCGCACTTCGAGGAGAAATATATAAACACGTTTGCAGTAGAGAATGGAGATGCATAGAGATTCATAGAGTCGAGGGAGGCAACTAGGTACACTTGATAAATAGATAGCAATAGACCAATATATATATATATATATATATATATATATATATATATATATATATATATATATATAGAGAGAGAGAGAGAGAGAGAGAGAGAGGAGAGAAAGAAGGATAATATACTGATATAGATAGATAGATATTGGGCAGACTGGGATAGATAGATAGATAGATAGATAGATAGATAGATAGATAGATAGATAGATAGATAGATAGATAGATAGGAACAGAACCGGATAGATAGATAAGAACATATCATGATAGACAGATAGATACAGGCATACTACAGACAGTGTGAATAGACATGAAGAGATTGCGATAGATAGATAGATAGATAGATAGATAGATAGATAGATAGATAGATAGATAATGAAGTGACAAGTATAGATAGATAATGAAGTGACAAGAAAGATAGATAATGAAGTGGCAATGATAGATACAGAGATAGATAGATAGATAGATAGATAGATAGATAGATAGATATATAATGAAGTGGCAAGGATAGATAGATAGATAGATAGATAGATAGATAATGAAGTGGCAAGGATAGATATATAGATAGATAGATAATGAAGTGGCAAGGATAGTTAGATAGATAGATAGATAGATAGATAGATAGATAGATAGATAGATAGATAGATAGATAGATAATGAAGTGGCAAGGATAGATAGCTAGATAGCGAGATAGATAGATAGATAGATAGATAATGAAGTGGCAAGGATAGATAGATAGATAGATAGATAGATAGATAATGAAGTGGCAAGGATAGATAGATAGATAGATAGATAGATAGATAGATAGATAGATTGATAGATAGATAGATAGATAGAAGTATAGATAAACTTTTCTCTTTGATAACTTGTTGTTTATGAATTTAATTGCAATACGAGTGTCACGGACACATGACATCAATTTACAGTTCAAATGGCTAGATGTAACCTTAATTTCTATCCTAAGTGTTTCTTTTATAGCACTTCATACTTTCCATACTTTCCAAGGAATATTTAAATACAATGTCTGTCGTTTTCTTCAGTCTTCGTATTATTATTGAAAATATCACGGAGATGATTTCAAAGAACGGAAATTATGCCATGTACCTCTCTGTCATGTCTTCAGTAGTAGGACAACTTGAATTTTTTCGCGCGATTAATTAATTCATTCTTTTACGGTTTATCAACCGTTGCAGCTTATTTAAAGCCGAGAATATTTTTAGATTATGAGAATTTCTTTATCTTTCTATATTTCTGAGATGTGATATTGTAATTATTTATGCTATTTACATTGTGCCGATTGTTTTCCACCATTTTTCTTTCCTTATTAACGGTGCGGAACGCCCGGTAATTAAAGCAATCCGGTGACTTGAGCCAAATATTTGTGAATTCAATACCTGGATGCAGTAGAGGTGAACAAGAACTTGGAGAGTTGATTTGAAGGAAAATATTTGATACAGGGATATCCGGTAGAGGCATGACACGTGAAACTAGAACAATCTACTTCATTTGGAAATTCCAATCACCTGAAGAAGGCCGGATTGCACAATGATGGAAACATCGTGAATACGGCAACAAATATGAGAACAATCCCAACAACGTAAACAGTGTAAATAAGATTATCTGTTTTTACTGATCAATGTTTTACAATTAATCCATAGTTGATTATTATTATTATTATTATTATTATTATTATTATTATTATTATTATTATCATGCCATCGATGCGAGATAAATAAACGCCGACTCAAGTATTCTTTATCCGGCCTTCGCACTGCAATCAAAGTGTAGTATATGTTTTCGCCTTACTGCTGTGTTTTTTTCTTCATGTTGTTCATATAAAAGATTTTATTGGTGCGGGTTTCAACTCTGCAGTAAAAACTTCCACATTGCATTAAAATCAATGTGTATTATCAGATAAACTATATTTTATTTCTCATCTCTGATTCTGTCTTCGGACAGGACATAAGAAATAAATGAAATATGTTTGGTCCAGGAGATTCCAACGCTACGGCAACACCACCCCCATTGCACCAGGACCTGGTTCCATGGAATATAGATGCTAACGTGACGTTGGTTGCAGGGACTGGTTAATTTTTGGGGTTTAGCTCATGTGCGCGCGCTTGGGTTCCCCACATTAGACCGGCCTTATTTTGGGTGGGGGGGAGTAAATACCAAGTGTAGTATCTGTTTTTTGCTTTACTGTTTTATCTCTTCGCGCAGTGGTGGGTCAACAGCTGTTCATTTGGCAACGCGGGAACAGGACATTCGTTTTCCTTGATCTATATTTACACAGTACATTAATTGGACACTAGTACATAAAACCAACATATTGCCTCATCTTCGTTCACATGCGGTAGGTAAATTAGGGATTCAGTCCTCGAAAGTTTGAATAAAGTGCCCAAAGCACATTATTTTCTTATTTTTATTACATGTGTCTAATGCCAAATTATTTTTATTATTAGTTAATTAATCGAAAATTAACATTGATTTGACTGGCGGATTTCCTTGAAAATAACAGTTCTGGCTCTAGTTTAGACTGAACAACTCAATGCAAATTTGTACTCTGTCGTTTTCTTATCTCTACCATTAGATTATGAACAAGAGAATTCCGACTATTAAATCATATATTTCTTTTATTTTCTTCTGGCTTTTATTACAACATTTTTTTCTGTTCAACAGTCTGAATGCTTTTAGTATTAATCTCCCCATCTTTTCACGTGCTCCTCTGAATGTATTTTATTTTTTTTTATTTACATAATGCAAAACAGCACACAATTTTCTGCCATTTTCTATTAGTGCTTATGAAAGAAGGAACGGGTGCCCTTTTCCGTATAAATTCATGCTTTATTCTGTCAATTTATGTTTGTGATGTTACGATAATGTACTTACGTGCGCATGCTCAGATACACTTATCCGAATAAGTGTTAGGTGCGCATGCTCAGATAAACTTATCCGAATAAGCGTTAGGCGCACATGCTCAAATACATTTCCTAGAATAAAAGTTTTAGTGCCCCTCGTTTTGCCAACATTCTAAAGTTAGAATTATTAATAGTAGAACAGTCCATATCCAAATACGTTTTGTGCCTAACCTATGCTAAATTTACCTACATTTAAGTAAAAAATGATTAACATATATTTGACAAAAAACAGGTGAGTGTATTTTTAAAAAGAAGAAAACTAATATATATTTTCCATTTATTATCAGTAAAAGTATGCGAACGTTTTACTCAGCATCTTTCTGTAGAAACATATTTCTTTTGGTTCAAGTCTGTTCTTCATCTGTGAGGAGATTGTTCCGAATTCACTGCCACATAGATGGATCGATATTACGTAACATTTCCGTGATCTTTTTCTTTGTTTCTAACGAAATTTTATGTTACTTAATAATTTGCTTAAGTTTTGAAAGTCATCTTTCGTTATCTCGAAGCAGCTTCGGATTTCCGTGACGCACTTTCGGTCCTCTGCTAGAACGCATCCCAGATATCTAAATTATTGCACTTGTTAGATTTCGCTATCCCCAAATTTTAATTTGCTTGTTGGGATATCCCATTTGCCAACAACGAATCATTAATGGGTTAAACAAATTCTGAAGTGAAACTTAGTAGGAGTCATTTAATCAAACAAGCTATCAACATAATTAATTATTAAAACTAGCCAACCGACCCATGCTTTTATACTATAAGGTACTTATGAATATTTTTTTAATTGCTTTAGATCTGTTAAAATTTTCTGTTGTTTTAATTCATCTGCAACAGGCACTGTTTATTTTTATCTTTCATTTCTTCCCTCCTTCTCACGCTATCAGCGTCAAAAAAAAAAAAAAAAAAAAAGGTTTCTTCCTGAAAAAAACGGTACCGCCATTGTTTGACCTTTGTGGTCCGCCGATGCTGTCGACAATATCAAATTCTCAAAAAGAACAAAAATAAAAAAAAAACAAAAAACAAAGCAACAATAAAAAGTACTAAGTACAATACACGAACATTAATTCGAATCGAGGGTCGAATCGAGAAACCAGTCTAGACACCAAACTCTTTTTATATTTTCTCGTCTGAAGTTTTTATCCATTATTGTGCATCAGTTATAATTAAAAAGGTAAAAGAGACCATACTGTCGAGCAAACAGAAAGAATATCTTTCGTAAACAATCTTCATAATTATCCTTTTCTTAATTTTTTTTTTTTTTATGACTTTCGACTCGAATCTCATATTAATTCTGAAGTTTCTGTGCGGTCGTTCTTACTTAAATATATAGAAATTCCGTATTAATAATTGTGGAATTACTCTTATCATCTCTCAGTTGCGTCTCTGTCTTTGGGCAGAGTGCGCTCAGGGGTTTCTCTGTCAGAGGGGCAACTGAGAAAATTATACTGAGAGGTGCCCAGCCCTGGGGAACAGCTGCCCGAGGCCGCGCCCTCACATTGCATCAGAGGGAGGGATCAGTGCTTGCACCGAGGCCAGCGCAACCGACGGTTTGTGGGGGCTGAGGGGAATTTTTCTACCTGTCCCAGGCGTACGCGCCTGGGTCCCCACAATAAAAAAGTCCTTGTGTCACATCGCGTCCAAGTGGGGCGGGGGGGCGGAGGAGTTAATACTGTGTATTTGGCCAGCCAATTCTTCCATTGCCCCTTCCTTTGTTTATTCATCTATGTGTCGTGTTCCATTGAAACGCCGATTATATTTTTTCCTCTTGCGTTCAAAATTCCTGTGAATTTTAAATGTTCCAAGACCACATTCTACATTATGCATGCAAGCAAATTCAGTTGTCTTCTTGTTAAATCTAAATAAAAGTGTCCTTTTTATTTCCATTTTCAATAACACTTCGCTGTTTCTCACATTTTCAGTCTATAGTATTCTTAGCATGCTTCTGTAGAACAACATTTCTGTTGTTTTAAGGATATTCACCAGAATTCACTGCCATATAAGAAGACCGATGTTATATGACATTCCACTATTATTTTCTTTGTTTCTAAGGAAATTTTCCTGCTTCTTAATACTTTGCTTAGTGTTTGGAAAACATCTTTCGGTATCCCAATGCGCCTTCGGATTTCGGTGTCACACTTTCCCGTCATCTGTTAAAACACTTCCTAGACATTTAAACTTTTGTACTTGCTTGAATTTAATTCCTCCAATTCGTAATTCGCACCTTTTTTTTTCTTTTTGCTGAAAATCATTCATCCTGTCTTAGTTAATCCTTTCTTCTAGCTTTCCTTTACTAGTTTCTGTTAGAGTGACTCTAGTTTCTTTTTTGTTTGCTATCGACAGTGCCATCTGCCTATCTGGTGCTGAAGTTGTTTAGATTATGGCCATCAATAATGAATCATAGTAGGACTTCAGTACTGATTCACTGTATAAGTTGAATAAGTCCGGTGAGACGACACATCATTGTCTTATGCCAATTTAACACAGGTTTCATTAAAAAAGAAAGTCGATATATATATATATATATATATATATATATATATATATATATATATATATATGTGTGTGTGTGTGTGTGTGTGTGTGTAAAGAGCGATATACAAAATAAGCCCATTTTTAAACACTTTACAATTAACTTAAAATGAGACTTGAGACTAAAGAAATGTGTCTCTACAGAAAGATTCTGAGAATACTATAAAACAGTAAACAAAGCCTACGATACCATATACAGTACCAGTGATGAAAAAACTCACAACATTGTGGTTCCAAAGAAGACTCTCTGATCTATCTATCTATCTATCTATCTATCTATCTATCTATCTATCTATCTATCTCTCTATATATATATATGTATATGTATATATATACATATATATATATATATATCTTTCTCTCTCTCTCACGCACACAGACACACACAGAGACGCACACACAGAGACACATGCACATATACAGAGAGAGAGAGAGAGAGAAATATGAAAGAAGAGAGAGGGGCAGAGGGAGAGAGATGCGGGGTGCTCTTTTTCAAGATAACAGTGTTGAATACAAATTTCAGCTTCCCTTAGGAAACTCTGTTTTTGTCCATAATAAAAATATCATTAGCATGTATTTGTTACACCGCAACATTTCACTGGAGAACATTGACCTCTTACTTCTCCAAGCCATATATAAACATTTAACTCGAATCCACAACGCCCCTTTCAATCACCTCCAATACAACGGCATTTCAGCAATTCAGCTGCCAGTAAAACCCTTAAAACTCTTGGGGGATATGTTCATCAAAAAAAGGCAATACAACATGAGTAAAATGTGTCTCAATCTTCATACGTAAGCTTTAAAATATCTCCGAAACGTAATTGCTATTTTAGTTAAATGGCGCAAAATAAAAACAAACAGACGAATATAAAAACAACCTGGTCCACCGCCTTAGCATTTGAATCCTTTTTTAAAGGACTTATCATTTAACAACATAGACGATACACTGACTATATCTCGACTTCAAATTTATTTCATTGACAATGGCTAACGATGTGCGGTAATACACAGGAGAATGCAAAGTATTTTTTATGTTTTGAGCCAGTTCAAAATCAACATTTTCGATACGAAAAGAAACATACATAAAAAAAACAACCAAAACAATCATTCCTTGTGCCTTCTATAAACAAAGAATATTTAAACGAAGCATTGTTGCCTACATATACAACACACACACACACACACACACACAGATAAACACACTGAGACTTGGTACCGGATAATTGAATTGAATTCGGAACGGCACAAATTATACTAACACTAGTTTAAAGAGTCGAAAGCACGTGAAACATGATTGACAAATGGAAATCGTAAAAGAAAGAAAAGTAAAATTATCAGATTTTTTTCTTCCTTTTCTCCATAACTCATCTCCGATGAAGCTTTAGTAATTGTGAAACATATTAGATTGGTAAACGTTTCCTATTTATTCTTTATGTCATCGCGCCCGCACGCCTACACACACACACACACACACACACACACACATATATATATATATATATATATATATATATATATATATATATATACATAGATAGTTAGATAGATAGATACACGCTAAATGTTAACAAAGTGCGTGTCCCAAGTATCATTCACGGTATGAGGTTACAGATCAAACCTCTATAGGTGGACGTCAGAGAAATATCTACGTGCAGATTATAAGAATCTGTTGCATAATATATATATATATATATATATATATATATATATATATATGTGTGTGTGTGTGTGTGTGTGTGTGTGTGTGTGTGTGTGTGTTATAACAGCTTCCTTTTCGCAAAATATATGAGTAGTTTATTTTCGGAAGATAAAACTTCTAAGGTTATGATTTTCTGCAATTAAAGTAGTAAATTTGAAGATTAACGGTATCAGTTGTAACATCTAAAATTAAATTTCATTCATCTCACCCTACTCTGAGTTTTGCCGAGTTACTCGTTATTTGATATATTACAGAAATGATATATATATCCTTATAGTGTTACTTGCAAAATGGGTAGAATTTTCATAAATTCAAGTTTAAGAAGCTCCCTTACGAGTGGATTGATTCTCTACGAAACGAACGGCATTAACACACACACACACACACTCACGCAAGCGCGCACACACACATACAAACACACACATTTGGATACGCATCGAGCAGATATGAAGGTTCATGAAAAAATCATAGAAAATTGTAGTTTAAAAACAGTAAAATCGACCTTGCTTACCGAAACGCTCCTCTGTGGCTCAATCGGTAAAAAAAAACGTCAGGTTATATGACGGTTTCGTATAGGATACAGGTTCGATTCCTGTCGGAGGACGTATATTTTCTATCACAATTTCTTGGACATTCAGGCTGTTAAATGTTGTTAATACTGTTTATTATAAACAGAGCTTTTGCTTAAATATTTGTATCTATAAAAAAGAATGTATAAAAATGTCTTAGAATAATTGTCGTAATTTTTACATTTCATTATATATACAGTGTAACCCGGATATAAGAGAGTTGTCGGGACCGGTGTAGATGTCTCTTATATCAGGGTTTCTCTTATATCCTTGTTTCTCTTATATCCGGGTTTGGTCTGTTTTGTTTAGGTAAGTATGGCTCTAATTTGGGACCAGAGAAAATATCTCTTATATCCGTGTTTCTCTTATACCAGGGTCTCTTATATCCGGGTTACACTGTATATAAAAGTTTTAAATGGATTTTTAATCTGTCAGTATTTCTTACTATTCTAAACATTATTTATTGTCACTAAACATAATTGATTTAACATCCCTTTATTTAATTTTCAGAGACATTGAAATAAATAACAATTTCTTTTATTAGTAGAATATATGCCGGTTGTTACTCATTTCATGTTTTAAAAAAAAAAAACAAAAAAAAAAGAAACAAAAAAAATCACAGGGATGGCTGCTCAAACATCTAGTCTTTAAATGTAACGTTTAGAATAATAGAATCTATATACATAAAAGAAAAGTTGTTTCTCGGCGACATTTTTTTAATGGTGTTATTATTACCGTTGACACCGAATAAACATGTCTAGCAACTACATTACGTTCATTTTAAAAGATTTTTTTAAAATTGAAGTAGATTTTTATTTCTTGTCTCAAATTTCAAATGATTGCCTGAACAGATTTCACACCTATTTTTTTAAACATTTTGTATCATATAATCTGCAATGTGTCCTCAGATTTTTACCTCTTTTCATAACTATTTGAACTGCTTGTTCACCGTTTTCTCTTCTTGTTTTTCAGCGAATCAACATATCAATGTGTTCGGATAAAGAAAATTACCAAAACATTTTTCCGAATGGATGTCGGTAAGTCACATTTTTCACAGTCACATTTTTGTTTATGGAGATTAAATTTCTTCCTTAGTCTACCGATCGGTTCTAAAACGTCAAATGGAAATCTAAATGATTTGATCTCTCTGAATTTGAAGCCAGAAATTGCAGAGCTTTAGATTACTTTCGTTTCGGTTTCTCTCATTAAACTTGCTTCTTAGGTTCGTTTAAACTGCTGTACTTTTGACGGAAACACCGTTAGAAAATATAGATAAAATGCTATTTGTTAGGAACGTCTGTATTAATTAAAGATAACTGAAAATCCGGGTTTATCGCAATCTTAAAAAAATAAAGAATTAAGTATAGAAAGCTGAAATTTGTCCAAACAAACATTAGATAAAATTGTAAAAAAAATCAGTTGCTTATCATTAACTTGCCCAAGTACTCCTGTAAATGCATGACATATCATGGCTGGTTACAGTGATGAAAGTCCAAGCCTTACTAAAAATTACAAAAATAGGAGCAATAATCGATCGCCATGAATGGATATGGGGAATAGTACCAGAAGAATATACATTATACTATTTGAAGATAGATTTAATATAAATTTATACTATAATGAGTGTACCCTTGCCAGTTGTTAGGAAGTTTTAATAATGCAATGAAAGAAAAAATCTTGAAACGATGTATTGAGATTCAATAAAGCGAGGATAAAGAATTCACAACTAAAATAGAGGCCAATGAATCGTCTAATTAACCCATTTACCTTATATTTTTTAGACGTTCAATGCCATCTAGAATTCATTGATTAATCCTGGTATTATATAAATAACTTTTTGCTCAATATTTTTTCATGGTAAAAGTATTGTTTAATATAACAGTGAAATGGAATCTAAAAAAAGACAGCAACGACAAAATCCTATTTCAAGACCAAGTTGAAGCAAGACGATAACTTAATAGACAAATGTATCTGGGTGCCTCACGTGAAAGGCTTGAAGAAATATGACTGCAATTTAAACAACGTAGGAGTAAAGTAACTGATTAATTAAACGTTTCTTTTAGCTATGGTACTGATTTTCTCTAAATGTAGGTAAATATTTTATTTGTATTGTTTGTTAAAATGATTAAGGGAAGTAATCACTCATAAATTTACTAATTTTGACATACCTCCCTTCAACTATAGATGCGACAGAAAATATATAAATACACATTGATAATTATTATATCGTTTGATATTATGATTATATTACTATGAATAATTATCAACAAACAACATGATTAGTATAACGCACAGGAAAGAGGTTTCGTTCTAGCTGTCGTCATCATCAGATATATGTAAAAAAAAAAATGATTAAAAATATTATCGATCACATAACCAAGAAAATGTGTTACCATTTATTTTTTTTTAATTATTCCCTGCATAGCAAAATATTAAATGCGCGTCCAATGACGAAAACAAAATCTAAAAAAAAGTCTTAGGATGAAAAATACTCTAAAATAGTGGCCTTTTAAAAACAGTGAAAGTTTTTAAAACCTATGGAACCTCGCTATCTCACAGCCTCCAGCAGCACCCACCAGATATATCTGATATAACTATTTCAATGAACGCACGGACGAATTAATGTATTTTGGCGCGAAGAAGTGTAATTCTAATTACAAAGATATCGATACTAAACATTTTGTATTATCCGAGCAATCACAAAATGTCCGCCTCTTTTGTTTCTTTTAAATACTAAAACAAACAGTTTTAGCCGAACTACGAGCACCTCTTTCCGTTAGTCAATAGTTGAATGTTAGCGATAAGAGAAATGGTTTTTAATTCCGGATTGTTGTCTTCTATTTCATTGTTTCGTCTCCATTCTGTCGATTTCTAAATGGCAATTATGGCATCAATCAACCTTTTGATGTTTTCCGTATCGTTTGAGACTAATTTGCAGGTATCGACTTTTCGCGCCATGACATTTTTCGCGCGCTTTTCTACGGCTTGGCAGACTTCTCGCGGCTTTAATGAGACGATAAGAGAATTGCCAGCGTTTGTTTCAATGGATTTTATTCCCATTTTTTTTTTCTTTTTTCTTCGTGACTGGTTTGGAGGTTATCTTTTCTAAGACTTCTTACGAAAGGAAAATATAGCTTTATGGAAGTCATTATAGATTGTTTTTAAATTTTTGTACAAAATCTATATTCGTTTACATTGAACAAGCGAGAAATTTTGCACTGTATGACAGAATTGTACTTTCATACATTAAACTTAGCATAATGGATTAGTTAAAATATAACGCATGCTGTATTTTCACTGGGAAAAAAATCAAGGGCAAACAAAAAATGACATAGAGGCAGAGAAATTATGGGATATTTGTATTGACCGCTCCAAGCACAGAATAATAGAAGGAGGAGAAAAATAGCCCCACAAGATTGAAGCCATGGACTATTACGAGATATTTTCCGATAGTCAATGTGGAAAAAGAGTGTTGATGATATTTCTTTTCTTGATTCGTCAGAGGACGCACTTACCAATGAAGTAATCAACGCTTAAGATATCAATGATCGATACACACACACACACACACACACACACATATATATATATATATATATATATATAAAGAACAGTAAGATATATAATGCGGTGTTCTTATAGATATTTTTATTTTTACAAAATAGTGCTCAATGTAAATTTTCATAGCATTACTATTATACATTAATTGATTTAAAATATGTTTTGTCGCTACACAGTAATAAACATGTTTCAAAAATGGAAGCTAAAACCTTCAAATTTAATTTTGTACTGAAATTAAAAACATTAATTCCATTTCATACTTAAGCGTATTTGGGAGTAACTTATTTTTTAAAATTTACTGAGTTTTAAAGGCACAGAAAATCCTTAATGCATTGCTTCCAAGGATTTCTGGAAGTAGCATTTCTTTTCACGGAAATTTATGTTATTTATTATTTATTTTTTCCAAAAGGTCATTTTCGAAACCAGACGAACTATGAATAAACGGTGCTGCTTTTTTACTGTTAAAACCGTAAATCTCCATGTTGCTTTTGTTATATATATATATATATATATATATATATATATATATATATATATATATGAAGAAAAATATACGGAAAAAAACAAACAAAAATCCTTATATGCAATTATGCTGTTATTAGACCGAAACGTCCGACGTTGATACTATATTAACATTAAAACAGCATAATTGCATACAAGGATTTTTGTTTGTTTTTTCCGTATATTTTTCTTCATACTGTCGGATCTATATCCATATATCTTCTTACATATATATATATATATATATATATATATATATATATATATATATATATATATATATATATATATATATAAGCTTTTTGTAGTACAAAATTTAATTATAGCTAGGAATAAGCATAATTTATGTTATTTTCATATATATTTTAAAAGCAAAAAAAAAAAAAAACCGATTTCGTCCCAGCCTTATCAAGTTTATTTCTGGGATATAAAAAAATGAACGTTTAAATTTAATTGATGTTAACGATAACTAATGGAGGGAAAAAATATGATTTTCATGAAAGATGAAAATAAAATAACATTCAGACCCAGTAAACATTCCCTGAGTTTACAGAGGCAAGGCCCGCGGGATCTGATATACAGGGACTCTAGAACCTTCAGGTGATATGAGGCGTGAGACCACGATAAAAATCGATAAATGGTCCACGCTAAAATCAAAGACACAATTCCTATTATGTATAACATGCTCTGCAATTGAAGAGCCAGGAGTATTAATTAGTTGACTTTTCCTGACATCCGCATTCAAAATCCTGGGAGGTCAATGTTGCTTTATTCTCAGATCCACACCTTTGTGACGTCCTCCCTATGTAGTCGAGTCCACAACTACACTTATATTTATATTAGGTCGATGCAAAAATAATGACGTAATAATGTCGTTGTTTGACGTAATTTTTAACGTCAAAAAACGACATTCTGACGTCATTATTTTTGCACCAACCTAATAAATCACTGAATTAGCATGATGGGGGTGGTGATATCCTTACGGATGGAAGAGAAAATAGGACGGGTGACAAACATCACCCGAACATTAGCCAAATAAATTACAGCTATTAATCGCACGCAAAATTCGCCTAGCTACAGACTCACCCACTGAATCAATAAAGTGAAGACGCAAATAAACCAGACATTTTTTTAACAAAATACCGATATATATATATATATATATATATATATATATATATATATATATATATATATATATCGCCATCAAGGATGCAACAAGATAATAATGCCACTGAGACACAAGGGGGTTACTGGGTATGGAATAATTATGAACAGAAATGTTAATAATGAGCGGGAAGAGGAAAGAGTAATCAGGAAGACATTAATATAAAATATATAAAAATGAATGTATATAAATTTTCTCTTAATCGGTAATATTCATGCAAGGCAATAAAGCCACTAAGACACAGGAGGTTACATGGTGTGCGAGAATTAGGGACAGCAACATTAACATGAGCGGGAAGAGGAAAAATAATCAGGAGGACGGTTAATAAAATGATTATATATGATAAATATAAATGATAAATATATGAATCGCTATCATCCATGGTGTCTGTTATTTGGAATAGTTCTTTTATTGACACAATTTTCAAAGATGGATGATCTTTGCCATGATCCTCTGGCCTCACTCGCTCAAAGATTTAGATTGTAGGAATTATTTTGGAGTTAATTATGATTTGAGTGATACAAGTCTTAGTAAGTAACATATAACTTGTTGGGGGGAGAAGTTGATTCACACCTTTCCCAAGATATTTGCGCGTAAGTGGATATAATGAAACCAACATGAAATAAAACTAAAAACTAAATTGTTTACAAGTGTTTACACAAACAAAACACGTACCGTTAATAATTCTTGAGAAACAATAAAACTGGTTTTCAACCATGCCTGGCGAATAATAAAACTTCTTATATATCATACTTATAAATACATTTTTCTCCAACCATACCTAACAATCTATACAATTTTCTTTCAAACATATTTGAAGAACTATACAAACTTGACCAACTATAAAATATATTTACAATACAAATATTTTGGCTCTAAATGACCTACAAGATGTTGAGGGGACGTTTTAGAACAATCAACCAATCAATCAAACTAAACTGGAAACAAGGGATCACCTTTACTCATGTTCAAAAAAAAAAAAAAAAAAAATGGGGGAGGAGTGTGAACCAGACGATAGTCGAACCTATCTACTCCAATTCTGAAATTTAAGTTTGTGTGATATTTGAATAAAAATATCCGAAAAATATAACTAAACTGTTTTTCTTGCAAAATCTTCACTGTATAATGTATAATTAATTTTATTTTTTCTCTTGCAGGAACTCCTAACCAGAACGCAAAAGACGCCTGTCAACGCGGGCCATTTGTTGGGGCAACATCCTTCTTCCTCATTCGTGAGTAAAGAAATGTTTTCAATTCAAATTGGGAAATAATAAACCTGGATTCTGTATTACGTTTGATACGTGCTTATTTTTGCGCGACATGTTACTGACGTTCAACAGAAAATTTAATTTAGTTTTGTAAATGACGATTGGCGTGATGTTTAATGATTTAATTTCATGGGCTCTGTTGATCTCTAGTAATGTCACTTTCCACGGGGTCACCTTCCCGCTTTAAGAAAATGACACGAGTTTTAGGTTCCCGTTTCAATTTTGTAGCAACTCTGATGCATGAAACTACCCGAAGCGAGGTTTCTTCTTTATTCAATTTCCTTATCTCCTATAATAAATTTATCACTGATCCATGCATCGTGGTGTTTGAAGTGTTTATGCTTACGTCACAATACATTTTAGCCAACATCTAACCACTTCGCTCTACTTATAATACTCTGTAAATTAGTAGATGTTGGTTAATAATAATAATAATAATAATAATAATAATAATAATAATAATAATAAGACGGAACATGTTGGTCAATAAAGAGAGAAAAAACAATTGAAGTATTTTCCATATGCTAAAACGCGTTTATTTTTTATGGGGGAAATTCCCCGAAAAAAAAATTACCTTTCATGTTATCATTGAAAGATGAAGTTGTAGAGAGGAGTTTGCTAACCATTATGAACCCCAGTTAATAACATGCAGTTATAAAATATAATGATTTACTAAGAACAGTTTAGATGTGACACAAGACCAAAAGTAAGAAGCACCCGTTTTGGATCGAACTCACGACTCAGTCATAATTTATCCAACGGGACAAGCATGATGACCATTAAACCACGTTGAAGTAGCCAAATTGCGATTTAAAAAGCGAAGCTGAGATGTGACACAAGGCGGAAACTATGGAGTACCTTGTGAGGATATAAGGTGGAGCTAAGCAAGTAGATTCTTGTTAAGCGTCAGACAACCAGTGATTGATCTGCATAGGTGTTTAAGGAAAGAAGCTCTACAGAATCCCCCTCTTCACTGGCTTCAGGGATGCCTGGCATTCTGGTCCTGTCTTAATCGTCGCTCTGCTGAGCCAACTTGAAGAAATGTGTATATGCTACCGATGATGAGAATTCCAAATGCCAATGCGAGCAATTGCAATCTATGCAGGTTCTTGCATTCAATCATTCACAGTTGAAACAGGAACATCTTTGTCTGCAACACTTGATGGGTGTAGTTGAGCGGCCCGATAAGAAGACCTAGTGAGAATCGTACTCACTAATCAGTAGTAATTGACATGGCAAGGCAAGATTACTAACAATTACATCGCATGGAAGAGCTCACTGAGTCATATAATATAAGCCTACAGTTAGAATTCTTATGTAATAATTATCGCTTATGCCTTTAGTACCTCTTGATATATATAGTTTTTCCTCCAGTATCTGTCTATATTTCTGAGATGAGGTATTATGTAAACTATTTACATTATTCGGACTATTGTCACCATCTTTGTCGCCATATTTAGGTGGTTGGAATGTTGAATTGAACCCTTTATTTCGCTCACTGTGGCAGACTGTTCTAGTTCCACGTGCCATGTTTAATGGATGTCAGCTATCAGTTATCTCCTATTAATTCCCCTCTCTAAGTTCTTAACCGGGTATTGAACTCACACTCGTTTGGGTCCTGGCACTGGATCTAACCAACGCCTTTATCCACTGGGCCATGTGTCCATCTGTGTATGGATTTCTGGGTATTATAAACCCAATATCTCAGTAACTTATTTTAATTATTTTGTTGTTATTATCGCTTTTCTCTGACATTCCTTATTACTGGTGCCCATATTGAATTCATTTCTGTGCTTAGTACTGTTGTTTGCATCACCTTATGGCTTGTAATAGCACGTGTTGTTTCAGCTGCTGATATGTAACACATTGGGCTAAACTATATTTTAAATCTAATTAGTAACCAAAAACATGTAATAAATGTTCCAAAATGTGATCATTTTTTGTTACAGGAAGACAAATGATACTGTAGAGTTGTCGACTCTACATTTGCTAGTACCATAAGCTACTAAATCATCAGATGTTTTTTTTTTTTTCAAAAATACCTAGCTAATTATAGGATGCGGCTTAGCAAGTATCACGTCTTAGTATACTGGAAATACGGTAGTTCTACATTATATGCAATGGAATCGAGAATCACTTGCTATGACGGGGGCTAAACCCCAGCAGGTTATATTAAAAAAAAAAAGAAAAAAAAAGCACTTAAAAAGATGTAACTACCGCTGTTATAATGTAGTGTCCAGTCCGTCTATGATTGTTTACGTAAGAAATTAATGCCGGATTAGTGAGGGGAACGATTACTGATTGCCGGATTGATGATGGACAACCT
This sequence comes from Acanthosepion lycidas, assembly GCA_963932145.1. Taxonomy (NCBI): domain Eukaryota; kingdom Metazoa; phylum Mollusca; class Cephalopoda; order Sepiida; family Sepiidae; genus Acanthosepion; species Acanthosepion lycidas. The sequence goes on from OZ010605.1 coordinate 7,567,939, forward strand.
GTATCTATGTTTATCGTCGGTGTGCAACTTAGGAGTCAAGGAGTACCAAGAAGAATGATTTTGCTCGCGAGACCTTCTTCGAAAGTGGAGTAAGTCGAAAACGCCACTGAGTGATCCACTTTTTCTTCGTTCTCTGCGGGATTAAGCTGAACTTAGTAAATATTTATTGATGTTTGTACTTGTTTACGACTTAACAACTCAAACGTAATCGGATGTTCGCAATCCTATTCCTTAAGCGGTAAACGAAAACAGAATTTCCGTTATCAAATATAACAGGATGTATACATGAGCATCGTAGTCAGTTTGTTTAAGTAAAATCTATACTTTTTTCTCATATATATATATATATACATGAATAAATATAGTCTTAAGATGTGCTATATTTATTGGATAAAGTGCTCAATATCAGAGATAGCGCGTGTGTTAATATAAAAGTGAAGATAGATGTCAACATTTAGAGGGGACAGTCTGTTTCATGCTTGATGCAATCCTCGTGGCCAGAGGCTTGCATCAAGCATGAAATAGACTGTCGCCTCTAAGTGTTGACTTCTATTTTCACTTTTATATATATATATATATATATATATATATATATATATATATATATATATTTAGGAACCAACCTTTCTTTCAAAAATGTTTCGATTAAGATCACAGAAAAAGAAAAAATTAATTATTTTTTAATATTGTCTACCATCATTATTACATGTTCTGTTTGACGGGAATAAAGAAGTGCAGATACTGACATTATTGTTCCAAACGTATTTGACCACAATTTTTAGCCATTTTCAGTGTGGTTTCTTTTAAGTGTTGTTATTTTCTTTACAAGTTCGACTGTCTAAGATGTATTTTTGTGTGCTATTTTGAATACTAGTGGTAGCGTTTATTCAGAGCTTCGCATATTGAGTGAGCGTCTTTCTATTTTGTTGTTTTTAAATTGAACACACTATTCCCACTGTTGAATAAGGTGAGGTTAACAGTAGGCGAGGAACATTTCATATAAAAGGCATCTCTCACAGCGGGAATGTGATTTATATAGAATTTTATAATATATATGTATATATATATATATATATATATATATATAT